>VWYH01006971.1:0-19252 GCA_013399365.1 Pampusana beccarii | reverse complement strand
CCCGGCGCCGCGGCCGGTGGGTGGGAGCGCCGAGAGCGTCGGCGGCACGGGTGAGGCTCCCCCGCGGCGGGTCCGCAGGGCTCCCGTGGGCGGCCGCGGCGTCCGGGCCGGGCCTGCCGCCTGCAGCTGGCGTCGCGGCCTGCTCAACGGTCCCGTTCTCTGCCAGCGCGCAGGGAGGAGCTGCGGAACCGGAGAAGATGAGAGGCGCCGCGCTGCTTCTGGGCGGTGAGCGCCCCGAAGACTGATGCAGAAAATCAATAAGAACGTGGTCCTGGCGCTCCTTTCTCTGACCAGCCTGGTTTTCCTCCTCTTCCAGCTGTACTATTACAAGTTCTACCTATCGCAGAAGGTATGAGAGAGCTGTCCTGCGTAGGCTTGCTTTGTGGAATAGCCGAGTATAATGCTTGCTCTCTTCCGACCCTTTAACAAGTATTAATGCTGCGCCCGAACTTCCCTCATATGGGTAGCAATTCCTATAATATTGACATATTGCCCGGGCAAGTTTCTGAGGGCAGGTGTGCAATACTTCCGACTTGTGGGGATAAGTGACTTTTATTGATGGCAAGGTCAAACCAAGCATTATCTTAGGGCTTTTCTGAAGAAAAGCAACAAGGAAAGCAGCATTTATTGGTTGCATGTTTTTCAAAAGTGGTGTTTTTAAAATAAACTCCTGCTTTTTCTGCAGTTGTCTTAGTGCTTTGTGATTCAGCTTTCATACTTCTCCAGAAGCTATAGATCAAATCCTGCTTTTATTATGGAATGTTTAGCTGAGTGTGATTTTCTGTAGCAGAAAAAGAAGTAAATGTTACTACAAATGAAATGCGCTGGTTTTTGGTGGCTTTCTAGTTCACAGTTGCAATGCAGATTCAACAAAGGAACTCCTTGCAACTGTATGTCTTCATTTTATTTTTACAGAAGAACCATGTAGGTATCATATTTCCTGAATTTGTTTTCTTTTGGTGAGGACATTCTTAAGAAATGCAGGCAGCCGTTGTGCTGGGTGGTACTACAACCTTTTACTTCTTTCTTAGAGTTTCTTATTGTGAACAACAAGGCTTTGAATGAGAAATTCTGCATACTTTTTAAAAGCTAAAAGCTGAGCCACCAACTACCTTGGTTTTATGACAGGGATATACTCTAGTTCACGTTTAATTCTCTAAGATTACGTCTTGAAAAACTGAGGCAGAGTCCTGCTGTCTTTCCCACAGGGGTATTTGCCTAACAGTGTTTGTGTTTGTCAGTTTCCTATTTTACATTTGCTGGGACATTGACCCTGAAGTCTGAGGCCCGATCATGCAGTATTTGCATGTCTGTAAGTCCCCAATGCTTGTTTTGTCCTAAATACACTAAGATAGAGCAGTTGTCTATGGCTTCACATTCGGTGTGTTGAGTGACCAGAGGCATATAACCAAAGCCTGAACTATGAAGTGCTATCTGGATAAATGCCCCTGAATGTCCTTTTAAGAAATCCTAAGCAGGGATTCAACTGAAACTGACCTTTTTTTAAAAAAAAAAAAAAATTTCTTTCTTTTTTCTCCCTCCCTTTTTTTTGGTTTTGATAGAATGGAACAGTTTTTTCCAAAGTCAGAGGAAGCCAGTCAGGCCAAGACAGCACTAGATGGGTATGTACAATGTCATTGCTTCATACAATTCTTCTGCAAGTCTTGGAGAACTCAGATTGAATTGCAAACTTGGGGTCCAATTCTCTTTCCTCTGCACAGGGAATTTTCTGGTATTAAGGACTAAGAGATACTCTCCTCATTGAATAAAGTTATGAAGTATTTCAAAATATCAGTTTAAAATGGAGTAGAGAAGCGGTTACACCTTAGCAGCCTTTGCCTGTGCAGTCTTTAGTAATGTTATTAATATTTTAAGCAGCAAAGCTTGTTCTTTCTGATATAGAAGATTTAATCGGGCTTCTGCGTTCTTTCAGATTTGGTATGGAAAAGATTGGTTTATTTGACATGCAGCTCATTTGATAGTCAGTAACATGGTAAAAGAATCAACTGCAGGTCCCAGGTCACAGAATACCTGTTTGGTTCTGCTGAGTCATAAAGTTCGTCACAAGCAGGAAAATGTTCAACAGTTGCTGTATTCCAGTGTTCAGGAGCAGCATTAGGAGTGCCATTAGATAGTTGAAATGGGGTGTTTTTTGTTGTGTCTCACTTAAAGTTTGCGTGGTTGGGTACAACCAAAATGTCATGTTGACCTCAGGGAATCAGAAGCTCAGTTATGATATTTGTAGTTAGCGTTTGTTTGAAAACACTTTTACAGAAGTGTTTAACAGATCACCCAACAAAAGAACAGCACAGATGGTTAAAGAGAATGATGCCCCGGGAGCTGACTGCTGTTCGCTTTGGATGCAATATGATAATGTTTCTAGTTAGCAAAATAGCTGTTTAAATGCCTTGTTTCTGCTTAGCAAAAGGAAAGGTGCTCTGGTTAAGAGTTGTTGGTAATAATCCAAACCAGCTGCTCTGTGGACTGCTTGGTTGCTCTAGGAATGTGTCACTATAATTGGAGGTGGTACCCCTTGGAGGTACCTGCTAGATGTTAGGTGACATAGTCACAGTGGGCTTCTAATCTGCCAGTCTGTGGACAGAGTTCTCATTAAGCTTTACATTGATTTTACAGGATCACTAGTAGCAAAGCGAAGTGCTCCACAATCCTGCCAGGGACCTGTTGCACTCCAGGCTTTCTTCAGAGTCCCTGTGCGATGCATCCAGAATACTCTATTTGAATGCATTTCTCTTAGCTGCTTGACATCATCACCATCTCTTTCTACCAGTTATTTAAGTTTTAGATAAAAGCACCTGTTTCCCTGGAAAGTGACAAGGGTGGGGAAGGAAGCACATATTTTTTGCGCAAATTTGCTTCCTGTTTATCAGTCTGTTCTGCTGTTTTTAGTCACAGAAATAATGCTAGTACGTCCCTTACCTTTCAGCATCCACTTGAAATCACTAAGATAGTGGTCTTGCCTCTGCATGTAGAGCACTTGTAGTCTTAATTCATGTTTTTCTGCCTCCCTGAAGCCAAAGCCCCATGTCAGAACTAGAGGTTGGCCTGTGGAACCTGGTCGAACAGACTAATTGCTGGTCAGGAGGAAGGTTAGAGCTTCAATTGGAAAGCCAGGGTCAGCTTGCTGAGCAGGTAGCTTGGGCAATAAGCCATGGTGTTTCTAACTTGTAATTTTATCCCCTATCAAACAGCACGTGGTTAGGAAGTTCCTAGGCTTAACAGCCAGTCACAATATACCAGTGTATTTGATCGATCCTTTCATTCTGGGACTGGTTGCTAAAGACATTGAACAGATCAGAAGTTCTCCTGAAGGTCCAAGTCCGGAATGCAAGTACTTTTGTGCTCCAAGAGACTTTACTACATTTGCACTACTGGACAAAACATGGAAACACGAAGTAAGTGCCTTTTATTCATCTCACATTTGTGTGTTGTAGGGCATTCATCTGTTCAATGATTTTGTGACATGATGCTTTCATGTTTGTATTAAGGACTGTGCATTCGTTGTGTGGAAGGCTCCTAAAGGTATTGGTAAAGAAAACTTTTTTTTTTAAAAGTATAAGGTATTCAGGCACTAGCCTGGATACATTGAGAGTCATTTACAGATAACCAGAAGTTTTTAGAAGCTGTCTGCAATATTCATAAATGCTTGTAGTAAGAGATCGTACCAAAAAGAGAAAAGAAAGTGGCCTGTTAGAAAGAAAGAAGGAAGGAAAACCTTAAGTCTGTAATGGAAGTACAGCCATAATAAATTGCGATCTTGGGTATCTGTTGGGATGGAAATGTAGGTATTGATGTGGCAAGGCTAGATAATTATAATATCTGGTGTACATTTCTTTTAATATGTCCTTGTACTTACCACTGGTTTATTTTGTTACTTAGTGTATTGGTATCTCTGTTTTTCTTGAGTGTTCTGAGATTTTTAAACGAATGTGTTAAAAATAGAGATGTAACATGTGATAAAGGACAAAATGGAATCCAAGATCATTTCATCAATTAAATGTCATCTGGAAATATTTTTTAGATTAATTTATACAGACTAAAGGTACCAATGACAAACAGCTTTTTATTTTTTTCCCTATTTTTCGTTTTTTAAGAAAAAGCATGAGACATTAATACGATCCATGACTATTTTACTGAAAGAGTCCCACTCAAGTGAAGAGTGGTGGCACTCTCAATCTGATCAGGCAGTTGTTTTGCCCATAGCTGTAAAGGAATTGAAGAAACTGAGAATAAGGTTGCATGGCAGCACACTACACTGGAGTATTTTGTGCTTGAGTCTGATTATCAAATGAAAATTGAGAATAAAGTCAGTTAATATCAGGCGTTTAGCATTCAGTTTTGGTTTCTCTAATCTGTAGCTTCTCTCTCTCTTTCTATCTCTCTCTTTCTCTCATTTTTAGGTAGGACTTTTAAAAACTGCTGAGAAAATGGGGTTCCAATGGCTAAAGATTATAAACAAGGACCCCCGCTTGGATGGGATGGATGACCTGTCTGGGATTGAAATACCCTTGCACTACATATTTAAACTGGCATCTCATGCCATTCACCTGGTGGTCTTCTATGAGAGGAATGGTAATTATCTCTGGCATGGCCCCCTGAGGCTCAAGCAACACATGGACAGAAAGTTTGTGCCTTTCCGGAAACTCCACTTTGGTCGCTACCCTGGAGCGTATGAAAAGTGAGTTCAAAACAGAGGAGGCAAAAAGTCTTTATGGCACTTCTAGAATAACTTATTTCTCCTGTATATGAAAGTACTCGCTTTTCTAAAGTGAAGTTGTAAAATTTAGCTCATCTATAGTTCAGGCCTCAGAGTGCTGGTAGATTAAGGTATGAAGGTATGTCCAATTCTGCTTACCTGAACACAAGAGCTTCCCACCAGTTATACATTACGAACTATGATTTAGAGGAAGTTGCTGTGTAGCTAGATTGGAGCAAGTGGGAAGTTGAGAGAAGTCATGACTACAGTTGAATGTGCCAGAGGATCTCCTGCTAGAGTCTGTGGTTTACTGTTAATATATTTAAAAGTTTGCAATGTGTTGATAGCCCTCTGTGCTACCAACACGGGTGAAGTGGAAGTGGCAGGTGATTTGGTACTATCTGGTATGTATTTGGTGTTCTTTCTTTAATGATATGTATGCAGAAGTTGAATACAGGTATGGAACATTAGATGAAAAGGGGAAGCAACAGAAAGCCATTCAGTAGTTGTCCAAATAATCAGTGTGAACTCGGATGAAGAGTAGTGACATTTGTACCACAAAGACATGTGCCAACCATTGCATCTAACCCATACGTCTAACGTACTGAGGGGATTCCTTTCTTGTGTAAATGTTTGAAATGTTTGAAATAGTCTTATGCTTAAACTTTCCATTACGTTGGTAAAATTACTGTAAATGTCTGCCTTTTCTTACAATGCTTTCAATAGCAGTATTTCAGGAAACACAGGTTATTGCAAATCTTGACACTGTTTTTGAAGCCACGCACATGCCAACAGACTCTGAGAACGGTATTCCTGTAGGGTGTGTGTGTACAGGTCAAGATAAATCTGTTTAACTTCTTCTTTAAAAATGACACCATTCTTTCTTCCTTTTAAAACATGGAATCTGTACCAGTTATGTGCCTAAACATTTGAAATCGGCTGTGTACGCTGTTGAATATCACATTTCATTCATTGTGAAGGCTGAATAGTTTTTAAATTTTAAATGCTAGTAGCCTTGAAAGTACAGGGTAAAATTTGGTTCTTAAGTGCATACCGTACTTTAGACAACCAAATAAATAGTCTAAATTTTCAAATGCACCAAACAACAGCTCTGAACAAATTCAGTGCAAGTCATGAGTCAGTAGAGGAATCTGTGATCTGACAAACTAATTATGGACTTGCAGGCATCAGATTTCTTTTTGAACAAAATTTGGAAGTACATGGGAAGTTTGTTGACACTCTTGTTGCTCTTCTTTTATAATGTTTGGGTGTATTTAGACAGAAGAATCACTGCCAGCAGTATAGATTAAGATTTTAACCTGAGCTAGAGGAAAAAGTGTTTTGTAGTTTGTAAAGGATTTGAATGGAGTAATGTATCATCTTTCTTTCCCTGCAGGCCAGAACTTCTCCGTGTTTCCATTGATGACTTAAAAGTTCGAATTCCAAAAAATCCATCCAGTTTTCTAGAGGAAGTGTTACACTCTAGATTTCTTGAATGTAGGTACAGAGAAGCTCGGTCTTTCTTTCAGGTTAGTGGTAATCAGGTAGCGTCTCTGAGATGTAACATTCTTTTTCACTGATTTAAGAGTTCATTGTTTTTTACCTAGATGGGACTGTTCACATACATAAAGCTAAATATAGCCTCTGAGACTCAATCCACAGAGTTTAGTAAGTGGTAATAAAACTAAAATTTAACTGAAAATCATGATCTGTCTTTGTTACTTGTGAGGACATTTTTTCCCACTTTCCAAAACTTTGAAAAAGAAGAGGTAGCCAACATGTCCGTAGTTATCACACATTTTTACTTTTAAATAGATTATATGTAAATAAGATCTTCTGTGTGTTTGTGGCTGAAATTTTTCCTTAGGGCAACTCTCAGAATCCTGAGTAATATTTCATTTTATGTTCTTTTGAACCATGCACTGCTCTTCCACATTTCCAGTTTGTTTGAAATGGTATATTAATTCTGAAATTACTTATTTAATTGATTTTTGACCAAGCAAATGTTTTCACCACTATTCAAAGCGTTATTTTTAGAATATTGGTACCTCATTTAGCAGATGGTGGAAGACCTTCTCCTGCTGTATGGGGAGTGTTTTGTCCTAACTTGAAAATGGCCAAGATACAAAGTGGTCAAGAGTTACCACCATTAAGACTGTGGTGTCATAATCAGGTCACTGAATTTCAGCCATCTCTTGATTTCATGAAAGAGGAAAAAAAGAGGACACTAGAGTTTCCATTCTTCAGACATTTGAGGGGCTCTAATATTGAAATGAGTGGCTAGCATCTGTTTTGAAAACTAAGTATTCCTTTCAGCTGCTTGTTGCATGAGAGCTCTTAATGAAATCAGTTGTGAAGCTGAATGGTGCATTGCTCCAGTGTTTGATTCAGTAATTTTTGCCCAGACTGCCGTGTTGGTTTTGGCTTTGCATTACAGGTTTTTCCACAGTTTTACCTGGAAGATGAGCATGATTTTCTGTTCACATTGTTTCTGCTATATAGCAGAACTTGTCGAGATGCAGTTGTAACACGTGGTGGCGCCAAGTAAACTGATGTGCTGGAATAAGAAACTCTCATTCTGTCCCGATTCTCCCCCTGGGCTCTGGGTATCAGTTTCACCGTGTGCAGAACAAGGGTTCAGCGGTGATTTACCAAGTGCTGAGAATCGGCATCTAATACATAAATTCTTATTCTATTTTACTGTGACTTTACAGTCTGACAGTTTGGAAAAGCTGAAGATTGATGTTGCAGTGTTTAAATTTTAACTTGTCATTCTAGTGCATGTTTTTAAACTGGTCTTTATATGTGAAAACAGATACTGCCCAGATACTAGTTAAGTTAAATTTTAAAGATCATTTTTTCTTAGGACACTCAAAAATTAAGGGATGAGTTTGCTCTCAGACAACAGCTTGCTTATTCTTCCTTTGCCTTCCAGCTGTATCCTGATGATGCCTCTCTTGATGCAGTGGAGTTCAGAAAAAAAGCAAAATCCTTGCTTCATCTGGCTGCCCTGACACTGAATAACTTAGGAGTAAAGTTCTGGCTGAGCAGTGGAACGTGCCTTGGTAAAACATTTGTGTTATGTTGCATTTTTAAACCCATCTGAAATCTTGAACTTTTCATCCTCTAGTGCTTGTGATGTCAGCTGATGTTAGCAACTAAATGTACTGGCTTGCAAGGTAATAATGTGGCATTAGCGGTATTAAAATAGGCCTTTTTGCTCCAGACAAAACGCTTTTTCGTTAGAGGCTTGAGCCTTTGAGACGCTGAGGAAATTTCCAGTGAAGCATTTAATGTTATTAGCAATTATCTGTGTAGTGTTGGTCACTGCTTAGAAAGTAGTCAGTAATCTAAATTGTGTGGCTTAAATTTACTGAAATGCTAGGTGGAAAGCACAGTGATGGGCACGTATTTCTACTGTCCATGTAGTCTCTCACCTGATTTTTCTTCCCATCCAGTTTGGTGCTTATCACTGACTTCTAAAATATAGTTCACATTTATTTATTTTAAAACATGTCTTTTTAATAAAATATCAGCCTGTTAGAGGAGGTACTGCAAGTTTTCAGTTCTGCTGAAGATGGAAGTAGAATATTATCACTGGTGAAGATTCTTGTGTTATTGAAATAGGTTTTGAAAGCTCATGTGTGTGCATTTGACTTGTATTTGTTTCATCCTACAGAATATAATTTTCTGAATGAACAGCTACTAAAAGCTACTTTAATGAAACAGACAAAATGATGTCCCACTTCTTGTCTTACTGTTTTGCAGTAGTGCTTGAAAGATTATTAACATCTCAGATACTATTTAAATTATAGTTTCAAATTAAAAGCCCATCTGTAGCCCTGTAACTGTTCATTGCTGATCAGATTTGGAGCCAGATAAAGAATATGTTTTCTTTAAAGACATTTAGATTAGGAAGCTGAACATATTTTTTCATTCGAAGAGTTAGGTTTTTTTCTCTCTTTCTTGGCTTTCTCGAGGAAAGAGCTAGCTGTAAGTGCAGTAATATTAGTTTTCATTGATGTGGTTTATTTCATACTAGAGAAAGACAAAGTCTTGTTTATGGCTGCATTCAAGGATCTCTGCCTGATGACCTTAAGACAATTCATTTTTATATTGCTTTTGTTCTGTTTAAATATTTCTTATGTTCCTAAATTAACTAGGTTTGTTTTGTTTGTTTGTTTGTTTAACTCAGGCTGGTATAGACAGTGCAATGTCATTCCTCACAGCAAAGATGTGGATTTAGGAGTCTTCATAAGGGACTACAAAGCAGATATCATTCCGGCCTTTCAGAAAGCAGGATTACCACTGAAGCACAAATTTGGCAAGGTACACAGATAATGAACAATTTATTTCATTTGACTTTGTGTAGGTTCACAAGTTTGAGTACAGCTGCAGATCACTTATGTAGAAGTGGTATCTGAAGTCTCCTCAGCAGACATTTACTTATTAGGGTTTTACCTAAACACATAATTTTATTGATTTTTGTATGTTGGACACTGTGTGAGGAAACACTTTTCTTATTAGGTTTAGCCCTGTTTGGGGAGTGTGAATTCCACCTCAAAATAAATTTTTCTTAAGTTTTAAAGAGGTATAATCTGTGACAGTGGTGCTAGGGAAACTTAAGAATCAAGGTAGAGTTTAGTGTTTGAGATTGGAAAGGCCTCATCATATGGGAGGACTGGTGATAGCTCTCAGATTATCTGTAGCCCTGTTTGTAAAACTAGCAGAAAGGAAAGGTTGGCTTGAGGTGGTCACTGAGCTTGTTCATCATTAGCTTATGTGGATCTTTATTTATAATAGCTTTTTCAGAGCGTAGGCTGCAGAACGGTAGAGAGAGGAAACAAAATTACAGGAGCATGAAAGTTCAGCCACAGTTCAAGTGATACCTCATTACTGGTGCTACTGAGTGTTTTATCATAGAGGAAATCTGTTAAATGAAGACACCTACTAATCATGTGTTTATTCACTGAGATTAGTTTGCTTGTGGCAGAGGACAAGGAGATGGTGCTGGAGCTTTTGGAGCTAAAGGGAGGAAAGATAAGGTAGTCCCACTGAGATGTAGATTTCCAATGTTCTCAAGGCATAAAAAAACCCCAAAATTGCAGAATTAGTGTATTTTCTTCAGTTAGGTTAGGAGTCACTCTGCATAGTTGACCAAACAAAATTTGTTTTCTGAAACCTGCTGACAAGTAGCCTTGTATTTTTCTGGGTAAATACAGTATGTATTTTTGTCTTGCAGGTAGAAGACAGCTTGGAACTCTCTTTCCAGGGGGATGATGATGTGAAACTTGATATTTTTTTCTTCTATGAAGAGGATGACCACATATGGAATGGAGGAACTCAGGCCAAATCGGGCAAGAAATTTAAGTATGAACTGGATTTGTACCTCTAATAGGAAAGAAATTGAACAAGTTAGTGCTTTGTGTTGGCATTTTAGGCGTTGTATTTTGTAGCCTGGCAAAGACCACGCTTTTTGTGGGGAAGGCAGTTAACAGAGGAGAATCAGTGGAGATTTTGCACTTTGAGACCAGAGAAGTAGAAGAACAGTACTGTGCATTACTAGATACATGCTGGGCTTGTCAAATGTCAGTTCTCTTGTGAAATCTAAAGCAAACCTGGTATGTCATATATCAAGCAGATCTTACCTGGGCTGTGACAAGCTCTGAGTTAAGTAAACAGCCAAGATGAGAAAGAAGTCTCTAAAACTGTATTTGTTACAAAACCTGATTTTGCAGTAAAAAAAGAATCCTTAGACATCTGTTTTGATGACAGAGCATTATGGCAAAAAGCCTCAACTATCCTTGCAAAGTAAACTCCATAGTTTAGGATTTTGTGGTGATGATTTGGAATACTTTATTGACTGTAATGTTGTGACAGCAATGCAGATGACTACTGCAGACCTTGTTGTTATTCATGTTCTGAAACTGAGTTTTTAAATAGGATCTCACATTTCTTGCTTCATTCCTTTCAGTGTTAAATCAACAAATAAGTACAGCAGCTTCCCGGTCTGCTCAGCAAACTGCATGTAGGTTTTGATAATTAGATTTATTTCTTTCCATCACCCACCTTAACTCGGAAAGAGACAGTTGCAGGCTAGTTGAAAACCTTGTTGACTTCTGTAGGATTTAATGGTTGCTAATATTTTGCCTGAACAGTATTTGCCTATATTTAGCTAATGGGAACTTAGTGAACACTGTCATCCAGGCGGTGATAATGTCTGAGCCCTTGTCTTAGTTATCTTTCTTCTGAAAGGATAAACAAAGATTGGGGAAGATATTTTGATGACCAGAGTCAAAAGGCACTCTTACAAGTAGACAGAAGGAAGAATTCTTGGAATATACCTCCAGAAAATGTGGTATGTCGCAGAGTGTTTTTCTTAGAATACAGCAACAATTTATAGTTTCCCAAAGCGGGCTTAATGTCTTTTTTTTTTTCCATATAAGATTTTAGAGAATCTTGTATAATGCATTCTGAGGAGGAAGCTGGCCGATTAATTCCTTTCCTTTTCTTTGTGCTTCTCTTGTGTCTCAAGTGCTATATATGTTTCCTTGCCAGTGGAGCTGACGTGCTCTTTCAAAATTCTGCTGTAACGTCAGATCTTGGGTACTTGAGACTTGTTTTTTTCTCCTCTTAGATATGAGTGGTCCAATGCATGAGAATAGAAGGCAGATGTGAAACAGTGCTATGCTCCAGCTCCTGTATCCTAGGATATCACAGGTCTTTGGGAACTCCAGCTTTCATAAAACACTTTCCTTTTCTTGTAGCCTAGTACTTATTTTTGGTGGTAATTTTTTTTCAAGGTTTATAAACATGCCTTTCTAGTTCAATAAGAACTAATTTTCTTAGACATAGTAGCATAAGAAAGCCTCTGATTCTGAACTGGTGTTTCTTAGGTGTAGTTTACTGTACTTAATATATACAGGAATGGAGCAAGAGAACTGCTTGTTTACCATTAAAAAGGCCCCAAATTCTGTCAGAATAGGGCTATTCAGAATGCTTAGCTGAATAATTTGAGATATGTATTATCCCAAATACTTTCTCAGAGAGAGAGGAAAAACATCACAGCTTTTTATCTGTGAGACGTGGTGATTTAGCATGCTTGATCTGAATGCCTGCAACACCAGAATGACCCTCAATTTTGCTTAGTCTTCAACCCTTCCAGAATTTCGGGGGAAGGTAAAGTGAGGAGGCCAGTCAGAAGAGAAGTGATCATTTGATTATGCAGAATCCTAAATTAAAATCAGAATTTTAAAGGAATCTCCCCAGCTGTTTATGTGTTATCAGAAGATATATTGGTTGCTACTAGATCATCACAGATAAAGGTGGGAGTTCTATTCCGAGGTATTTATGTCTTTAAAAGGTAAAAGACATTTTCTTCAGAAAGCTAAATATTTCCACAGGCATACTTTCTATACATCTTGCTAAATAGAAGTAGGAAGAGTGAAAGTATTTCTCATTTAGTTTCTAAAATACTTTTCATTAGTCTCTGTTTCTTTTGAGATCTGGTTTCTAAACCTTACAAGTCTGACTGTATGGATTGAATTTTCATCTACATGAAATACTTGCTCAGCATTGCAGACACAAGCAAGCATGTACATCTTCCTTATTTTGTCTTGGAGTTACAGCAATTGAGGCCTTCTGTTTGTTTACAAAATTAGTGCTAGACAGTTGCATGTTGCATTCTCCAGCAGAGAATAAGTATTTACAGAAACTGAATCTGGGAATCAAATTTATACTGTATGCTTTAATCCCTAAGATCCGTTAATTCTGTAGGTTCTTAACATAGAGGACTTTGCATAAGCATAAAACCTTTTCAGTACTTTTGTGTCCAAAGATTGGTGAGACTGAAATTGGAAGGAAAAATGGTGAGCAGTGTCTATGTACAAGCAGTATGTTGCTTTATCCCAGCCATTTGGAATCAGCAAACCATGAGCAAGGATTCCAGGAGTGTGAAATATCACTGAAAGCTACATTTTTCCATCAGTGAATATGAACGTTTGATTTTAATAACAAATTATTATTTTGGTGAAATTTCCAACTGACTTTCTGATTTCTGGGTTAGTTTATTTAAGTTATCTGTTGATTCTCCTTAGAATTCTTATTCAGAGTCCATTCTCTGGCAGCTGTATTAGTTCAGTTTTAAAGTTTGTTTACCTGTTTTCCCCTTGGTAACTGGCTTTTTTAAATTTGCTTTTTGGTTTAGTTTAGAGCTAATCAGTAGGCTCTGCATATATATCCAAAAGTGCTTGATCCAGATATTTCTCTCCTTCCATTTAAGGCATAAAAGCAAGATTGTTTTATTTTCTGAAAGTGTTTGTGCAGTGCTTAGAAAAAAAATTAACTTTATGCTTAGAGGAGTAATTGAGGTTTCTACTTCATGCAAGTGCACAAATGTTTCAGCTTTCTTTTTCAAAAAGTGTAAGTACTCATTGTTTCGTTTAACCTGCGAAAAGGAATTTTAACATTACTTCTTTTTAGTGGAAGAATTCACAGCTTCAGAAGTGTGAGTGATCCTCTGCAGAAATAGTACACAGTCTTTTGGTATTTATTTGTTTAACACATCAACTCTGACACTGGGCTCCTGTAGGGTGTCATTCTGATCAAACTGTAAAATTACCTGTGAAGTTCCACTGGTGTAAGCATACTTACAGGCAGAGCTTCTGTTGGCCCTTCTGCAGAAAACAAACAGATAAAGAACAAGGTCAGTTTGGTAGAATAAATTATTTCTAAAATTTGAATGGGTGGAGGTGATTTCAGAAAGTACAGGGTGGCAGCTGTATCTTAATCATGCACCTGCTCCAAACCTGGCACCATGTTTAAACAACAGAACTGAAGGGAAATTGGATGCCTTTGTTTGGTAAGATTGAGGAAAAGTAAAAATGCCTGATTCGTACTAAAGTATTTAATGCTGCTTTTCTCAAAATCTCCTCTACCAAATAACATGGATCATCCTCTTGACACCCTTTTAAATGAGGTAGCTGTTAAATCCAGTTAAGTGGAGAAGCAGAGACAGGAACTAAGTGATTTCCTATAGGTGGCAGAATGATATGGGACTAAACAGGAAAAGAATTAGAAATGCTCCTTCCTAAGAACGTGTGGCAAATGCTAACGAGTTGCTATTGATAAGTTACTTTTGATAAGAATATTTCATAGATAGGAAGCTATGAAATAAGAAAAAAATATTATAAATGTAACATGGCCACTCGCTGCAGTTTCTTGCTTTATCCAGGAACTTATTTAGGGGTGTATTCCAGTCTTCTGCCAGTGACCATGTCCTTTTGTTGTGACACAGGTATCTCTTTCCAAAGTTCACTCTATGTTGGACTGAATTTGTCGAACTCAAGGTACATGTGCCCTGTGAAACCCGTCAGTATGTTGAAGCCAACTATGGCCCAGACTGGAAGATTCCTGTGAAGATGTGGGACTGGAAGAGCTCACCGTCCAATGTGCAGTACAATGGTGTCTGGCCTGTCGATGAATGGGACGATGTCATTCAAATCTACTGACTGCTAATAGAACATGCCTGCTGTCCTTGAAACTGTTGGTTTGTAATTTCACATTTCCCAGAAGCATCAAGATCTGTTCCTTTCGTAACTTCTCATCTGTTTCCTTAGGAATCGTTTACCTTTTTTTGCTTAGAGGTATTTTTTTCATCTTCATTGTCCATTTTCCAGGTAGTTAAAGGAAAAGATTAAAGGCAGGACATGGCAACTGAAGAGAAGGGAAGCTGAAAGAAAAGCTTCAGAAAGGGACTAGAGGAGAAATGTTGTAGTGAACTTATGGACCGTTGACCATTTAAATGTAAACAGTGTCCAAGTGGCTTAGACTTTCCTGGGATCATCAAAACCTTGGGACTGTTCACTTCTCAAGCTGAAGATGGGGATAGGATGGAAAAATCCCAGAGAAATCCCTCTTTTTTTCAGAGGAGATCCTGTGAATATTTAACTTTTAAAGACCAGAGTTATGAGTACCTCAAATGTGCTTGATTTGAAACTGATATATCCATCCCTACAATATGTAGCGTGTTGCTGTTGGGAGTGGAGTTTTTCTGTTACACAGAACCCGTGTGACCCACCTGCTTTACGTGGAGGAGGTAACGGTGTAATACTAAATGAATGAAAAGAGAAACTGTCCACGTCAGAGATCTTCCAAAAACAGTTGGGTTTATTGTGATCTAACCACTGCAGGCAGTTGTGGCAGGGAATGTTATCTTTTTTTTTTTTTCCCCTTTTTTTTTAAGAGCAGGAAGGTGCATGCCACAGGAATGTCTTTCCCATGAAAAAACAAATATTCTGGTTTTGATATTCCAATTAGTGCGTTCTCCACATAACAGTTTTGACTGAATTTTAGAAAACTATAGCTATCCCTGCTTTCTTGCAGGTAGGTAGAAATGGATGTATGCACAGTTTTCTGTTTAACATGGGCTTACAGAACAGAGATCTCAGGGAATCACAGCTCTTTTTTCTAAGTCTAGGTAGAAGCATGTACAAATACCAACTATTCTATCAAATATGCAGTAGCATAGTTGCAAATGAAGTGTTAGTCTAACATTACGCTTTGGATGGGAAGAAGGTGGAAGCTTGACAACTCTTTCCTCCTGCTTCTGCTTGTGCTTTTGGTCAATGAAGCAAGCTTGCTTCAGTGTTGCGTAGAGGGATAGTGACTTTCATATGAGCATGTGTATCTGAGTTTGTTCCAATTCTGCTGTGCAGCGAAGACAAGGGCACTAGAGCTGCTGGTGAGTTATCACTATAATACATGGTGCAGACCGAGGAGTACTTGTGAACCAGTTTCAAGGTACTGAATAGAGCTCATCTTTACTTGCATCAAACCTGTATCCATTCTTTCCTTGCTCAAGCAGAAAGGTTATCTGTGGGTCGTGGCTTTTCTGCCTTTCACTGGGTAGAGGTAGGTTGAGTCTGTGGTTTGTGTTCTGTTTGTCGATTTGCAGTTTTCAGCTGTCTGTTCAAATGTGTGCAGTTCTGGAGAGATGAAATGGCTACTCCCATGTGGTGGTTTTACTACTGCACCATTCCAGGTGCACTCTGGGGCTTCCCTGATGTTTTCGTCCTGGAGTGTGGTGCTTACTGCCAGTCCTCCCAGCTCCAGCAGTCACCTGTCACTGAAGCTCTAAAGTGAATTGTTCTACTTCTGGAAACAACTTGTCAGGTTGGCTCCTCTGTTGGTGTGGTAACTTTGTTAACTTTGCCCAACTAAGAAGAGAGAAGTGAAATCCTGCTAATGCAGTTTACTTGGTAAACATTACATCATAAGGGATAATTTTTCAGGTAGAATTATTTTGTCTTTTTCCTTAAAATAGAAGAAAGCTCATGTCCTTCTAGTTTTTGTGTTCATAACTCTGTTCTTGTGAACTTTTTTGTTTAATAATATACAATAAGCCTGTAAGTTTTTCAAATGTGATAGATGTTTAAGAGTGAAAGAAAAGCTACTATCAGAAAATTATAATCCTGTCAAATTGTTGACTTTGTAGATAGAAAGACTAATGGAAAAAAATGCATGTTTCTGAAAGGGAGGATGTCTTAAATATTTGATTATACCTGTAAGTTATTCTTCAGGTTAAAATATTTTCTCTTCAGAACATACAAGTGGATATTTAACACTGATTAAAAGAAGACTCTAATTTGCAAGTCAAGATGTCGTTTCATCCTTTGTTCAGTAATCTTGGGCAGCATTTAACACACTTCATTGCAGTTACTGTGGCATAATGCGCAGAGAAAAAAATCAAATTGTTTCTTACACTGTTTATTGACTATCTTGAGCATTTGTTTTTTAATAGAGATGCTTGAACACAGCCAAGATACTTCGAATAAAGCAGGTGCCCATATGCAGAAAAAAGGATCCTTGAGTTACATGAACACATTGCAACTTCTGCATGTCACCTGTCGTGCCTAGTGCAGTGCCCTGGCTGCACATCTTCCACTTGAGGATTGCGTCCTAAGGAGCGGTGTAAACATTGCAGAACGGGTGCTCTTCGAAGGCGTGCTGTGAGGCTGAAACCTTGCGATTGCCCACAGAAACACACAGATTTAGGCATTTGTTTCCTGTTAGGTTCTCCTGAATTGCCACATCTCGAGTGGATTCTTAATTCTGTGTTACCTTCCTAAACACTAAATACCTTCATTTTGAAAGTGCTCTGGAGTACAGGGCAATTTCTAATTATGGTCTTGAGCAACACCACACAAAGTACGTTGACTTTCAGATGACAAACAAAGCACATTCCATATGTATAACTCCTAAAGACAGCAGAGCCTATTCAAGGAATGCCCATGAGTTGTGAAGAGGGTAGCAAGGTGTTCAAAGCTCTGGAATAACGACAAAGATTGAAGAAGTAGGGTTGCCTGAAGAGAAGGGACTGTGAAGAGTCTTTTCCCTTTTCCTTTCCGTTTCCCTTCCCTCCTATAACGATGCAATGACTTTCAGGAGCTTAGATCTGTGCTTTCTTACTGATTGGTAGAATTCTCTTGAGTTCACACAGTAGTTCAAGAAGTTCAGGGGCAGCTACCTTCACTGTTAAGGCATGTTTTATTTCTCTCCATGTAATTCTATCCCACTATTGCAGAACAAAATGCAGTAGCTTGGAAAACTGCACACAAGCCCTTACAAGACTAGCACTTGTATCTCATGATCTACACCCTCTGTTTTAGTAAATAGGCACCAGCAGCTGATTTACACCAGCTGGAAATCTTGCTTAATAGCATTAGATTGCCTAATGGTAAATACTGATGCTAGTGTTATACGTAGATGTCCTATTGATTTAGACTACAGCAGAGCACATGAGGTATAAGCTGAATTAGTCTTATGAAATCCAAGTCACTGCTGTAATTAAGGGGCATGGGTGAGAGCTTTCACTTCGGAAACAAATAAGGGACAATGAAAGTTTTGTTCTTAAAGAAGGGAAACTAACTCTGTTGTGGTTGGGCCTGTTGTCCTGAAAAATAAAACTTTCCTGCAGCTTACCAGAGAAGTCACATATTTTATCCAGAATTTACTAGGTGAAATGTTATGCCTGATGCTTTACAGATCATACTGCGAGCTCATAACGTTCCTCTTCCAGCCCTAAAACTTCTGAACACCTTTATCAAAATAATTAGCTTGAATGTTGGTGGGTACAATGTTCCTGTGCTTCAGTCTGCAGGAACATGAAACATTGGTATCACTCAGGGCAATAGTATGTCTGAGACAGTACTCGATCTGCAAAGATATTCAAGTTAGTTCTGGAACAGAAAGCAATTTAGAGCCGTCATTGATAGCAAGCTGAATACATAGTAACACAGGATGGTGGTGTAAGCAAATGAAATGGGTGTGGGGAAATGTGCTGGCATCTGCAGGAAGAGTGAAACGGCGCTTCTGTAACCATGTTCAGCATTTCAGCTGGTGTATAAAGATCAGTGCGGACCCTTGCCTGTTAAGGTGGTGGACCGGTTGGGGTGTGTTTAGAGGAAAATAGTGGGCTATAGAAAACCACCTAGAAGGAAATGTTGAAGGAAATGTGGTTGTTCAGGCTGAGAAGGATGTAGCAGGTACTACATCCTGTTCACTTGGTTGACAATGCAAGAGTGAAGAACCCTAACTTTCACCAAGGAAGATCAGACTGGACTGTAGGGGAAGTTTTGGAATTTAAGGAGAGGGTAATAATTTGTGGAAGGACATAGTATCCCTACCCTTGGAGGCCTTCAAGGATGTGGTTGTTCCATAAATGTCTGAAAGAAACTGTGATTGTGTGTCTTCCTGCTGTTACCTGGAAGAGGGCCTGACTGAATTTAGGAAGTTTTTTCCTCATTTCTTTGCTCGTTGCATTTGGGGTTTTTTTGGTGGTGGGTTGGTTTTTTTTTTTTGGTGTTTGTTGGTTGGTTGGTTGGGTTGTTTTGTGGGGTTGTTTTTTTTGGGGGGAGGGGGCTGTTTGTTTGTTTGGTTTGGTTCTTGTCTTGTTTTTTACTTTGTGTGTGTGTGTGTGTGTGTGTGTGTGTGATCTAAACAATATTTCAATATTTGGCCTGCACAATTCAGCCTGCTGAGGGAGCTGGTGGAATAGCTTTATCTCAAGAAATAAGAGGTAGTGTTAGCAGGCTAGGGGTGCTATTCTCTGAAGGTTAGATTGCGATCCTAAGAGTGATTTATAGCACGTATTTCAGAAAGTCCAGGTTTGCCAGGTAGCACCAGGGTAAAAATGTTAAGGGTATGTATGGATCTCTGACTTGAGACAAAATCCGAGAATCAGAGAGTGGTGGGATCTCTGGAGGTCATCTGGCCCAACCCTCTTGTTCCAACACGAACAGCCACTTGCCTAGGACTGTGTCCACGTGGCTTATGTATATTTCCAAGGATAAAGACTCTACAACTCTTCTGGATCTGGGCAGCCTTTACCTGTGCTCACTCATCCTCACAGTGAAGAAGTGTGTCCTGATGGTAAGGAACCGATCAGACCTTTATAGGTCATCTCCAAACACAAGGGAAGTCCTTGTTGATGCTCAAAAAGAAAATACAACAGATAGCTCAGGAGGTTGGCATGGCTGC
>VWYH01006970.1:840156-972891 GCA_013399365.1 Pampusana beccarii | reverse complement strand
GGCCTGCGACTGTGAGGCTGCTCAACATAACATGTTTAAAAAAACGTAACATAACGTTTAAAAAAATACAAAGCCATAAATCAACTTTTTATACTGGTCCCTCCCATATCTGTATAGAGAAATCAATTAGACTTAGGTTTTAGGGGTTAGACTTGCAATAAGAAGTTAGGTGGATGTCACCCACCTAGCCCCGGTGCTGAGGGCCTATAGATATGTTTTGTTTGCTTTTTCTGTGTGAATGTACAAGTTCTTGACATCACACCCGTCTCACAGCTCAGTTCATATGGAATTTGTGAAAAAGAATAGGGGTTACTCTTTTATCATTCACAAAAGCAAAATTTCATTGCTGTGCCCAGATTGCAACCAGCTTTGTAGAGAGGGAGCATACAGAAACCTATAAGAAATAGTTTATAAGATTACTTATTAATTTTATAGCTAAAACACTCAAGAATTGAAGTACAAGTTTTAGGTCTCGAAGGAAGAAAACATGATTAGTGTGTCAGAACTGTATGCTGAATCATAACAAAAGCAAATGAGAGCAGTAAGTCAGCTATGCAGACTGTTTCCAAAATAAGAGGATGCCTTCACCATTTGAGCAAGCAAAGTGCCCTTTTGTTTTCCAATTCATATACCAGATACAAGTTTGGAGTGGAGCACAGTTCTGTATGAACACTTAATCACAGACTGTAAACAGAGGTCAAGTTGAGAGATAATGCAGGAATTCAAGATATATTTATCTATGTGTTGCATTCAAGCACTGATTTCTTGTCATGAGGTGCCAGAAGCTACTGATTTGTTCTGTGCATTTGTAGAACTGGAGATTCTAGATTAGCTGTTATATAGCTGTGGGTAACAGTTCAGGGAAGTAAAAATGTTATAAACCTTGATTTAAAGTCCTAGCTGTTGAGGTTGAAAGATATAGACAGGGAAAGATAATTTCCTTATGATATTCAAATCACTGCAAACTTCCAGATTTAATTTCTAACTACCAAACTAATAATCTTTCCCCTGTAATATAGAAGCAAACATATGGACAGCTTTTGACTCTAAGGTTGGTAGAATTCTATTAATTTTCAAGTATAAATTCAATTAAAAGAATGTAGTAATTTCCACAGTTTAATTTATTTATACTATCCTACCTGTTCCATGGGCAGATAACTCTGTAGGTTTATAAATATTTCACTTGTTAGACTACAAGTCTAGCTTCATTTACAACTCTTTTTGTGTCACTGTCCTACTTTTTGCATAGTCTGCTTGACAAAAAGTTTCAACGCCTTACCTACCTGAATTTTATAACAAAAACCTTTGGGACTAATTAAGATTTTTATAGTAAAATAATGAGAGAGATTTTCTGTCTCTCTATTTTTTTCCCTAGTTTTGTGCCCTGGGTTATTCTTGGGGCTGCCATAGTCAGAATCAATTTATAGAGGCATATTTGTTGCTCATCTGCATTAATAGAGCATAGTACAATGACAACAACAATAGCAGCAAAGATCTTGACAAGTTCTAATATTTTCTCTTAAGCTAAATAACTCCCCAGCTTCTCTCTGTGTAAGACTCATAAAACAAAACAGGTGCTAATTAATGTAGGAAACATCTGATTGTTCTGAAAATATTTTAAATGGACTGAACTATGCTTTTTTTTTAGTAGGCAAATTTCATCTGGCAAGGAGTAGCAGGTAGAACAGGCTAGACCAAAGTGCAGAGCTCTGCTGTATCTGCCATAATTATTCATGAAGCCATCAGCCAGGCAGGCTATACCTGGTTATAATTTTTGCACGTGTCAGTGATAGGGAACATCCAGCTTTTATCTCTCAAGTCACAGACAAGGGCAGGAGAATTTATGATCCCAGTGCCAGCAGGAAGCTTCTAGGCTTTTTGTTACCCAAAGAAATTTCCAAATTAGTCCCTCACTCCCCAAAATGAAGCACCAGCAGAATTTAGGACCGAAAGGTTATAGTCACAGCAGACATTATTCAGAAAGCCATCTGACAGAGCAAGGAGGAAAAGCCAATGACTTCAAGTCACTTTTCTGGAAGGAGTCTTAACTATGAGATAATAGCTGTCACATCCGTTTGGGAAGTACCTGGCCCAAATTCAGATTCCTCTTCTGTGTGCTTGGACTTAAACCTATGTTTCACACCTTGCATAGAGTATGCTCTGGCTTTACTAGTAGAAAAAATGGCCCAAGACCCACTCTCTGTCTCTACAGGTGAGGACCTCATGTCCATGCAGCTTGTCTTTCTACCTATGAAATTAGACCCTTTGGCAGAGGCTGTTGCAAACCCTACTACATTGTTTTCCATCATCATGTAACGTTTTGTCTGTTCACTAGTCTCCAGCCATCTGTCTACCTACTTGTTCACCATGTTTTCATTGTTTTACAGGGCACAGCTCCCTGTATGATGATATTTTCTTTGCTGTCTAAAGACTGATCTGGGCTGTATCCCTCTCTGTTCCTCATGCTCACTCCCATAGGAACTGCTGCCTTCATCATGCTAAACGGTGTGATGATGTTGTGATGTGGACAAACGCTCAGTGGGGAATAAACTGAAATCAACAGAGACATTTTCAGTTAAAGTCAAACTTCCAGAACTCCAAAGTGAGTTCCTTACTGTGCAATCAAATCCTCAGCAGGAGCCTGCTGTTAATTGTGACATTTTTCAGCAAGATGCTTGCAGACAGGTCACTGGAAATACACGTACTTCGGATCATTTTAATAGAAGTAATATAGTATGTACAGAAGGTTGTGCCTTCTTAGCCCTACAGAGTTTCAGCTGAAAAGGCCATTTAACATTTTATAGTAAAATTCTTTATAAAGCAGAAAATGTAAAACTCATACATATTCTCAAATGGTTAATGCAATATACAGTAATACCAAGGTCTGGCTCTTAAATGCTCTCTCCAGTCCATTGAATCGCTTGTAGAAATAATCCTTCTGACTTCAGAGACATGGCTCATGTGTTTGAAGTTTAGTACATCATCAAGTGTTCTGTTGGATCAAGGCGCTTGAGTGTTTCAGTTCATAAATATATTTATTTAGAATAAGTGTACCTCTGTATGGATATGTCATAGCATAAAGACAGAAATTAAGAGGCAATGCAGGATCAAGTCCATCTAATTTATTTCTTACTTTAGATCTCCTAATTAGGGAATTAATCTAAAATAGGTGCTTTATTTTCCATTCTATACAACGGAGAAAAGTTAGTGCCTGGAAAGTTACCAGAAAGATAATGGTTTGCTTAACTAAGCTACACAGACTTGAACAGAACTGATCCTTCTAGGCATTCAAAACTGCTTCTACTGATTAAAGAAGACCAGGCTAAGAAAACTGTCATCTAAAATGGAGATGAGAGTTATATGCCTAAACTGTATATCACAGACAGATGTAGGAGAAAACAGTTCTTGTTTTATGTGAAACAAAATAATGATGAAAGTAGGAATAAAGCTGAGCGATAAGGAAGTTTATTTTCTGTCCTTTTTTTTTTTTTTTTCCCATTCCTTCAGAATTCATTTATTCTATAAATTTTGAATACTGACATCAGCAAAATCTTTGGTTGTGGTTTAACCCCAGCTGGGAACTAAGTCCCACACAGCTGCTTGCTCACTCCTCCTCAGTGGGATTGGGGAGAGAATCAGAAGAGTAAAAGTGGGAAAACTTGTAGGTTGAGATAAAGGTAGTTTAATAGATAAAGAAAAAGCAATGCACACAAACAAAGCAAAACAAGTAATTCATTCACTCCTTCCCATGGGCAGGTAGGCATTCAGCCATCTTCAGGAAAGCAGGGCTCCCCCACATGTAATAGTTACGTGGGAAGACAAATGCCATGACTCCTAATGTCCATGCCTTTCTTCTTCTTCCCCCAGCTTTATATGCTGAGAATGATTTCATATGATATGGAATTTTCCTTTGCTCAGCTGGGGTCAGGTGTCCCGGCTGTGTCCCCTCCCAACTTCTTGTGCAGCCCCTGCCTGCTCACTGGCGGGGTGTTATGAAGAGCAGAAAAAGCCTTGACTCTTTGCAAGCATGGCTCAGCAATAACTAAAACAACCCTGTGTTATCTACGTTTCCAGTGAAAAACCAGAACATAGCCCTATACTAGCTACTATGAAGAAGTTTAACTCTACTCCAACCATAGCCAGCACATATGCCAAGGAAATGCATAGGTACTTTATGAACACTCTGTTTCCTCTTACATCCACTTTCTCTCTCTTTTGGGGGCCTGTGCGGCTGTGAAATTCTCGTGCTGCACCTTTGATAACGGAATAAAAAACTCCCCGGCCTGTGAAACTATGCCATGGATGAGCATGGGCATACAAGGCAAGAGCATGGGGACACAAGGCAAGATACAAGGTGTGGTGAAGTAATTCAGTTAATCTGACATAAGCCAATAGGCAAAATAGTTGTGGATTTCTGGCATTTCTTTTATCTGTTAGAAGGTTTGTTTTTAAAAAAGAGTGGATAGAAGGTTTACAAATGACTGATGAAGATCTTATTGTTAGGAAATTCCAGGCCTGACCTGAAACAGAAAATGCAATACCCTGAGAAAGCCTTTCAAAATTTCTGGCCTAGTTTTGCAAAAAGGGAGTTCCTGAGACTGCATTTCCCTTATGTTGATGGCAAATTTCCCTGAACACAACGATAAACCAGTTACAGAAGTTGGCTCATACCTTCAGTTACAGTTCTGTGGCCTGACAGGCTGAATAATCACTCGCTGGTGAAAGATTTGATAAACCCATTGTTAATTTTTATGTTAATGAACTCTTTCATCTGGCCATCTCTTTTATATATATATCTTACTCAAATAACACAACATCTGCTAAGGAGGTACATTAACACAATTGGAGTTAGCTTCTATCTCTGGCCAAGTAGAAGTCGTATGTAATACTTTGAAAAATACTCGATTTAGGAATTTAAATGTCGTTTTTAGGAATGATGGACATTTGCAGCTGCATGAAAATGATGCACCTAACTCATTTTCTATTCAGGTAAATATATAGCCTTGAAGGCATCCCTGACACTTCCACATTATGCAGGGAGGTGGGATCTTTTTAATCCATAACTTCCAAGGCAAATTTCGAGGACAGGACATGTCCACACAGACTACTATTTACTGAGCAAACCATAGTTTCAGCAGGTACTCTCATAGATAAAAAAGTAGTATGTTGTACATTTTTCTTGAAACATATTTTTGGGGTGTATGTAAATATCCCATACAGAACAAAGGAGAAAATAAAGTCAAATTGCTACTGTTCAGATAGCCTGTCTTCCATAGTGCAAAGAATATTTAAATGCATTTTTAAAGCAATAATAATTAAAGACATTAAGGCAATTGGAAAATACGATAAAACATAACAAAGGTTTATGAAGATAGATGGTGTCATAGTAACTCGATATCTTTCTGTGATAAGATAACTGATTTTCTAGTTAAAGGACACACAGTAAATTTAATCTGTCTGGGTTTCAGTAAATCATTTGATATGGTGTCAGATAGAAAATTGCTAGTTAAAGTGGGTAACACAGGGATTAGAACTAAAAATATAAGCTGAGTAAAAGACTGGCCAAGGGAGACAAAATTGTATATTATTAGAAGGGGACATTTCAAAATGGGGAAAGGTTACTTATTATTTCCTCAAAGGCTGATAATGGGATTAGTTACATTAAATACTTTCATTAAGGACTTTGATAAAAATAGGTATGAACTAATGAAATTCATAGTTGAAATGACGTTAAGAGGTATCGTATCCGTAGTGGGGGGTGAAAATATCATACAGGAGCAACTGAATGACCTTGGAGACTGGACTTACAGAATAGAGGCAAATTTAACATATCTATGTGCATGGTCACACACTTTTACACTAATAACAAGATTTCCTGCTTTACTTGGAGGCAAACCTTTGGAAATGAGTGAGGAGGAGAAATATCTGAACGTATTAGCTGATCCCAAAATACTGTGAAAATGGAAGTGTGTGACTCAAAATCTGTGAGGTATATCCAAAGGAATTAAGAAAGTGTTATCTAGAAGAAAGAAGGACTGCAAGAATAATAAAGTGGAAGGAGGCTCTGTTTTATGACTCAAAATTGAAAGAGCAATGCCCAATTAGACTGAAGAATGGAATACTAAGAAACATTGTTATTATTATTTAAATATGACTAATTAGGCTAAAGGTGGTATGTATATTAGAGAAAATAGCCATAAATTTGTAATGACTGCATTGAGACTGATAATCAGAAGGGTGTTTTAACCATATATAAACTGAGATTCTGCAAAAACATTTCAAAATGGTCAGTATTGGAAAAGTCTTAGTTTTAAGCATCCCAGCAATATTATGTGATACAGTTTGCAAAGAAACAGGGGCTTAGACTCAGAAGATGCTTTCCATGTCTGTCATTATTCCTGTAAATGGATTATGTTAATTTAATTCAGAAAGCTTAATTTTGTAAACAATATCCACTCTTATATTTCATATGTGGTTATATTTACTATTAGATTTACTGTAATCTGTGATTGTAAACAGATAGAATATTTCATCCTTAGGATGCTATATGAGGGGAGACCTCATTGTGGTCTACACCTTCCCCATAAGAGGAGGAGNGGTTGTCCTGTGCAGGGACAGGAGTTGGACTCCATGGTCCTTGTGGGTCACTTCCAAGTCAAGATGTTCTATGATTCTATGATATAATAATCATAACTGAGCTAAAAATACAGCCTGGAAGTCTGCTTCTCCTTTCAGTTATTCAGTTTTTTATTTATATGGTATAACCCTTTTAACATTACTGGGTATTCACTGCAGTAAAATAATCCATTTCCAGACTTTTTGACTCACATTACTACTATAGTCAACTGAATCCCTAAATATATATGTATGTATATGTGTACGTATACAGATCTCAGCCTTAGGCAAAGCATATATTTTGAATGGATTTACCAGCATATTTCCCCAGAGACTTATATTCCCTAGGCTTTGTGCTGCTGTTCTTTTTGTTTCTTTTGGTGGTAGTTATAGACTGTATAACATTAGCTAGCTTGGAGGTGCAAATGCACTCCAGAGGAATAGCCTTATTTATTTTTCATAGTATAATTGATTATTTTGAATAATGTATGTGATGGCTAGGTAATGAGTGGAAAAACAATGTCTATACATGACTTGGTACCACTTTCTATAGTATCTGTGATTTGACAGCATAACGTATTAGGTAGGCCTCACAGGACAAGATAACTGTTACATTATTTTCTGTAAGTAAAAGTCATTCAGCACATTGCCCCCACTCAGAAAAAGAATATGATCATGCAGAATTTCATCTGCATTGTCTTAGCTGATATATTAGTACAAAACAACTGTACAGAGCTAAATTATAACTAAAAATTGTTTTGAGATGGTTTATCAGAAGGGGAAGAATAAAAATCTCTGTGAAAAGAAAAACAACTGAAACTCAATCCTTACTAAAAGTAATGTTTTTTTAAAAGCTGGAATTATGACTGGATCTCTGCTTGAATTCTAAGGTGTTATGGGAGCTGCGGTGTCACCTGCAGTTAGAAATGGCCCATGCCTTAACACCAACAGTTTTCTCTGTATCATCACACAGTTTGGTGATGCATGGGGTCTTCTTTGCTTTCGTTTGTGTGTTGGTTTGGAGTTTGACCTTGGGCAGCAGGTCAGGTTATATGTCTAACTCAAGTCAGCAAGGTAACATTTACCCTACCAGCCTGGAGGGGTCTCTATAAGCAGCCAGTCTTTAAAATAAATTCAGTTTTACAAATCTTATCTGTGAAATATCAAAGTTTTCTTTAGCACTGTCAGCTGTACCTGTGGAACAGGGAATGCATAAGAACTGCACACTGAATATGTTTTTTCTACATTTTTTTTTTGGTTACAGCTTGCAGGTTGCTGAAGAGAAAAATGAACAAATTGATGGATTTGGTTATATGTAAAATGGATACGTAACAAGGGAACTAGAAAACCTTCTACATTTTCAAGATCAGAACTCCCAACCCACCATATAATACTCCATTCCAATTTCATTCAACTGTGATGGAGGGAAAAATTCCATAACATTTGTGGGCACTTAATTGTCACAGGGAAATAAAATTACAAAGTTTAGTAATATCATAAAAATGTGTGATGTTATGCAAGAACTTAAAATTGCATGCTCTCTGAAGTAAAATTATTATACTACAGAGGCTCGCAAAAGCTTTCAAACCAAGCAGTATAATCTCACAGTTAAGAACTTTAACTTCTGGTTGAGAAAGAATAGAAACACAAATGCCATTGCTGTCAGGACCAAACAGTACAACAGACTGAAGGTGAATTTTTATGTGGTTTTTCAATGCATTTCTTATGCTAATGGTGTTGATAAAAACATAAGACATAATATTTGCATTTTCTGTGCACAGCTAAGATATTAACAGCACAGTCAGAACAAAGGAATGCCATTATTGTATGGACACATGGAAACAGCTGTGCGCAACCCACTGACACCTTCCGATCAACAAAAGAACAATAGGAAAAAAGAGATGTTCATTCTCCTGAATTCATCAAGCCAAAGCCATGTATCTCCCGTCTTATCAAAGGTACTATCAAAAGTACCATCAGCCAAATCTTAGCACTGGAAAGATTTCAGTGCAAGAAAAAACAGACTCTTCAAGCACCAAATAATAGGTCAAAATGTTAATGAGTGAATAGAAAGGCTTAATCATTGGGTCATCAGAAACTTTCACACTTTACCCTACACTGAACGTTCTTGTCTTCCAGAATGATGTCAGGGACTTCTTGGCCAGCAGAGCCATTTCACACAGACAATCAGCTGATCAATATGCATTGCATGAGCAGACACTGTACTGGAGAACAGAATGCTCTAAATACACTCTGTGTTGTTGAAAAAATTAAGCAAATCTAAGAGCAGAACCTGATATGCAGACCTAATGCACTTTGGTCCTTTGTGGTCCCTGCTGTGAAATTCTAGGACCGATCAGAATTATCCACTGAACTGCAAAATAGATCCATGCTTTTTCAAGCCGATGCAAGGCAGTAAAAAAACAGCTATTGACTTCTGCCAACAGAAGTTACAGATATCCCCTTGACAGAAATAAACCAAATAGCTTTTTTGAAAAGCATGTGGCTGTAACCAATGTAAAGAACATGCAGTAATTCAAGGTCCAGATATTCAGGCTTGTATCTTTAAGTTTCCAAATTTGCCATCTAAGTGACAACGGCATTCTGTAAAAAATACAGCTGCCTTTTAAACTTGTGGGCAACAAGTTGCCAAATGGTGGGCATGCACAACACAAAGACATCTAAATACTGGCAGCTATCTCACAGGCAGGAAGTTGATTTAAAGTCCTAGAGTAAGCTGTAAATAATTAAAATTTCAACAAGGATCTTCCACGTAGATAATCCTCACTGTATTTCCATTTTTCCAGGAGATATAGTCTGCCCAAAAGACAGGTTGTGAAGGCACCATCTGACAACTTGCTCTTGGGGGACTTCCAATGTGAAAGTTGTTAAGTCCCTATTCTGTAGCTTTGATTCACATTTTAGGGAAATGTAGCTACTGTATTTTGGTTATATTAGTGCTGATTTTCCCTCTGTTTTCTGTCACAGTTGGTCACAAAATTTAAATGGTTAATACATGAAGGCTGTGAGTCTGTCTTCTACATTTCAGGTAAATGCCCTGATCCCTTAGCTGAGATCAGCTACTTTGCTTCACTCAATATTTTAGTTCGATTCAAAGTGAAGCAGCTTCAAGAACTGCACAAGAGAACCCCCCCGTTTTTTTCATCTGTAATTGCTCTCTCCTTACACCCTGCTGATTTTGATCACTGTCAGAGTAAAAAACTGAGGCAGATTGACTTGTGGTCTGATTCTGCATGACCACTTTTCTTTTCTTAAGGTGACAGCTTGACCAAGATCATGAGAAGATTATTTTCTGAGCATCTAGGTCTGGGCCACTATGAGCACATCATCTCAATTCTTCTGCCCCCCAGCGATCTATTCAAAGGCATTGATCAGAGTGCATAAATGACAAGGCAACAGGACTACTAGAAGAACCTGAAGTGAACAGATCAGAACATTGCACAATTGAAATTGATTTTTCTAGAGTACAACCAGAAACACTGATAAAGCTTATAGAAGGCTTTCATTGGAAAAGGAAAATTCAGAGATGAAGAGATGGAATGCATAACTTAACACATAGTATTCCATTCCCAATGCTCTGAAACTGTAAGAGACTTTTATGAATAAATGCTGAAGATTTTATGCTGCCCTTTTTACCTTTCTAGTGACTGGATAATTTTGGCTAAGGGCCTGGAAGATAAACTGTTATTTATTATATCCTGGCATCTTGGATGGATAGAGCGCTTTGTTATTTAGCTTAGTTGTTTTTCACTTCCTATTTCACAGAAGACAAAAGAAGGATTGGTTTCTTTCATGTAATGTTTTTGGAAGAAGAAAAAAGTGTGTTTCTCAAGGTGATACACTTTGATTTCGTAGTCAGATGCCAAATTCTGAATTGAACTTGATATTTTGTTTCATGTTCATTCATGATGAAAGTATGTTTGAGATTAAATACCAAAGCTTTCTGTGAAATTTAACTTTTGTCACAATCTCTGAGCATTGCTATACAGAATGCTTACCTTCGTGAATAAATTCATGGACTACTATACCTCACTTCTCCATATCTACAAAGCAGGAATAATAACACTTATCTATGTGACAAATGAGATAAGCGGCTTAATTTATTAAAGTTTGTAAACTGCTTTGAGATCGTCCAATAAAAGTTGCTGCACAAGGAGCAAAGCAATACCAGCCATATCACAAAGGAAACTAAACTTTTAATTTTGCCACAGTTCCCTTGGTGAAAAGATAACCCTTTAATGAGATTAAGGATGTGTTTGAGATTGGCAAATTTATAACAAATCCTCAGTGGATACAAACATGTAAAGTTGTTTAGCATAACTTTTTTGCAATTGCATTTGTAAAAGTAATTGGATATTACTAGACTGTGAATAGTAGAGAAATGCAATTGGGAGTTCTAAGTTGTGAATTATATGTCATATTTTATTGCAGAGATGTGAATGTTGTTGCTATTATGGCATTTGAAAGGGTTGTCTTACAGATGATGTATTAGCGTATGTACAGTATTTGACTAGCATTATACTTATTTATTGATGCTCATAGCTGCCATTTGATCATATGGTAACACGAAGAAATAGTTGCAACACTGTGATTTGAATGTGTATGTTTTCCTATTTGAAGTAACCCTGACATGCCAGAACATTTTAAAACGTTTTTAAAGACATAAAGACTTGAAAGGATACTGTTGAACCTAGGATGAAGAAGCTAAAGAGTATATCTCTAATTGATTATTAGTTTTCTCTATATTGATGGATGGAAAGAGCTGAGCGCTCTGTTTCCTCGTAAGAACGAGGGACAGGTCTCATTTGAAAGGAATCTTCATTATCTGAAATTTCCTGATACGTGTTTTGATTGAATAATTCTGTGCTATCCAGTAGAGAACAATAGCTTTTGAATAGCAAGACTGCATCCATTCCTGTTTTGACAGTTTCCTGTTGATTTTTTTTCCAGTCTTCAGAGCTAAAAATTGAAGGAAACAATTTAAATTGCCATGGAATAAAAGTATACAGCTTTTTAACATTTGCAACCTCCATTTACTTAAAAATAAGTACTAAATATTATTTGAGCAGTGTTGTACCTGAGAATTGTCTCATATAAAAAGAATAAAATTAAGATCCACAAGGTCAAGAATGACCCAAAGCTGTGTTGTTTACATATAACTGTCTTCAGCGTATCTTATATGTCCTAAGTACGACTGCTCCTGTGCCACGGCCAGATGTTATTTCAGTGTAGGGAAATAAAAATAACAGTCCAACAGGATTCCAACACTTATTTTTAGTGGCAGTCCTGTTGTGAATAGTCATACTAATATTGCTAGTTTAGCAGGAAATCAATCCAAGCCTTAGGAATAGTTTTGCAACTCAGAAATCCAGTCTTGTCCTCAGAAGCAGTCAACGTCTTCAGGGTCAGCAGAATTGTGCCCAGGGTGGATTTAATGCTGGCTCTGTCTGACACAACTTTGAGCAGCAGTAGTTTTTGTTCCTGTTCATGGGGTCAAGTGCCCCAGATGCCTGGCTCAGATACTTCTCCTGATGCTAAGTGTTGGGGTGAGGGTGAGGTGCCTGCTTGTCTCACTTCTTCATCAATCTTTGTTCTGTCAGAATTGTAGAAGGCCTTTTTGCCCTGTTAGTCTAGACACCAGAAGCCTGAGTATCTTCTTACACTCTGCCAGCATAAAATGACCTCAAAATGTTCTTAAATTACAGTGAGCTATATATTTACTCCCAGTTTAAGGCTCTTTGTAAGGCTTACTGCCAGAGTAGTGCCAAATGTAAATCAGAGCCAAAATAAATCAGGGTCCACTTAATGTACTATGCAGAGTGGAAATTAGAAAGTTTTGAATCAAGTAACAGGGTTTTTTTTTTTTCTGTTACGAAACTCTCACATCGATTTGTATTCCTCTCTCTAATCTATGGCATCATTTGCCCTGTGTTATTAAGGGAATATATTACCTCCTCAACATAGTTTTTCCTTGTTCATAGGTTTAAACAATTTCATATTTTCTGAATCATGTTAACTTCATAGAAAAAAATAACATCTATTTAAATAGAATTACAGAATTACATTAAAAGAGGAAAATAATTGGTATGACAGAAGGGAATTTCTTAATTTCCAGCCAGTTTGTTACTATCTGTCTGAATATGTAACTCATTTACAACAAATACAGACTGAATTACAAGCTTATGTTTTATGGTATGACTTGAAGGCAGACTACAGTTTTCTCTTCAGTATTTCATTATTAACAGCCTTGTTAATCTAGCTGGATAATTGAGCAAAGAAGCTTCGATCTATATGACAATGGGAGAGGGGCTCTTTTTCCATGGTTTGTTAGACACACATCAAAACTCAACACTCTCCCATGATGCTGCTTGCTGTAAGGGGATCTAAATACAGATTTTGACTTTTTTGGGTTTTTGTGGGGTTTTTTTGTTGCTTTGGGGTTTTTTTGTTTGTTTTGTTGTTTTGTTTTCTTCTATCTAGTTACTCTAACTGGATTCATAGAGCTAATTGCCAGACTTTAGCTCCTCTGCAGGATTCTGCAGTCCATGTCTCCTAAGCCTTGCAGCTAGTTCCTCACACATTTACCTTACTTTCTTTCCAGTGACTAACAACAATTTCTTCCTGAGACCTGTGGGCTTTTCTTGGCTTGGCATCATAAGAGGGTAAGAAAAGTTTTTTAAAACGTTTTTAAAAATATGTTTTTCTAACTATTGACACTCTTATTTTGAAGAGTCATTTGACCACGAGTCCAAGTTTTTAAAAATGAAAAAAAAAAAAAAAGGCGTTTTAGAAGTAATTTCTTATGTCTGGCTTTACCTTTGCTTCTAGTTTGTTAAATCACTGTTAAAACTGGGAAGAGTTTTCTTATTCTGTCTCTTTTAGGTTTTCACACGGGGGCAATGCATCCTCTTGTAAGAAAGAACAGTGTCTCTTCCATGGTACTGTGTCAGTTCCTGCTGCCTGGCTTTGTTCTCTTATTAAAATATCTAGCATCTCTTTATAATTGTATGCCTTTTATCTCTCATAATGATTCATCAGCTGTTCTGATGCTTGATTCCAGTAAGACAAATTCCCCTAGGCAGTACTCCATAATTGTTGTTTCAGGATTTGTTCAGTTTAAATATGAGAGCTAATTATCTTCAAGCATAAGACAACCACTAGGTGCAAAAATTTTCTGAGATATAGTTGAAGAGAAAGTTGGAGTAAGGTTCAGCACGAGATGAGGGACATCTATCAAGCATTTCCCAAGACATAATGAAAGACTGAGGCAGGTGTCTGCTCCATTATGTCACGTAAAGTTTAGAAACAACAACCAAAAATCATAAGTACAAGTCATTTACTAACCACCTTCAAAATATAAAGAGTATATATTATTTTACCTTTTATAAAGTGATTATTTTCCTTCACAAACTTTGGAAAAAATGTTTGTTCATCACTCAGATGAGCCCCGTATGCCTGTTTGGTTGCCTTCTTTTTTCCCATTTCAGTATAAGGTTGTTCTTTTTTGCCATTTTACATGAGTTTAAAAGCTCCTTGTTTCAAACTATTTTACTGATGTATAACCTTACATTTACTGCAACTCATGCCTATTTATCTACAGTAGATATTGTAAACATTTTGTTACATTTCTCTATCTAGTACTGCTACGTATTAAAGCCTGTTATAATGTTTATCCTTAGTCTTTTCCACTCTAGTCTTCTAATCTGTTCTCTTCCGGTGCCTTGTCCTGCCTTGCCATTGAATTCTGATTATGTAGACTCCTAAAGACCTGAGGAAATTTCAGGTCAGCTGTTTGGATAATCAAGAAGTGTCTAGTGCCTTCTCTTTCAAAAATAGGAAGGAGGCTTAGGAACACTGATAACAGAGTTCTGCATCTTCAAGTCACAGATTCTTCGGTTCTTCAAAATTTGCTTTTCTGAAATCAGAGGCTTCTTCTATATTTCAATATGTGAAACTCTTTCTTATTATGTTGAATTCAGCCTTCTTGCAAGCTGTCCTGTTATTCTCACGTTCACAATCAGTTCAGCTGTCACAGAGAGGAGATAGAGGCAGTCTTCAGTTTATATTGCCTATATTTTACATCTGAACAGTCTTTTTATAATTTAACCATTACTTTGATAATAAATGTTACTCTGTATTTTTTTAATCAGATACCAAAGGAGTTAACTTCTATAATTATAGGTTCAGTGAACTCAGACAGGAGGCCAAGTAATTATCAGATTTCTTTCAGGTGTATTGGTGATCTCCTATCATTCATTTGGGTTCATTCTGTATTCTTTGTTTTTTTTTAATTCAAATCATCTAACCACTCTTCTCTTCCGTATGCTTATGCAGTGGCCGCAAAAGGATATTATGCAAAACATGAAATAGTCCTTATTTTTTTTTCCTCTAACGCCATTTTTCAAAACCAAATGAATTACAAGTTATCTTCTCTCCATCTATTTTATGACTATGACTAGTGTAATTGTGACCAGGTGTGCCATATCAGAATCTTCTTTCCATAGCACAGAAGCATTTAAAGCCCATGACTTCGATTAGAAAGGAATTTGTTGTGAGAGTCATCCCAAATGGGTCATGCGATAGATAGTAATTGCCACTGTTTACCAACAGTTCAAGTTCTTGTTTCCTACCCTCTTTAAGTCTATACATAGATTGTTTTACTCCACATATCACTCCTCCTTTTCCTCTATTCTCTGTCTCCTTTGTGATGTCTGCATGTATTCTAACTTCCCCTTTACACCTTTTTTTTTTTTTTTTTTTTTTTTTTTTTTTTTTTTTTTTTTTTTTTTTTTGCTAGAATATATCTGTTGCTTTTAATGGAAGCATGTCTTGTCTGTCTCTTGCAAGTAGAGTCTAGATGGCAATACCTTTCAGGAAGCAAGTTGTTTTCAGACCACTAAATCATACATAAATGAAGTAACTATAGAACAGCATGGACTAACTCACTACTCACAGCTGATGAGGAATTTAGTTACACCTTTAATAGGACACACTTTGGCCCCACACATTTGATAGTGTAATCAGAAACACATTTCCCCATTTTTGGCTCAAATTTTATTGATAATGAGGTCTTGATTGCCTTGCACATGTTTATTATTCATCTGCACTAGAGGAACTCAGTTACTAAGTAGTTATAACCTGTAAACCTCTTGGTCTCCTAGTTTTGCACTTCTCCATTTAAAAAATGTTTGATTGTATGATATTGTTTCTGCTCTTCAAACTTAGCTAATGGCCAGCAAAAATGTATGAATAAATCATTGCTAATTCAATTATTTCTAAGAGATGCCAAAATGCAGAATGCTGTACCTGCAGAAAATAAAGAGACAGAGAGAAAAGTAATGGCCTCTTCTCTAAAGGACAGCATTGCAACCACAGGCTGTATTGATAACGTTTGATTTCTCTCATGACAGAGGAAAAACAAAGACCTGAAAAATTCTATTAGGATAAGTAACTTTTCATCTTGCTCTTGCTTTCTTAACTCTTGCCATATTAAAAGCACTTAGCTCACACCAGTTTTTATCCTGTGTTTCCTGATCTGACCAGGTTACTCAAGGCTTTATCCAGTCTCATCTCGAAAACCTCCAAGGATGGAGACTGCACAATGTCTCTGGTCAGACTGCTCCACTGCTTACTCTAGCTTTGTGTCTCCCGTCTCAATATCGGTCCAGAAATGCATCGTATTTCCCCTTTGTCTGAGGTTGATGTCATACACCAAGAGAATAAATGTGCCTTACAAAAGCGCTAGTGAGGGTATGTGGTAGAAGAGCAGTAAATCTGTATTGTGTATCTAGGCTGGGATCTGACCGCACAGTGGTATAAGAAAAGGCTTATCTGATCCCCAGAGTGCCACGGTCACAGCTGGAAATGAAGGCTTGAAAAATAAACTTTATGATAGTTACTAATATTACAAATTGTAGCACTATGGAATAAATCACAGGAGCCATGAAACACAACATAAGGTACCCTGTTTTCAGCCAAATGATTTATTCATGAGTCTTCATAATTCAAATGAATTGGCCATGAATATTTATGTATACTCCTTTGTAACTAGATATTGTAAGGAAATCTAGGCTAATTGCAACAGAGACTTTTTGCTAGCATTTGCATAGTGGCAGTGGGAACATTTTGGAAGTTGGAATTCCTTATTGGAGTCCCAGCTGTAACTACTTCATGTGATGGAACGTGTACAGAGGTCAACAGAGCAAATACGTAGTAATGCTTGGATGTAGTCTCCTGGCATCTAACCAGCCTATTTGTAGAATATGCACCATTAAACCATGAATATTGCATAACTTACTGCCAGTAAAATAGAAGACATTCATGCAGAGCAAGCCTTAAGCACAAGTAAGTCAAGTGGCTTTTGGGCAATGTTCCAGTAGGCACAAGAGGTCAATTTCTGCTCACAGTTACATTAGTGCAAATTCACTGATTCCAATTAAGTTAACTTTGGTGTGAATACAAGCCAAATTTGACTCTGTCTACAGACTCATAACTCACAAACTGGCAATTTTCTTTTCCAGTAACAGCACTGAGAAACAAATGATACCACGATTCTTATCTATTTCCAGTGACATAGGCTCAGGTTAAAATGTCATAAATCTAGCATTTCATTTTTTCTTGTTTCCTCAGGAACCTCAGCAGGAAAGGATGTTTATTTCCTGTCTGTTCCTCTCACACTTTTTAAAAAAGAGACATCCTATATTGAATTGTCTGCAAACACATACAGAAAGATCTAGAAGGGATCTGTAGCTTTGATATTGATGACAAAGAAAAAAAGAAGCATGAAACAAACATAGTACCTGGGTCTTTGTTCATCTACAGCAAGTAAGACACTTGGGAAGTTCTTAGACTCATATTCTAAGATTACATGAGACAATTCTGATTTGGTGTCTTGAATATCCTAAAACCCAATAATTGTTTTACCACGAACAGATCTTCTGATAACCTGACTTAATTTAAAGATACGGAAGTGAGGAGCCATAGAATTATAGAATCATTTCAGTTGTAAGACATCCTCAGGATCACGAAGTCCAACCATAACCTAACCTAACTCTAGCTCTAAACCGTGTCCCTAAGAACCTCATCTAAACACCTTTTAAACACCTCCAGGCATGGTGACTCCACCACTTCCCTGGACAACCTGTTCCAATGCCTGACAATTCTTTCCATGAAGTAGCAATTTCTCTTAAGGCTGACATCCATGAGTCAAACACATGTATATGCTCTAGTCATCTAAGGTAAAGGCACTGCCAGGGTGTAATGCACAGGACAGATTCCTAAAGCATGGTAAGTGAATCATGAATATAAAGAGATTCTAGATAATGAGAAAGATGTAGATGCCAATGTTTACAATGTCCTACATTTAGATAACCTTAATCTCCCCAGGGTTTTCCCTAGCAAAAAAATTTCCCAAAGGAAGTCCAGGATTTCCCCCAGCAAACTGCTCATATATTCATTTCACTGTTAAAAGGTACATCTGAGATCTGATATAAATTTTTCTGGCTTCAGGTTTCTCCCAGAGCCAATGGAAAGCTTCTGCAACCTGGAGAGGGAAAGAAAAAACCAAAAACCAAAAGTCAAAAACCAAACCAAACAAAAAAAAGACAAAAAAAACCCAAACCAAACCAAAACAAAACAAACTAAACCAACCAACCAACCAAAACTACAAGAAGAGGCAATAATTCTGCAGGAAATGTTTTCACTTTTTCTGTATTTGTTAATAAATATCCTGCTTTGGCCATTGCCTCCTGTTATTACTTTGTTCACTTTGTCACCATGTAGTTATTACGGATTGTGATTTTATCACCTTATAACCTCTTCTGGTATACACTCTTGATTGAGCAATTTAGGCTTTTTATGAACAGAAATTTTTCAGGCCATACATTATTGCTCTAGTATTCTTCTGAACCTCCAACATTTTCCAGTATTGTTAGTGAAACATGAACACTGGCAATAATATTTTTCCCACTTGTCCTGTAACCAAAAGTAAATATTATTTATCTCCATAAAATTTTATTTTAAACTATTGTGTTTTTTCCAATGTTTATATTGATTATGGCTTTGTGTTGGTGATAGCCTCTGTCATTTTCAAAGCTTTTGCTTTCTAGAGCATGTTCTGTAGAAACAGTTAAAGTTTTTGTTTCCTAGCTATATGATGTTACGTTTGACTCCCTTCAGATTAAAAGGTATTACTAACCAGCATAACATTGTATTGCTAACATATTATTTATTCATCTTACATTTTTTTGTTAGCCTTATACTTCATCAGTTATGATTTCATATTTTATTAGCAGATCATTGATAAAAGATATTAAATATAATGCTCAAATAGATACTCTTTTGGTACATTTGAGGTATCCTCAGCTGAAAGGCATTTTTGCTTAATGGTAATTCTGGGTTTCTAGACAGTTTTTAATGGATGCGTTGTGTGAAAATTTGATGCACACATCAAGACAACAGGAACAGAAGGTGTCTTGGCATTTTGGGTTTGATCAAATAAATTAAGTTCCTTTTCTAATAACTAGATTCTTTTTATGTAGTTATGAGGAAGAAACAATTACAAGAAGCAATCAGGTGGAAAAGATCCCCATTCCTTACCCTCTCAAAGTTTTGACAGAACAAAATGGAAGTGAACTTTGGTTGGTGAGGCTGCATGTTCAACCAGCACTAAAGGCACTAAAAAAGTGAGAAAAACAAAACTGAACAGAAGATAAAGGAAGTACAATCAACATAAGCACAGCAGGAGAGTCTTTGAGTGCCTTGGGTAAGAAAAAGGGTGCTCTTATTCCAAGCTTGTAGAACAGCAGTTTTACTCTGTGCTTGATTTATATTGTGCCCCTTCTATGGAATCAATTGCCTGAATGCTGGCAAGAGCTCTGTACTGCTCCATTAAATGTAAGACCCACTGTGCTACAGGGTACTGATTAGCATGGACAAGAACAGACAATAATGCCTGAAAATTCATTGCACCCATATTTTTTAAAATGATCAAGTCATAACTTAACAAAAAGCCCAATTAGTGTCCAAATATCTTTTTTTTTTTTTTCTCTAGCTGTGGCATTACCATTGTTAAAATATATTAAAACTAATGTATAATTCCCAGAGTGTAAAATCATATTACAAAATAAATATTCTAAATGAACTCTTTTCTATCCTGTATATGCAATGCAAGATGTGGAAATACAGTATTGTATGGATAATAAATGAAGATCAGCTTGAATTTGTGAAATGATCATTATATATATACTGCAAATGAATAATGAAATAACATTTTTCCACCCACATGCATATGATCTATTTCTGATGAATTGAAATTAGTCATTTCAATTATTCTTTTTATTTTTTTTCCCTAACACATTATTCTTGGTATTTTCATGCACTTAAGAAGAATCATCAATGTATCCTTTTTGTACCACAGGAAACAAAAAAGGGGCTAGGCTTTTTAATGTCTTTTGCTCCTTGAAAGAAAATGTCTAAATAAATATTAGTGTCTTGGATCCAGTGAAGCATAATTTTACAGTGAAGACATGTAAAGTGTAATGTCATTACACTTCTGCAAAATTATAGTTCTGGACTTTTTTCATCTTTCATTTCATTTTTTCATGTTTTTCATTTTTTTTCTTTTTTTTTTCATGTTTTTATCATCTGAAATTTTCTTTTTGGTAAACTTTTGCATTTAATGGTTTTGATGTGTGCAAGTTTTTTGTTCAGCAGGAGAGATTTCCTTCTGTAGGCAACAGGAATGAATACAGATTTAGAGAGACTCACATCACAAAGTCATTCAATTTAGCATTAATGTTTCCAAGGAGAAGGGTTATTTGTGCAGCTGACTTCAGAGTCTGAACATACTTATGGTCAGTATGACCTTACATTCTGTGTTGGGCTATCTGGAGAGTGATATTGGTTCTTCTAGTCTGGTCATTGTTGCCCTGTGTTACATTTTTTGAAAGGGTGACAGGGAGCAGCAAGGAGGGTGACTGTGTACTTGTCTTGTCTAGTCTGGAGCTCTCCGGAACTGACTGATTCTCCTGCAAGGAGTGCAAAATTGTAATAGACTTACTCTTTATAGAACTATATAAAATTCAGGAAGTTGCGAGACTGAGAGTAAGACTGGACATGCTCTGTGAGGAAGCAATGGAGAGGTGAAAATGGAGAGAGTCCAGCGGAGAGCTACAAAGATGATGAAGGGTCTGGAGCATCTTATGAGGAAAGGCTGAGAAAGCTGGGCCTGTTCAGCCTAGAGAAGACAAGGCTGAGAGGGGACTCTATTTATGCTTATAAATATCTCAAGGATGGGTGTCAACAGGATGGGACCAGATTCTTCTCAGTAGTGCCCAATGATAGGATGAGGGGCAATGGGCACAGACTGAAACATAGGAGATTCCATGTAAATGTGAGGAGAAACTTTATTTCAAGAGTGCCAGAGCGCTGGACCAGGCTGCCCAGAGAGGCTGTAGAGTCTCCTTCTCTGGAGACATTCAAAATCCGCCTGTACACATTCCCGTGTGATCTGTTCTGGTGAACCTGCTTTAATAGGTGGTTTGACTAGATCAGGGGTGTCAAACTCATTTTCACCGGGGGCCACCAGAGGTCCTTTCCAACCCAAACCATTCTTTGATTCTGTGATTCTGTGAAAGTTGACCCTGCCATGGAAGAACAAGATACCTTAGAGTCTAGGATGTATCACATGGTTCTATAGGCATGACAGGGACCCAATTGTATTTTAGACCATCCTACAGAATAATAATATTGGATAATTATAGGCACTTAGTAAAAATTCAGCTATTCATTTTCAAGGCAGTTAGTAAAAATTTAAACGTTCTATTCCAAAACCTTCAGCTAAAATGTAACAAAAAGTAGGATGAGCAGAAATATGAGTCAGATCAGAGCTGGTCCCTCTGTCTTGAGACTGTGTGCTAGAACACACTGATCATTTCCCTCACAGAGCCTATCTCATCGCTAATGAACAAGTTCACTCAAAACCAATAATACATTATTTATACTAAATAATTACCCTCTCATAAAAGCCAGGCGTTTCATCTGAACAGCAGCACACTGCAGAAGGTATCATGTGTGCCTATCAGAAATTACTTCTTGGTTAGTGACATGACCATAGAAAGCTTTTGTTGTTGTTGTTTTTATCAACAACAAGGAGTAACATTCTGTTTTCAGGTTGTTGCTGTTTGGCACTATGAAGCAACTGCATGTCAGATCCTTCCCTCTTCCCCCCTCCAAGCAGCTATTACAGTGTTTCACTGCAATAATTCTTTGGTTTATAATGAAAGCTTGAGGAGGACAACTAAGGTGATACTGCAAATACTATCACCTTTATCTGTCCTGAGTTGTATCTTCCCTGTTGATTAGATTTACACGCTGTAAGTTTCATTACAAGGGACAGAATAAAAGCAGAAAAAGGTGCTACTTGTGGTCTTAAACTTGTCCTTTCACACTATTCTGCTTCCTGCTTCTTTTAGTTTTGATACTGCTAAGACAATTACTCTGCAACATTTCACTCAAAAATTCTAAACTTAATCCATTGCAAGATATTTTATTGTATTTCTTATTTCATTAATCTTTCTCTGTCATCTGTTTACTGGATATGAATTGTAAGATTCACTGTGCCACATTTATGTGCTTCAGAGAAACAGTTTGTATGTGCAGGCAGCATATGGTAAATGTATAAATGGTTATGAATAAATCATGAATCATCACAATTATTAATAACTGATAAAGTCCTGAAAAAGCCTTTAGCTGAGCAATCTGGAGGAAGAAGAGAGTGCAAAATGCCTTGGAGAAATGTGTCTTCACTTAAGAAGTGAGCACTCCCACAGCCTTGAACACTGGATTTAGCAGGAGACTGTGTGGAGCCAGCCTTCAAAAATGGTTTTCACAGAAATGACTTTAACAGAGCGTGTGTTCTCCTGGAATCTAATGATAGAGGAGGTGGCGAGAGGAAGACGGGGGTATAGATTGCTCAGGGGATTTGTAATGGGAACATCAGGATAACACTTGCCAATTTAATTGTGCTTTTCATCATATGATGTCATCGTGCTTTTCTCATAGATTCATCGTTTTTATGGCCAGAAGGGACCATTAGATCATCCAGCCTGACCTTCTGTTTAATGCAAAATTTCATCCAGTTATCCCTTCTTAGAATCCAATACCTTGAATGCTCTGGAAACTGTACAAGTTTAATTCTGTATCTCTCACCTATGTTGAGAAGAACTTGCTAAGGAGAGAAATCCTAATTTGAATGGGATAAGTTTTCTGCATAAATATTGCAATCTGAAAAGAGCTACAGAACTAAATGCACAAAGATTTAGGATTCAAAAGAATATTCAAGACATAACCCTGGGAAAAGATGTTACTGTTGAAGCATCTGCTGAGATGCACCTTTTTCTTTTCCTCTGATAATCTATTCACATTTTCCAGCTTTTACACTAGGATATATATATGGAAACATCTCACACCTTAAAGAAATGAAGCTTCCCTTCTGCACTTCACGAGGCAAACCATTCTACTTTTCCACTCTTTTACTCTGTTGTGAGAGCCTAAAGAACCTGCTTAGTTAGGAGGAAGATCAAGTACTGAAGTGATTTCCTAGGAGGAAGGAGCTTTAGCATGGGTCTGGTGCAAAGACACATGGTTTCCTCTCACCTCCCTTCTTCTCCAGTTATGATAAATCAGCTTCAGCCCATAAGCTATTCAGTCACATTACTATTTCTGCCTAAGCTACTACAACCTACACCACATCTAGCGTTTTCTTGCGTCTGCTGCTTCTGCTGCTGCCTCTCAGAAATTACTGATTTGGACATAGAGCCAAGCTAACACAGTTTTATGCATTTTGGAGGAGACCTACTTCCCAGCTAGCCCAGTTGTAGTATGATCAGAGCAGATCTATTTGCTCACAAAACCACACATTTAGTTTCTTTCACCTCTACACTTCTTGATACACACAACCTAGTCAACTGGGACTAGAAAATATGTCCATATAATGAGATGCATGAGGTGCCTTAGTCCAGATGTTGCATGACTGAGGCAAAAACCTTCATTTAATGCTACTGGTATGCTGAAAACAGATGGTAAAATTTGTCTTCTATTGGCTCATGTATAGTCAAAAACAGTATTTACAAATTTCTTCCCTCTCCCTCTCATTAGACATTGCAATCCATCACCAGCAATCAATAGCCACATTATTTTATTTTTTTCCATATTACAGCATTTCAGTTCACAGAAAATTTTGTAAGATAATATCACAAACTTTTCCTGATCAAGACAACTGTGCATTTTTGAGGGCTATTTCAATCCCACTTTGAAAGTGACTTACAATAGTAAACAGAGAGAGGAAAGTAACAATGCTCTCAGCTGGACTAATTTGTTGATTCTAGTCCATCTGACTTTTAGATCATTAGAAAGTCTGTAATTCACAGAGCGCGTTGTAAATACAAGAACACAGCCACGGGGTGCTAAACTGGTAATAATCACAGACAATTGGCTAATTTGTGATTACATCATAGTGAAAAATGGTTAGTATGATTTTTGCATTGCTACAGATGGAACAAATGGAAAAGACTTTGGGACCCCTTTTAATAACTTTTGGAATAATATGATCTGTTCACTTTTATTTTTTTTTATTAATGATAAATTCATCACATTTTTCTGGAAAACTAAAAGCACTTTCTTGATGCCATTTCTTCGGCTTCCTCTTCTCATCAGCTCAGATATGACATTGTACACAAAGGTTTTTATGCAGAAATTTGGAACTTGCATGTCAAAATCTCAGGAGACACAAATGTAACATAATTAGATCCACTATCACATAAAACGTGTCATTTGACCTATATTAATTATAAACTTCATGCTTTTTACATAAACCAGAAGTCTGTGGCTGCATGAATAAGAAATACAAAGCAAAAATAGCACAAAACGTACCAGAGTAGTGATCAGCAGTTTGAATTCCAGACAGCAGGTGGTTTTTAGCAGCATTTCTGAGGTGTCAGTACCGAGACAGATACTGTTTATACAATTATTTATGCTCATGGTAAGAAGATGGAATCCACCCTCAGCAAGCCCAAAGGTGACAACAGGTTTGCAGGGAGCAGTTGATGGCAGAAAGGTAGGGCATCTCAGCAGGTTGGATAAATGAGTTGACAGAAAACCATGAATTTCAACATCGGCAAACAAAGATTCCTGTACTTGGGACAGAATAACCTCAGGCACCAGTCCTGATGAGGGCCTAGGCAGTAGCTCTGGAAAAGGACCTGGAGTTGGTCACAGTGGCCAAGAAGTGAGCAGTACATCCCTACTGTGGTCAACCCCACACTGAACTGTATTAACCAGCTGATTGAGGGAAGCGATTGGTCTTTGGTATCTGGCACCTGAGTATGCTTTGGAAACCACTACATCATTCTGTCCTCCCCACTACAAGTAAGGTGCTTTGAGATTGGTAAGAATGCAGTGATGGGCCATCAAAGTGGTTAAGAGCATGCAACATATCATATGTCAGGAGAATATTATATCAAGCTCAGCAGGAAGGGATGTCATCTAGAGGCAACTTGACAGACTTGAGAAGTGGGCCCATGTGAAGCTCTTGAAGTTCCATAAAGCCAAGGGCAAGATCCTGCACCTGGGTCAGGGCAATCATTATCAGTACAGATTGGGGGAACAATGGATTGAGAGCAACCCTGATGAAAAGGACTTGAGGATATTGCTGGATGGAAACATTAGCTATGAGCTGGCAATGTGTACTCACATCCCAGAAAGCCAATCATATCTAGTCTGCATAGAAAGAAGTTTAGCTATTACTGAAGTATGTTGAGTTGTGAGGTGATTCTCTTCCTCTGCTCTGCTCCTGTGAGATCCCACCTGGAGGACTCTGTCTAGTTCTGAGACCCCCAGCACAAGGAAAACATGGACCCTTTAAATAGGTCCAGAGGAGGGCTGTGAAAATGATCGAAGGGTTGGAACACATCTCTTGTGAAGAAAGGCCAAGACAGTTGGAGTTGTTCAACCTGGAGAAGAGAAGGCTCAGGGAGGACTTTATTGCAGCCTATCAACATATAAAGGTTGCTTATAAGGAAGATGGAGAGAGACTTTTTAGCAGGGTAAGTAGTGGCAGGACAAGAAGCAATGTTTTTGAACTAAAAGTAGATTTAGACTGGACATAAGGAAGAATTTTTTTTTTAATTATGAGGTGGCTGAGGCACCGGAACAGGTTGCCCAGAGAAGTTGCGGAGGTCCCATCACTGGAAGTGTTCAAGGTCAGGTTGGTTGGGGCTTTGAGCAACCTGATCTAGTGAAAGATGTCCCTACTCATGGCAATGGGATTGGATTAGACGGTCTTTGAAGGTTCCCTTCCAACCCAAACCATTCTGTGATCATATGACTCCATGAAGCTGAGAAAAAATGACTTTGTTTGGCATTAAGGAGAAAAGACTTTTTAGCAGGGTAAGTAGTGGCAGGACAAGAAGCAATGTTTTTGAACTAAAAGTAGATTTAGACTGGACATAAGGAAGAATTTTTTTTTTAATTATGAGGTGGCTGAGGCACCGGAACAGGTTGCCCAGAGAAGTTGCGGAGGTCCCATCACTGGAAGTGTTCAAGGTCAGGTTGGTTGGGGCTTTGAGCAACCTGATCTAGTGAAAGATGTCCCTACTCATGGCAATGGGATTGGATTAGACGGTCTTTGAAGGTTCCCTTCCAACCCAAACCATTCTGTGATCATATGACTCCATGAAGCTGAGAAAAAATGACTTTGTTTGGCATTAAGGAGAAAAGACTAAGGGCATATTTTTTTTTTTTTTAATCTACCACAAACTGAAGAGTGGTTGTACAGAAAGTAGAGTCATATTCTTCCCAGAGATGCACAGTGAAAGAGATAGCATGATTTGCAGGAAGTTTTCATTAGAAATAAGGCATATATTCTTCACCTTGAAGATAGCCAAACCCTGGCACTGTCTACCAGAGAGGCTGTTGGATCTTCACCTTTGGAGATATTCAAAACTCGGATGGACAGAGCCCTGAGCAATCTGATCTAACTCTGAAGTTATCCCTATTTTAAGCAGAAGGTTAGATAAGACAATGTCCCCAGGTCCTTTCCAACCTAAAATATTCTATGAATCTATAATATTTCTTACAAGAAAAATTATGAAAAAAATACATTAAACATTTTTAAAAGATACTACAGTGATGATCGCTGTATGAGTACTTTATATGGATGTTCTAGAAGGATTCTTCTCAGAGTTAAATTCAGTGATACTCAGGATTAAAAATAAATTTTCCAGGTATTGGAGAATCCAGTATAATGGTGATTTTCCCAGTTCTTTAAAAAATGTTTACTAGTTTTTACTTTTCAGAGCTCCTTTAAAGAGCAACACATTTACAAATATGGCTTTCAGTGCTTTTAATGTGATGAAATCCTGACACTGTTAAAAAAATACTCTCATGTGTTTACTGGTTTCAAGAAACGTCTGTGTATGACTTGTGGCGTAGAATCTGCACATCGTCCATGAACAGAAGCTGTAATTTCTTAATGTATTTGCTAGGACAAATAATATGAAGATGATTATAGAGCATTAAAAAAAAATCCATATGGACTTCAACAGAAAGAAACTCGTCTAATGTCTTATTTTATGAACATATAAAAGGAGAGACTGTTCTTGGATAACAAACTGATTCTTCCACCAAGTTGAGGCGGGGGTCTCTGTGGTGTTTCAGGGCATGCTCAGAAATCCGGCTCTGTCACTGTATAAAGCTTTAATTTTTGTATAGCCTTTATGGTCAGCTTTTTCTTTTGTGAACAGTGAAAAGGTAGTTTTAATCTTCATCATTCCTTATTTGTATTTTTATGAATTCTCATAAATATTTGGACTTATGGTCAAATGCAATTAAATTATTGCAGTCTATCAGATGGGTGGCAAGAGCTTGCCTACATACACGCTCTTGAACCAATCCAGTGGTAAAGTGCAGCATACGGATTTTTTAATTTTGTACATTTAACTTTGCCTCTAGAGTGGAACATGTTTTTCATATTTTCAGCTACCACAGACTCTGCTGACAAGCAGTAAGTCATTATTTTGTAGTATCTCAAACCTTTTCTGTCATATCCTCATACCCTGACTACACAATAAAAAACTGACCTATAAGTCGTGTTTTGCTTGACACCTGTCCTGCCACATTTGAAGGCCAAAAGTCTAGCTGAGAAGTTCTGTTTTTATGTATATATCTTAATTTAGAGATAAAAGTAAAAAGACAGCGTCTAACCATTGGAACATTTTGCCATTACAGTAAATTGGCTGTGACACTTTGCCTTGCTTTCTAATAGAATCATTCAGGTAATTCTATGTGGGAAAGGGCCAAAATAACAAGAAAAAGCTCTTCTCGTATTATATTCAATATAAAGACTTTAAGCATTCCAATGAATTAGTCAAAGATCTGTAGCGTAAAACTTATCAGATCTGCTGAATCCAGTAAAAGTTGTCAGTAGCATTTTAACCTTTGAACTGAACACACGGTTGTGAGCTTTGAGGATACTATCTGTTCTCTGATTTACCTTAGAGCAGATATTTTTTTTTTCTGCTCAAGGGTCCTTACAGTCTTATGCAATCCAATACCCAAACATATGTTCTCATTATGCAGTAGGTTTTTCCTACTTAATTTCCCTTCTTTAAGAGAGTAACACATCTTTAACCTGAGTGAGATTTTTCATTAAAATAATGAGCCGTGTAACACCTTGAATGGTGCAATTAACCAAAGATCACAGAACACTTTATAAATTAGAATTTCAACACCCTACAAGCAAGAGTTTTTAAATACCATTATTCCCATTTTCCCAGAGGTTTGAATTGAAAACGACTGGAGTTGACTCAAGTTCCTACTTGAAAAAACTCTGCATAAGCAGTTCCCTGATGAGGCCCCAGTAGTGGCAGACACTCTTCACTAACTGCTTGTAGTTCCTAGGTGTCTTAATCTAGAAAGAAGTTTTATCTAGTGCCCGAGTAAAGTGATACCTGTGCCAGGCACCTGTAATAGGTAATCTGGACCTTCTACTGGTGCTCCTTCTACAGCTATTGCCCACAGGCCATATGAGTGGCACAGGCGAGCAAGTACTAAACCTGCAAGAGTTGGAATAGGTGACATCCACTTTTGTGACATCCCCATATCCTTTTGAGGAAAGTGCCCCTTTCTTGGGGCCTGTGCTGCAGAGCCATGATCAAACCCATGAATTTTGTTTGACTTTAGCTGGAAAGAGAACTGGCTGAAAAAAAAAAAATAATATTTTGTATCTCTTCACAAAGTACTTGACAACCAGACTAATTTATTTCATACATATTTATTAATTTTAAGAGCTTTTTGGAAGTAATTTGACATTTCATTTAAAATACTTGTATTATTAGCCTTGAATGCTTATTTGCAAATTGTTTCAGGGGCATAACTAGGATTATACCAAAGTCATTCCACATATTAAGTCAGAATGTGTGTGAATGTGAAGAATATGTGAATACATGTGTAAACATGTATATGTCTATAAAGTACATATGCACACATGTATACTTTTACAATCTGGTACTCTTGAGTTATTCTCTCTGAAGTAACATTCTGGAACTCTGCATCCCATAACAATAACCATATGAATGTACATGGTCATTTATCAAGAGACTTTGACTTCTGGGACATGAGATATCTACAGAAAAGCTGACTCCATCTGAGTTAGCCTTTTTACACCCTTTCTGTGATCAGTGGAGAAAAAACAGTATTTTTTTTTTTTTGAAAAAAAAAAATTCTTCTACATTGTGTAGTTGCATTCTTTAGATGAACCTTGCATTAAATCTGACTGCTTCCTTAGGCAAGTCTCCTTTTACTTTAAAAAAGTCTACATAACTAGTTGAGAAAAAAGTGTCTACTCTGTAGTCTCTTTCTGGACATTAATACAAGCCTATGTTCCAGTCCTGCTGGGAAATCTATAAAGGCTTATATCTTTCAGGGTTGAAGCCACATTGGCAATAGTGATGGACTTCAAAGGAGAGTTAGTAAAAAATTGTCACTATTGGTCTTCTTGTAAAATGATAATTCTTCATATCAAAATTTGCCTATTTCTATGAATAGTCCCCATGAACTTTGCTAGTCAAAACAAGATAAAGAGGAAGTGAGCTAAACAAAATAAAAATTGGTAGACAAGGCGGGAAGAGAAAGATTCAAAATTTTAAAAAAAGTGTAAGTAAAGAAATAACGTCAACATTCCCCAAAACAGAATGTCTGGATTTCAGATGTGAGACAAATACAAAAATCTGGGGGGGGGCGGTGTCTTTATGATGTCATTGTAAAGGACTGTAAAATGTTTGAGCCTCCTCAAGGTGACAGTGACAACATTATTATTATTATTATTATTATTATTATTATTATTATTATTATTATTATCATCATCATCATCATCATCATCATCATTATTATTATTACTATTACTAATTTTTTTTTTTTTTTTTTTTTTTTAATTCAAATGTAAGGTGTTTTCCTTTAAACCCTCTCTTGTTTTTTAGGCTAAGGTCTTCCAATATTTCTAAAGAAAGCATTGGTTTTCTGACTGTTCTAGTTTTAAACAGAAAAAACAGGTGAAATATAAAAAAATGGAAACATTCTGCATCATCTACTAAATAAAAACTAAACAGCATTCACATTTGGAAACCATCCTCTAACATCATCATCCACTCAAGTACTTTCACTGGCACAAAACACCAACAAAAAGAACCACTTCTGTATTAATGTCACTATCCTGTCTTTTTGCAGATAGTGTGATCCAAAATAGATGTATGTGCTTGGAAGATTAGTCCTGTTTTTATGTGCATAATGTATCAACATCATTGCACAGCTCCAAAAGTAGTTAATTTTTATTTTAAATGAAGACTCATAATGAAGACTGTGTGCTGGAAATGTCATAAGGAACTGCTTGTGTGTATTATCCACTTTCAATTTCTATGATTTATGTGATGGAAACCGTAAGCATGCTGTGAAAAGTGAAGCCCAAAACTTGAAACATATGAAGCTGAATACTACAAAGGACTTTGGCATCTCAATTACTCTGACAAATGCTTTTTTTTTACTGTTATGAAGGTGACAGCAAAATAGCTTTCCTTAAGTTATGCTTTGACTCATTATAACATCCTCACTTAAATTTTCTTTTCTGATGTTGAGATTACAGTAGTAACTTTAAGAATAACCTTAGCACAAAATTCTGTTTCAAAGTTTTGGAAATTATTTTTTAAACAAGTCTTGATTATGGGATGTATTCATAGTCACAATACTCTTCTACACATGATTAATTTCCAAAAAGCCACGTACTTAAAAAGGGTATATAATTAAAACTAAGAATTATCCTTGGCCATTAGGAAATGTTCTTATTACGAGAGCTGCAGAATGCTGACTGTTACATGAGTCTGCTGGGAGTATGGTTAATGTATTAACATCTCTGGTTAAGTCTATACTAACCAATGGTAAATGTTATATATCATTTTTAATTTGCTCATTCCTAAGGGATGAAATATTTATAGTGCATCCAGCTGCGAACTAAAGACCCTCAATGCTGCAGTGCTATTAGCTGCACTCTACAAAACGTCAAGATTGATTGTGAAATATATTTTATGATTTTTTTTTTGTCATTACAATAGTTTAGCTATAACCCAAGTATGGGTTTTTTTGCAAATAAATATAATAGAATTGTAGAATCATGGAATAGTTTGGTTTGGAAGAGAACCTTCAAAGATCATTTAGTCCAACCCCAATGCCAGTGGGTAGGGACATCTTTCACTAGATCAGGTTGCTCAAAGCCCCATCCAACCTGACCTTGAACACTTCCAATGATGGGACCTCCACAATTTCTCCGGACAATGTGTTTCAGTGTCTCAGCACCCTCATAATACAAAAACTAGTCTTCCTTATGTCTAATTTAAACCTACCCCCTTTCAGTTTAAAACCATTACCCATTGTCCTGCCTCTACAGGCCCTACTGAAAAGTCTCCATCTTCCTTATAAGCCGTCTTTACATGTTGACAGGCTGTTTTAATATCTTCATAAGTGACTTAGACACAGTACTTGAGGGAATACTAAGTAAGTTCACTGATGATGTAAAATTAGGAGGCCCTGCAGAGGGATCTGGATAAATTGGAGAACTGGGCAATCACCAACCGCATTAAGTTTAACAAGGGCACATGCCAGAATTTGCACCTGGGACACATCAACCCTGGTTGTGTGTACAGACTGGGGAATGAGATGCTGGAGAGCAGCTCTGCAGAGAGGGATCTGGGGATTCTGGTCTACAGAAAGTTGAACATGAAGCAACAGTGTGCCCTGGCAACCAAGAGGGCCAACCGTGTCCTTAGGTGTGTCAAGCACAGCATTGCAATCCAAAGGAGGTGATTGTTCAGCTCTACTCTCCACTGGTGCAGCCTCACCTGGAGCGCTGTGTGCAGTTCTGGGTGCCACAGTACAAAAAAGATATAAAGCTACTGGAAAGTGTCTGGAAGAGGGGTACGAAGTTGGTGAAAGGTATGAAGGGGAAGCCATATGAGGAGCAGCTGAAGTCACTTGGCTTGTTCAGCCTGGAGAAGAAAAGAGGAGACCTCATTGCTGCCTACAGTTTCCTCACAAGAAGAGAAGGAGGGGCAGGAACTGAGCTCTTCTCTCTGGTGAGAGGGACCTGAGGGAACGGCAGGAAAATGTGCCAGGGGAGATTTAGGTTGGACGTTAGGAAAAGGTTCTTCACCCAGAGGTGATGGAGCACTGAAACAGACTCCCGAAGGAGGCAGTCACAGCCCCAAGCCTGACATTATTCAAGAAGCAATTGGACAACACCCTCAGTCACATTGTGTGAATTTTGGAGTTGTCTTATGCAGGGATAGGAACTGGGCTCAATGATCCTTATGGGTCCCTTCCAATTCAGGACATTCTATGACTCTATGTATAAAGTGCTTCCCGAGCCTTGTCTTTTCCAGGTTGAACAATTCCAACTGTCTTTGCCTTTCTTCACAAGAGACGTGTTCCAACCCTCTGATCATTTTCATGGCACTCCCCTAGGCCTATTTAAAGGGTTTGTGTTTTTCTTGTGCTGGGGGTCTCAGAGCTGGACAGAGTCCTCCAGGTGGGATCTCACAGGAGCAGAGCAGAGAGAGAGAATCACCTTACAACTCAACATATTTCAGTAATAGCTAAACTTCCTTTTATGCAGCCTTGGATACGATTGGCTTTCTGGGATGCGAGTGCACATTGCCAGCTCATAGCTAATGTTTCATCCAGCAATATCCCCAAGTCTTTTTTGTCAGGGCTGCTCTCAATCCATTGTTCCCCCAATCTATATCAATATTGGTGATTTCCCTGACCCAGGTGCAGGACCTTGCACTTGGCCTTGTGGAACTTCAAAAGGATTAACTTTATTACAATTAACTTCCTCATCCCTATGAAGAAAAGCCAAGGAAAATAAAATACCAGAGCCAACCTATGACCATAACATGCATTTGCATGACAAATTTAATTCCCATGTCATGCTTTCACCAATTAAATAACAAGGGAAACCATGCTCAAAAGGCAATCTTGGGCAATCCGAGTCTTTGGCTTGGAGAAGGGACTACACAGGAGAAATTTCTGAGGTCTGCTTTGCAAGCGTTATTTGGGACTCAGCCACATGCATAATGAAGGGACAGGATCCACAGGTTGCTGTAAACTCTTCCCTTGAGAACAGTTCCAAGGTTTCCTTCTTTGCTTGGCAATCTGAGGTTTGAGACATATGTTGCATGGCAGTCTAGCATATGGAGACATGGTAAAGATGTGGCTCTTTGGGTCAGTAAGACCAGCCACCTCAAACTACAGAATTATTTTCTTACATCTGGACACTGGGGTGTTTCTGCAGACATCACTAATTGTGTAGTGTTTATAGAGACTTTCTGTTGAGAAGAGAGACATAGAAGGAGTTAATATCAGTGCTCACCTCCTTCTAACGAACCAAGACTCAAATTGGTGATAATGCTGACTTAAGACCAATGAAGAAATAATCTGCCTTTGTATACTTCATAACATGGATAGTACACATGAAAATTGAGTATACAAAAAACAAACAAACAAAAAAGGCAGAATGTGGCACTACAGAAATTCAAAGGAGGGAAAAACCTCACAAGTATTTACCAGAGTAGGTCACACACCAGAAGAAAGGAACACGGAAAGTTAATCCCCCAGTTTATGAATGCTACAGTCTTTTGCAGGATGTCTTTGTCGTGGGCAGGCTTTAGCAAACACAAGGTTTTAGATGGATACTGAATCAAAGTCCAAGGCTTGTATCAGACAGGAAATCAGATTAACTGAACCTTTCTGAGCTCAAAAATATTTGAAACCTGTTCAGTGAGGATCATCTATCAGATGAACTGAAATAGGCAGCCATCCTATAGATCAGTAACATTTAAGATAAAAGGAAGATACATGGAAGTTGAATTAAATTTGTTTAGGAAAACATACATCTGACATTTCAGCATGTATGTCACCAGAGGTAACAATATTGTTTCAGTATGAGGTTTTTTAATATTATTTAATATTAGAGAAAATATAATCTCAGCTGGTATAACACAGCACTGCTCCGCTGAAATCAGCAGAGCTATGCTGATTTATAGCTCTGAAGATCTCATCCTGTATTTTTACATTAATAAGCTCAGAAAAGCTATTTCTTCACAAATAGGAAAGCTAATTGTCTGACCTTTCAGCCTCACCCCTTTTTATAGCTGTCTTGGGGATTTACGGAGAAGAGTTATGAGAAAGAACCCATTTCAGGACAGGGTTAGCTGAACCTCTGCACCACTCAGGATTCTCTGAGCAGAACTATGCCATCTAATGGGGCACGATGCCAGAGTAACTGAGGTGCCCTGGGTCCTGAAGCTGTTGTATTTTGTGTTACAGCCACAAGACATCTCTGGAGCTGAATTTCAGTGTCTGGTGTGTAGGTGGGGGCTGGGAGTTCAGGGAGAACCATCTTTGGCCTTTCTTGTCACAGCATGGAAACTGCAATCTATAGACAGGGTCATGCTCTTCTTTTTAAATGCTTTTCACTTTGTGGGTTGAACAGAATGGGTTTCAAGCAGCTATGTTTTATTCCGTTCAGAAGCTTCTGCTGGTAGGTTTGATCAGCTTCTTCCCTAAAAACATTTCTGTTTAGCACTTGGTAACATAGATTGGAAAACACATATTTTAAAACAATGATTAATGTCTTTTATATTCTACCTTTCCATCCATCTTGTAGTATTTGCAGCTAATCTTATGTTTCACTACAAGTCAAATGAGATAAATTTTCCTCTTAAGTTACTGGAGCAGAACTAAATCAATCTGCATCCCCTTAGCGAGCCCAGATCCTGCTGTGTCTTTGGGTCTTTCAGTCTTGTTCCCTTTTGTTCATACTACCTTGAGTGCTCCCCATGAGAGTGGGCTGGAGCCATTAAGACTGTTTTCTCTAGTATTGCCTCTTAATGACCCTTAAGTGTAAGCTGTTAGGCACCAATTAGAAAGGCCTCCTCCCTTTTTTTCTAAGTGGGTAGGCTCTATTAACTTGACAAATCCTCAAGGTGAAATATCTATTGGGTACAGATTAAAGTTGTTTAGGAGTCTTTTCTTCCCAGAAGCAGCTTATTCAGCAAGACCAAAATGCTTATTAGGAATACATTGCTTTTGAAAACCACCCAGTGAAATTCAGCTAGAGCTTAATGAAACTGCCTGATTTTCTGCTGATGCATTCAGTGGGGAAACCTGACTTCCTTTACCATATGCAGGGATACGGGAATCACACTATGAGTACTGCCAGAAAATCTCAGTGCTTTACTGACACAGAGCTGAGAAATTGGAAATTTTTTTTTTTTTTTTTTTTTTTTTTTTTTTTTTAGTTTGTGCCGCTAGAAAATCTTAGTGCTTTACTGACATGGAGATGAGAAACTGGAATTTTTTAGATCACCTTTTGTAGTCTGGTCAAGGAGTGTTGAAGTGCATATAGATAAATTCAGTTATTTCCAACCTTTCCATGTACCCTAACTATATGTCCATCTGTCTGTTGCTTCCCTATGCCCTGGCCTCTCATAGTCCCCCTCTTGTAAGTCACATAGAAATCACAAAATACTAGGACCTGGATTGTCAGGTTCGACCCTATTTATTTTAAATAATTTCTTGTTTATTGTAAGTATTTTATTAAAACTGTATTTAAACAGCTCTGCCTTTTCTTTTACAATGAATCTCTTCAGTCTGTCTCCTTGCTCTCCAAATGCTGGTATTTTCTGTGATTTGGAACTGTAGCATTTTACTTCATTTCTAATATAACGGTGCTGATAATGTGAGACTTGGAATCAGCCTCACTAATTATCAAAAGACACTCCTGCCTTTATTATACATTTCAGACAAGAGTTTATGAAAAATAATTCTGTAACACTGTTGTAGAGTATTATCTGCTTTGTGCCCATGGCACAAGGGTAGAGAAAAATTTTATACCCATCATGAAAGTTGCATCAGTTTGCATCAAATATGGATCTTTTTATGCAAATAGAATTCCCCACTGCTTCTATTACAACTTGCTGCTAGAAACCAGTACCTGCAAATTCTCTTTCCATCAATGTGTTGGGGATTTCATTTCTATTGATGACAAATGCTATTACACTGTAAAGGATTATGAGAATTGATTTAGAACAAAAAATACGCGAAGGATTATATATGCAAATGGTGGAAGGAAGGCCAAAATAGTAGTTTAGAATACAAGAAATGATGGAATAAAAAGCAGAAATAAGAATGAATGTACAGTAAATAGATAGCATTTCTGACAGAGGAAATTAGACTGTATAACAGACATCATGCAAAAGTTAATAGTCTTTGGCACAACTGGCACATTTTTGAATATTAACATGGGAAGAATACTAGAGTTTTGACTATGTGACTTGTATGTGACTTTCCAGGTCATATATTCCGCTAACATAGAAGTGCATACATTTATTTCCATGAACATTAAATTTATACCAGGATACGATTTTCGACTCTCCTTCTGGTATGTCTGAATGTTCAATTTCTCCATCATAATAAAGCTGGAGAAAATAGTTGACCTCAGTTATGCTATTTTACTAATACATCTACTCATGCTTTGGATAGCCACAAGATGAGACCTGGGATGCCTAATTTTGATCAGTTTATAGTTTTCTTTGCCACTTTTGAAGTGTCACATCTCCTGGAAATTAGTCAGCTTTGATGAGATGATGCATGATTTTTCCTATGTATCGTTTTTATGGAACTACCAGAGCAGGACAGTGTGTTAATTATACAAGTATACAAACATCTATCCAGAGAGACAGAGAATGGATGTTTTCTTTCCTGTGAAAAGGCTTTTGTGTAATGAAATCTCCTTGTAAAATCTTTGCTTTCCATTCAGCTATGAAGTAGAGCTGCAGGAACAATCAAGAAAGATTATGGAGGAATCTGCATCTACTACACACTATGTGAGCTTCCCAGGGCTGCTGCTGGAATCATATAAAGGACAGATTTTTTTCTTTATTAGATTGTGTCCCTCTATTCCTTTTTAGGTGTTAAATAAATAATTTTCCTAAAAACTATAAATTAGAAAGGGAAAGATTCAAGAAAATACTTGCACAATTCATTAAAAAAAATGAGTAAGCTTATGAAGCTGGAAGTTTGTCTTACAGACATGACACAAGCCTATTTTTTTTTCTGATACCCTCCTGTGTTCAGTAGTAGTGTAGAAAGAAAAATAAAAGGACATGCCATCTTTTTCATGCGTATGGTGACACTTAGTCTTTCCCATGTGCAACATGATAAGAGCTATAGCCACTCTTTTGTCATTCAATCGATTGTGAGGCCATTCAAAACACTGTAGTCCAAACCACAGTGCACCACATTCTGTATTAAAACACCAATGAGTAGTTGTTAAAGTGCTTATGCAGGCAAGTTCTTCAGCAGGATGAAATCCATGATGCAATTGGGAAAACAGAACTTCTGCATGCAGAGGAGATTCATCCTTCTCACTGGAATCTTTCAGAGGATATTTTCATATACCATTTTTGATTTTGTGCTAAACATGTACAGTTAATAAATTATTCATCAGACAAACATTTCCAACATTTTGGAAAAAAAAAAAAGTTTCTTTTCTGGGCTAAAGCCAAATCAGGAACAAGAGTGCAAATCAGTAGCGTTCATTCGTTGGGTATGTTTATAAATGTTGCCTTTGGTAGTCTGAATACAAACAGGCTAGTTTGGAGCTTTTCTAAGCAGGGAGACTTCTATTGACTGCTACTGGTTGGAAGTCTCACTTAAAATGACCAACTAGTGTTCAGAGAAAGAAAATCACGTCTTGATTTTCTACAGTTCACATGCACATTAAGCGTTTTAAACAAATACATGGCTATAAATAATTGAATTACTGCAAATGTTACTATTTGCAGATAATTTTGAGGTTTTCAGTGATTATTAAAGAAGCTTCTGTTCATCTGAACCCTTGCAAAGTGCCACATTAGTTAAGAATAAAACTTTTTAAAAAATTACAATGTCTTCCTTTCCCAAAGCTCAGTAGTGTTTTTTCCTGTAAGAATGTGTTTTTCTCTCCCTTCCACCTGCCTGTGTTACATGTTTCATCAAAAGTGAGAGAGGAGTTGTGCAGTTCTTCCAAGAAGAATGGTCATACATCTTCCTTATAGATGTAAACGATTAGGTAATAAAAATCAATTCAGATGTTTCCAAAGTAATCAAATAGCCATTGGTTGAATTTTCACCTGACAGCAGAAAAGTATAATGTATGGCAGAGTATAACACAAAGTGCTGTGTTTTACAGTAGGAATACAAGGTTGTTTTTCACTGAAACTAACTCCTCTCAGAGATAATTGCCTTATTTATTTACTAATGATCACTCCAGATACAAAGCTATGTCTGCTCAAAACATAGGATTTTCACAAGGAAAAGAAGTGCTGCTAATTTCAGAAGGAAATTTTATATCTTTCTCTGCATTTAGAAATCATGATGTGTCAAATTGCATGTAATGGATTTACTTTCATTGATGTTGATCTTTCACAGTATTGGGAGAGAGAAGTAATAAAGATAAAACCAGTGAAAGATGCCAAATGGAGAACATTTATTTCTCTTTTTCCTAATTAAACAAGCTTTGTAAATAAACAGTCCTAGACTTTATCACGACCTCTTAGTCAAGATGAATACACTTATAAGAACTGCCATAATAATCTTATTTAATACTCTCTCTAGGCCTGTTACATAAAAAAATTAATGGATAATTTGTCAACACTAGACATAAATCTCTCTGCTGATGCGTATCTTAATATTTTTCATAATTTGCAGGTCAAATTCTATTCTGCTTAATGCAAAAAAATAAGTATCTGAGCACTATTAAAGATACCATGTTCAGACAGGTTTATTGCACACAAATACATCCATTCACACTGTCTGTTTTTCATTATTAGCAAGGATATCTGTATTTGCAATAGTAGATTCAAATTGCACCTTTTCTTTCATTACCCAGCTGCATTATAAGATTTCCTGGGCTCCATTTAATTTATTGCAGCTTCTTGTTATGCAGAGAAAGCATCTGCTTAAAAAAAATCTACATATCAGATTGTATAGAGACTTCATACTGGGAAAGAGATTATTAAAGTGTGATTTATGTTTCTGAATTTGAAGTAAATCATCTGATTGTGAAATACTTTCTAAAAGAAGCTAATTTCTCTTGCTTGTTTTTAGCACATTATAATTTAAATTAAAGGTAAGTTTTCCTGCATTTTGTGACTTTGCAGGGCCATTTCACAAGTTTACTTCTAATCTCAGTGTTGATGTAGTAATTTTGTTTATTTCTTGTTCAATGTTCCTAGTTATTTTTTTTTTTGTCTTTACATAGACTGAAATTAACAGTGTCCCCTGCATTTTAGATTATTTTACTGATGTTTTTGCACCAATTAATTTTTCTCTGAAAAGTTTTCAATTAAACCCCTGGTGATAGGAGGTGGAATTCTCCAACATTACTCTGGAAATTCCACCTCCCAATCACTGGGGGGTTAATTGAAGGCTTTTCTGTGGAAAAAATTGATTGGTGTATAAGCAATCAGCAAAATATTATGAGACTGTAAGGAATACTGTTAACCTTGAACTATCCCACAACACTAAGGCAAATATTATTGCCTTATTTGAAAGAGAAAAAAAAATCACAAGAAACATACAAAATGGGTCAGCATACTGAACAAACAATTCATTAGTGAGCTTTAAGACAAATTTTCACTGCCTTTTAACATCTTCCTGAAATGTCTCTCTAATTTCAGCTAGGCGTGGTGTGTCCTGTGCTCCTGCCGGATGAGCTGTGTGAAAAGGACAGCACTTTCGTCCAAGTCCTTACATAGTGTTAATTGGAAAATTGGCTTCTTTGCCTTTGATCTGTAGCTCTATGGTGGTTAAAAGCAGCTAAGGTTCTGTTCTCAAAACAGCCATTTTCAAAGAATTAAAAAGTCCCTGCCAGTAACCATATTTGCCTCAGACTACAAGCAAAATTAACAATGTCGTGAGCTCTGAAGAAATTTTGATAAGTTTATTGGGTACTAAACATGATACAATAAAATCACAGGAACTGGGGAAGATGCATATTTTGTATTAAATAATAAAGGATCTTTCAAAACCCAGGAGTTGGAGCTCCAGCATTATTGAAATATATTCTGTTAAATGCAAAATAACATTTATTTTCCCAATCAATAGACTCCTTGTGAACTATATCCTGGTGTGAATGAATTTCATAGATTACATTACAAACTCTTGATATGCATCTGTCGTTCTTTGCAGATTTGCTACTTCAGCTTAATACATTGATCAGCTAACAGAATATGGATTCAAAAAGAACAAATCATTCTTGAATGATGTCCTCCCTCGATCTTCTTGTAGTTTGATAGCTAACCAGAAGCAGATTTGCTTATTCTGATCCACTAGTCACAGTCTCTGATTAGTCTTTTATCCATTTTTCTGCCATCTCTGAAAAAGCATTTGGCAGGAACTAGAGAGGTGTCCTATCTTTCGCAGGTGTTATGAGTATTTGCCTGATATCAAGTGTATAAACAGTGTAGGACTCTTCAACCTCAGCTGAATGAATTAACAATGAGTTGAAGATATACTTCTTCTTGCTCGCTCTGTGACCTCACGATTTGCATTCCTGTCTGCACAGTGGGGCCAGCTAATGGGGGGAATGGAAATACATTTTCCTGTAATACTCCTCGGCCAGGTGGCTAATGTGTTTATTCATCATGTAGATTCAAAACCTCCCAGGACGAGAACCTGCTGTTCGAAAGGAAAAAGCCGCTGCTACCACATTCTCTTTACAAGGGAGCTCCAACCCTGTTGTCCATCCACATCACTTTCATTTTCAAGTTTTATGGGACCACCCAACTTAGGTGGCCAAAGGCAAGAGGCAGGATTTGTCACATCCTTTGATGCTTCATACTTTACATTTCTTAATGTCATGCATTTCCTGCTGTGCAGCATGGTAGGTCTTGCTAATCTCAGTAGAGACATCAAATAACTCCTTGTCTCTATGTAGAGACACCTTAAGGAATGTGCATCAGCCTGATGAGTTCCCTTCCTTGAGCTGAGGACTTAAAGGTGTCAGTGCTGATTACCACTTCATCTAGCGATTTTCTTATCACATCAATGGGCAAAATCAATATTTTTTCATATAGAATTCCTGTTAACTCATATTGCCAAAATCTTTTTTGCTACAGGGGATTACTTCATTACCAAATTGCTCTGAGAAGCACTTCCTACATACATTGTGCAATTCATGTTATGAGAACAACCAGACTGGGTGCTGAGACTGGGAGGTTTTGTAGAAGCCAAGCAGCTGTTGAATGTGGAATTCAACAAAGATCTGGAAAGCTACCAATACACAACCACTTTTCTGTTGAGGCATGATAACACTATTGAAGAGTTTTTCTACCTTACCTCTGTAAATACTTGCATGCATCTTTTGACCATTCTCTTGTACTTAAAAAAACCTGGAAGATGGCAAACTGATAATCTCACAAACATTCAGTTAAACACTGGAATTTATATCATTTCAGAAGTCTAAGGAAATAATTAATAATCCACTAAATATATTTAAGTAACAGTAGTTAGAATATTATACTACAAAATATATGAGGAAATCATGATGTATTAGCATTCCAAAATCAATAGAAGTAATCATATTTTAAAATGCTTCAAAATTTATGCAGGATATACAGCTCATTAAATGGGCTTCTCAACAGTATCTCTGATATATATACACAACTATGTATATTCAATAAATATCTAGCCGTCCATCTCCCATTATCATACAATGAGAACAGGACATCAAAGTCTTCTTCCTCCTAAGAATTCCAGAACCCAATAGTTCAAAGAAGGAAGTAAATTGTGTAAAGACATTTGTCAAAATGGTCATTAGCTTGCATGATAAAAGAAATTCACATCGTGGCTCTGAAGAGATGCATCATAACATCTGAAATGTTGAATAAAATACACTGGCATTTGAGATGTATGCTGAAGTGGACATAATAGATCTAATTTTTTCATTTTCTTGGATTGCTTTGTCTACTCACGCTAAATTTATGGTTCAAGCTAAAAGCATCATAAATAAAGTTACTTCTAATCAATTAAGTTCAGTCATGATTTTTTCCCTTTGAAATCCAGATATTTTTCTGATGGATTTCATAAAGATACCTGCAATCATTATCTGTCTGCAGCTTTTGAGTAGGCAAAATACCCTTATCACTAAGCCGTGGATTTACTCAACTGATATTCACCATGAACAAATCAATTCCAGGTTTATTATATAAATATAAGGAGTATAATTCAAATTTATCGAGATATCTGCATATTTATTTCATCTAAAATGCTTGACAGCTAATCCCGGTTCACCAATGCGGCCTGTCCTCAACCCCATTTTCCTTCATACTCAGTGTACATTCTCACTACCCTGATAAATACACCTTGCAGTTATCTACAGATCTTGTGTTATACTTGGAAACTCTTTTCTGCAGAAGTGTTTCAAATCTGGACTTTTTGTTTACAAAACTTAGTTTGTTATCTCTGTGGAATAGAGAGGAAAAGATTGAAGGGCAATGGCTTTCAGCACTGCAGAGGGTGGGGGGAGTACTGAAGTAAATTTATCTTATTACCAAACATACGCAGTTTGCACTGCTAAACTTCAGGAATTTTCCCAGATAACTGCAAGCTGTACACTTGAAAACACAATACTGCAATAAACCAAGCATGAGGCTAAGACTGAACAGAACACTGCCCATTTTTAAACAATGATAATTTAAATTGCACATCCCATACCAGTTATTTGAACTCAAATTAATATTTAGTTCTCTTCCAATTGTTATTTTGATTTTCAGGCTACATTTATTTGAAATTATAAACTCAGAATGATTTAGATGGGAAGCGGTGTCAGAGGTCACATGATTCTCCTCCCTGCTCAAAGCAGGGCCACCTTCAAAGTTAGATACAAATTCAAAGTAAAATCAGGTCCCTCTGACCTTTGCTTATCCATGGATGAATACTCGACAACCTCCCTTTTCCCCTTTTAAACCCTCTCATTGTGAAAAAAAAATTCCTAATATCTAACCAGATTTTTCCTTGCAGAAAGTTGTGTCTGTTGCTTTTAATTCTACCACAATGTACTATTCAAAAAAGTCTGTCTCTGTCTTCTCTGCAGCTTCCTACCATGTATTTAAGACAAAAAAAAATTATCTTCCTTATGTGGTAATATAATTGTCTCTATTTCTTATTCTTCCTCCACCTCCTCTTCCACCATCAAAATTTTATTTAATTGAATGATTATAAAAGAACCTTTTTTACATATTTTTGCAATAAAGCTTCTGGATGTATGAAACCATGATGTATAGCTTGAATTAGGTATAATTTAAAAGTTAGCTTTAATTGCTCAAATTCAAGTGCCTAGAGGCTCTATGATCAAGCAGCTGTTACTTCTGTGAACAATGAAAGGTATTTCTAAAATAAAGATACTGTTTTGCTTTGTTTTGTTTTGCTTTCAAACACCTCTATGCATTTATTCTTTCATATGCAAAAGTGATGTATGCTGAAAATCACCTGAAAGTGTTAGCTCATTGTGATTTTAATTCTAATAAAAACTGTAATTTCCAAAAAGCAAACAGCAAGTGACTGTTAATGTGAAAGCAGTGACTACAATTAGATATTCTCAAATGTAAATTTCTTATCAATATTTTAGATTAATATCTCATGCTATGTATTTTAAAAAGGTTGTATTTGAAATTCAAATCAAAGATAAGTTAGCTGACTTGTCTGAAAATCTCTAACAAACAATAACAAATTTATTTTGTTATTGTCAAACAGAATTAAGCAGTCACAGACAATATTGTTATTTTGCATTTTCAGAAGTAAATGCAAAGAAACATATAGTGATGGGCCTATTATTTTCTGGGAAATCAAAATTATTCCTCTAAATAAAAACATCTTGATTTCACCTTATTTTTCAGGTTGTCGCTTTCCATTACTAACATTGTAACAGAGATATAATCTAACACCATTGACTATTTTGCAGAAAGCCTTTATTAAATGTTACCGCAAAGTAACAGCTATTTTCTTTGGCTGAAAAGAGAAAAATAGAACAAATCATACTTAATCCAAGCAATTTTTCAGTAAATCCATTTAAACAAAAATCTACCATCATTGAAACACTCCTACTGAAGACATCCACAGGAGCATACTTCTGTTGTTTGGGGAAAAAAAAAATAAAATTAAAAGATCCCAAAAAACCCCACCCTGTGAAACTTCCTATTAAAAGTCATCACAGAATCACAGTATCACAGTATGCTAGGGATTGGAAGGGACCTCAAAAGATCATCCAGTCCAATCCCCCTGCCGGAGCAGGAACACCCAGATGCAGTTACACAGGAAGGTGTCCAGGCAGGTTTTGAATGTCTGCAGAGAAGGAGACTCCATAACCTCCCTGGGCAGCCTGTTCCAGTGTTCTATCACCCTCACCATCAACTATTTAACTCTCATTTAAATTTGAGAGACACAACTGAAATGGACAAAGCTGTGATCACAGTTCTGACTTATCTTTGCTCTGCCTTGTGAGACCTAGCATTAATGAGGAATGTCCAGTTAGATGTCCAGGTTCACCAGTTAATGCATGTGAAAATTTCTAATAATCCAGGTTCCTTATTGCTCAGTGACAGCAAATTAAGTCAGGATTAATCTGAAAATGATATTACAACTTATATTCCTATATATTTATATATGAATTAAAATTAAACAAGAGTAAATAGCTGAGAGTTAAAAAGGTATAACAGAAGGCTTATAACAATATTAAATCTATGTGTCTGTAACAAAACTGCTTTCTAATCCTTAGGCAACTAAAAGCAATAGAACAATAAAGAAAACTTGCATAAATTATTAACCCAAACTACAGAATTTTTTCACACAAAATGACCTAAAGTTTGGAGAAAGTTAACTATTTCACTATTTTGATAACGCAAATAAATTATTTTTTTTAATTCTCTGAACTATAATATATGAAAAAAACAATCGGTTACAACATTTCCATCCTACATTTCAGTAGAATGTACCACCAAGCCCTTCTCTAGCTTTCTGAGATCCTACAAGACAGATATTAGTGCAGCAACCCAGCAGACATCAGACTGACAGCTTCTGACAGAAAGCCGCAGGTGACTGTTGTTTTGGGGTTAGTGTTGGGTTTTTTTTGTTGTTGTTGTTGTTTTTGTATTTTTTTTCTTTTTTCTTTTTTTTTCTTCTTACCAAATCACAGCCCTTAATAAATGAGTTAAGGGGTCTGTCTTCAACTGTTATTCAAAATGGGAAAGCTAGCTTTCTAGCATTCTTTCCTTGTGAACTTGAAAGCTTCTCAAACACATTGATATGCATAATGTTACACCTTCACACTCTCTTTTATTAAGGAATAAATGTGGAGTATGTGTCTCAGATCATAAAAAAAGCAAAAGGCAAGACTGTAAAAGGAAAATGAGGCACTTGTGATGACAGAGTTTTCAGAAATCTTTGGCTCTCAAAGTCTTTTTTTACCTGAATTTGAAAGCCAGAGATGCTGCTGCACTGTCAGCCTCATTTCCCTCTTTCCAGGTGAAGGAAGAATGGTTAGGAAGTTGACACTGGTTACTGGTACTGTGGTCAGTCCTCTGCCATATCATTCTTCCACCATATTGCCTGTTGATGCTTGGAGTAAGGGTGTCCTATCCTTAACCTTGACTTATTTGGTTCTCTGTCTTCTCCAGTTCCTCACACAGAGTTGAGATTATATTTACAGTGGTGGTATGCTACTTCTTTTCCCAAAATTGAAGGCAGAGCATCTCTAAGAGGCTTTGACTCCAGGAACAGTCATGCCAAAGCGAGTTATCAGGGAAAATACTCACTTTAGAATTACCATGAGTGCACATATGCATATGGAATATATAAACTGAGAAATACAGTATAGGAAAAGCTGGCATGATTGGACAAAGCAAAAACCTCTGTGATGACTTTCATGAAGTTAACAACCATTCTGTGTTATGGTCTGCATGTAGTCAACGGAGACAGGTTCCTGCAGAACCAGTCTTTATTTGGTAAAATGAGTTTGTGGAAGTATCCAAACTCCTACACTGATTTTTGAGAATATAACCACTCATCAGAAGAAGTATTAATTTGACTAAAAATGGATGTCTATATTATAAACATCTATATCTGAGATAGCTGTCAAAAGTAGGTATAATAGTGAATAGAGGAAAAGTGGTATTTTCAAGGTTTATCTCATCTCTTCTTACAATGAACATCTAGAATAAGTCTGATATATTGTCCTCCAAAGTATCTTCTTTATAAAACAGAGTCTGAGCTAATGAACTCAGATACTGATGTTAGGCAGGATGAATCCTACCCTCAGTACTAAACAGAGCAATGTAGTATTTTGATAATTGGATATTGAATGAGTTCACATAGCTCTGCTTAGAAAACAATGCCTATACACAAAGTATGTATTACCATCCATACAACTTCCCATTTTTCTATATACTTGACTGTAATCACACTGTAGAATAAGGGATAATGCTGGGGATAGAGATTTTATTTCCGTAATAATTTATTACCATAGCAGATCACTGAGGCCAGGAACACAGCNCAAACAAACAACAACAAACAAACTAAAAAGATAAGCAGCTATACGGATAACAAGAATATCTACAATTATATTAGATTAAACAAAAATTCATACGGCATATAAACCTTCATGCTTCAGAGCATAAGCTAATCACTGACTGATGGGAATTAAGAAACTTCTGGTGTGGAGAGGTTAATCCCTAATTGCTCACTACAGTATTTCTTGCAACATCATCTGAAGTAAACAGCACTGGCACTGGATACTAGACAAAACAGACGATTAGTCTGATGTTACATTATAATGTCTATCTTGCTGTCTTGTGACTATAATGTAGGAAAAATAAATCCATGTTTAGCCTGGTTTCCTAAAGAAATGAAACTTTTATGACCACACTATCTGCTATCTGCTTTACCTGCCTAATAACTCCTGACTCCATTAGCCAGTTTCAACATTTATCACAGGAGTTGACCTCTGGAGGGTGATAAAATTCCTACACATTCAGCAAAATCAGAAGCTTGACCAAGGAGAAAGGCCCAAATTAGTGTCCCACTGCCAGGACATCTTTAGGAAGAGCTTAGCATCAATTTGTTCAGTTGGCCTGTTGTTAGACAACCATCCCAGGAATCCTGGCTGGCTGGCCAACTCATACACCACTCAGAAGAACCTTGTTCATGACATTTCCTTCACTGTCAGGAGTCAGAAGAAACAGGAGCAACAGGATGGTGCAGATGGAAGAGGTGGTGGTTAAAGATCCAGATTCAGGCTGACAGAACAACTGAAGGGCTAACGGGCATCTGGACAATAGCGGGTGAACAGATGAGTGGATATAAGGCAGCAATGCACAGAAGACCTGAGTTCATAATTTTTTTGTTCTTAGAACAGTTTGTTTTAATGTTTGAGAAAAAATATGCTTGAATCATAAAGGTGACATAGGGCTGTTCTGAATGAGTCAGTATACCCTCAGACTTCTCAGTGTCTTCTCCTCTACCTTACTCTCTTTTTTTCTGCATCAAAAAAGGGAGATCCATACTGACTTTGTTACTTTCATGTGTGAACAAATATTCTGTCCCGTTTTGTTCCTCTCCACAAAAGATATATGCCATGAATCTACCTTCAATTTCTGCTCAGCATACCACAGACAAGAACTTAATACCCGAGAGTTGCTTTGTTTTGCTTCATTCTCAAAAATTGTACAATTAAACACTGTCATATTATTGTAGTCAGAAAGGAGGATACGAAAGCCAGTAGTAGTCTAACCTCATTTAAAGTAGCTTGAGGGCTCTTCTAACTGATAGTATTTTTATGAGACCAGTAAAAGTCTCTCTTTCTGCTCTCTTATTCATCCTGTGCATGTCCATCCCACAGGGTTGACAAGGCATTTGTGGGAATCTGATGTGCTGACTTTATAGGAGTAGAGAATTTCCCTCTGCTGGGAGCACTCTCCACTTGCAGATGAAATGCATTCATTGCACTGCGGAGCAGTGCAAAATGATTAGAGCTGAACCAAGACCTTAACTGACACTCATTATTACGGTATGTCTACACTGCAAGAAGATGTGTGATTGCAGTGTGTATCAGCATATTCACACTGCCTTTAATTTAGCGGGGAAGATACCATGACATGGAGCTTAAGGCTGAGTTTTACACGTCTTTTAGAGACACTTCATTCTTATATGGTTTTATTGTGTATGTGCATATGTGTGTGTATATGCATGTATATATATGTGTGTATATATGTCTGTAAAGGTATATATTTGTAAGTATTTACATAGAGTAGACCAATAGTAGGAAATTAAATCAAACCCAGGCACAGGCAATACATTGAGTTTTCCAGTCTGGTAAACTACTGGAAAGGCACCTGGCACTGTTTTGCCCTGAGATCGATCACTCTTCCAACAATTCCTAAGCCTTGTACAGGAGTTAACGTGGATCAGGAACTGCAGCTAATAGGCAGTTTGCATGTGTCTGTTCCACCCATCCCCAGTTTTAGAGGCTAACAGAGTATGGACACAGTTCAGATGTGGCAATTGGCCTAAGGGCAGCAGAACAAGCTCCACCAATGTTTTATTTTTATGGGTGCAATCAACAACAAGTGTATGGCCATGGTCCTCAAAATAACTAAACAATAGCTGACTCAAACACACCTATACCTCAACAGTCACTGTCCTAATCACCAAGCAAGCAGATTCTTAGCTACACAAAGCACTGGTGAGAAAGATATTGTTCTCCTGTTTTCATCCATGTGCATTCGAAGGACTGTCTTACTAGTATTCCCTCTTTGCCTTACATCCTGGCTGCCAGTTCACTGTTCTCTGACTTGTCTCTGTGGCAGATGTATTCTTGTAAGATGATTAAGTAACATTTCCAAAAAACAACTCAAAGTAGGAGCAAAGCAATTTAAGTGGATCATCATTATATGCAGAAGTGAGTTTGCTAATCATTCCTCAGGGGTTTGTGTAATACTTGTCCCTGTAACCAGGTTTTTACAGGGAAAACTGTGGAAAGAGGCAGATTTTTGTAGAGAATATATGGATATGCAGTGAAAGGACAGCTTTCAAAGTTGATCCTATTCAATAAATGTTGTTAATTGCATACTGCACAGAGATGATATACCAGGAAAAAAAGAGAGAAGGAATTAATTGATTTGGAAATGAAGTAATATGTTCCAATATATATCCTCAGTATGTGGTAAAGGGAATCGAGCACCATTCCTTCAAGAGCGCTGAGAGAGGTTCTTACTTCTCCCTGAGTAGGTAGGTTGGGAGTCTTCAGACAGGAGGAACAACACTCTTGCCAAATGTCAGTAACAAATTAAAAAAAATGACAAATTCAGCTTTAATAGAAACACTTGCACTGGGGAGAGCAAATAGCCAAGGAACATACGTAAAAATTTTAAAGCATATGGGCTTCTTACTCTCCTAGTAATTAATATAATACTGTCAGTACATTTATGTTCTCTCTTTTTTTCTCCATAAACTGTGTATATAGGAGGCTATTTGGAACATAATTAACACTTGCTGCTGTTATACGTTGTAAAGGACACTTGAAAGACATGTATTGCTAATTGGATACATTAAATACCAGACAGAAATAATAGAGCACTAGATCTCGAAAAAAACAAAAGCTTTATTAAAGAGCCAATAATAGATCCTTCAAAGTACAAACCACCCACCCAAAACTTATAAGCAAGAAACGAGAAAATTGCGAGCGAAAACTTGAATCAAGCTTTTCCTCGCAAACTGCACATCCTATTATTCTCTATGTTTTAGACAGCTACTGAAAAATGGATAGTATTTCTAGAGAACCCATGGACAATTTGTGCTGTGCAAATGTATCTTACCTAACCTGTGCAAACATTTAACCTAAACTCAGCAAAAGTAAAAAAAAATGCCTTGATTTATCTTTGTGTTAGATTACTTCATGATGTGTAAAAATTCCTAAGGTTGCTCTGAGGTGAGAATGATTAGATGAGAAAAATAGCAGGAAATGTCTATGTAGAGACTGAAGAAACCATCACCGTTTAAACTGAATGGGAGATAAAGTAATGCTAAAGAAAAGTGGAAGGTTTTAGTCTGAAAAACATTCTGTTAAAGAAAATATTTAATTAAAAATTAACTGAAAATAGTGCTTGCTTTAGGGTTGTTAATAGCTTCAAATACACAATTTTTTTAAAGAAACATAGATTTTTAGTATAAATAATTAAAAAAAACCCCAACATTTACTTTGCGAAATCTACTTGTCTGAAAATTTGGGATTTATTCTCCTCTATTTCCTACACTCTCCCCACTGCTTCTGGTGCAAAAGAGTAAGAGGGGACATGCACTTTCCACACAAAGTTTTCCAGTTTTACTTTCTCTTCAATGCAATTTGCAAACCTTTCTTGAGACTAGTGAAACTCTGGACTATCAGAAGAGAAAATAAGATTTTATAACTCTGACTTTTGGAAGGGCCACCTCTGACTATTGGAAGCATTTCAGAATATGAGACAACTACTAAATGAAAGAGTTTTGGACTGGCCAGGTTATAACATAATTGTCCATAAGAGGATTTCTCATTCTCTTTATCTGAAGTGTTTGATATTGGCTTTCTGTCAGAAATATAATATTGGACTACCTGGACAATATTTGCTGTAGTACAGTAATTCCCACGGCCCTGTATCATCCTTCAAAGGTCACAGATTCCAGGTACACATGCACTTCTTGTAAAAACACAAAAATAGACTTTAAAATGCCTGATACTGTTTTCTAATAGTGGATCTGAATGGTGCAACATGCAATAGCAGTGTTTCTGATCGCTCTGTATATTTTTGTGACTTTTGGGGTTGGTGGGGTGGTTGCATCAAGGGTTACCCAGGATGCTCATGGATAGCAGGGTGCAAGGTTTTAACTGCCACAGTTCCTAGACCGTGTATAACAAACATGAATTTAGATGTTATTTTGACATAACAGCATCTGTTTCTGTTTAAAAGTATTTCCTTTGTCTTCTACAGCCATGCTACTCCCACTTTGTCAAAGACTGAGGGAAATAGTTTTTACTCATCCAGAGTGCAATAGAAATTATGAGGTTTTGGTAAAAAAAATACTTGGAAGAGTACTAACACCAAGTTCATTGAAAATACTCAGAACTACAGTGCTAATATTTGCATCTCCAAACTCAGTATTTATAGGCTTACTATACTCTCCAATATTTGCTTAAAATTGACTACTATCACATGCTTTCTGGCATTAAATTCACTTTGTAGATTATTCACAAAAGGCAAACACAGAGGAAGTAAAAAAGCTACTGCGGTGAACTCAATTATTTTACTTCAGTGCTTACCCGCAGAAATATTTTCTAAGTATTCGTTCTATATTGGCACCCATTGCTATGTCAGTACATGAAATCATCTTTAAGCAACACCATTAAAACATCATCACTTTTTCTTCGCTAAGTTGTAATTGTCATTCTCTTCACTAGATTGGGTCAGTGCTCAATTGTCACTTAGGAGCAAACAAGGTCATTTATTGCAACATTCTTAACAAAAAGGTAGAACTATTGCACAGATATTCTCAAAAAATCAGAAAACACAGCATGGGAGATAGAGTTGTCCCGCTCTTGTCTTGGCAGCTGGAATGGAAAATATTAGTCACAGATAGGTGAAAGTATAGGTACCTTATTTTCCTTCTCTAAGAAACAGGCTTTGGATATGGAAAGTCTTGAGATTTCCAAGTTGATGAGAAGAAAACTAAGCAACCTTGAAAATAGGAAGTGAATATTATTGGAAGAACATAATTGTGTCTTCTGGAAAGAGGTGATGACTGGACCTGGCAACAATCCAGTGACACCTTTGAGTCATTTCAGCATTTACAATCTATAAGCCTGAAGTGGTGAAGTATATAAAAAAAACCCTCTGTATGAACTTGTTTAACTGAGAAACTCTACAACTAAGTCACTCTGCAGAGCTATTGAGGGAAAAATAGTACATACTACTAAGTGGACAGTTAACAGACTAGTTGAGCTACTTCTCAGAATGTGAAGAAAGTCTAGAAAATTTCTGTAGTTTTGATAAATTAACAATTGTATTACATTATTTATTATTTAACACATTATATCTCCAAAAACTTCCCAACATTTTATGATCTACTTTGTAACTCCACTGTTGCTCTAAGGATGAACAATAAAACACCTCTTCTTCCTTCAGCCTGCTACTCTTAGTGCTTTTGAATCTAGCCCATGCAGTGAAAATGGCCTTTTGCCTTCTCTGACTTTCTGCAGTTCATCAACTGACTGTTGCAGCATAAAAGGTTCCCCTGCAAAGAAAGGTGCTAGGGAATTTGGGACTATAAAGATGGAACCTCCAGACAGTCATTCAAACACGCTTGCTAAAGACCAAGTCTTTCACGTTAGTAGCAAATTACCTGGCATCCCAAGGGGCTCAATTTAACAACAGTGATCATCAAGCCAGTTTATTGCTACCTTCTCTCTGGAAGTTGAAAAAGCGCTTTCCTCTTTTCTTCTGTGAAACTCTTTATCTTCAGAGTATCTGGTTTAACAAGCTCAGCTCAACATGGAATTAGCTATAGATATATTGCTTTATTTCTCTCCCCTCTGCCTTCCCCTTCACCTTATTAAGGGGGTAAAAACTATCTGGGATTAACCACTGTCTCTCAACAAATAAAAATTATAGAAGAAAACTGACTTAATAATTATTTTGCAACGTGCCAGTTGCCCTATATGTATTTGATTTTCTGCTCTTTTGTGCAGAATTGCACCTGTGTTTACACAAGAATCTCAGCCTTATGGCGCCCAAAATCTGGACTTCGAAGAGCTAAAACAGTTCTGCCATAATTAAGACATTGAAATAAAACTAAACCAGATCTCCTCTAAGGACACAGCAGGTAGCCAGAATACTAGCCACTTCTGTCATTTTCTTGAGAGTATAATAAATCCTCTAATCTTTTAGATCTATGAGACTGTTCATGCCTGTTTCAGTCAAAACAATTTCTCATCTAGTTACTTTTAACGTCACTAAAGTTTGCTAGATTTTCATTACATCAAGTATCACCTTGTAGCATTGTCCTTATCTCTTTTTTTTTCAAACAACGAGGAACCCTAGGGTATATGAAATTCGGCAGAGTAGCATGCATACAATATATACCTATGATTGGAGGCAGGAACTGCCTTATTTTACTAGCAAAATCAACTCAGCAGCACGAAAGTAGCACACTCCCAGACGTAAGGATAAGAGACCTTCCTCCAGGCTATGGATTATTGCTCATGTATTTGGGTTACATTAGCATTTCTCAGTATAGAGACTTGATTCAGCCATAAATTCCACCAGTGTAACAGAGGATGAAGGGTCTGAAGCTACAAAAAGTTTACCCAGCATGGCCTGCACTCCCTCCTCACTAGTCTGTCATGGAGGGATGTACTACAGCTGTAGAAGTACAGCTCACAGACCAAAGGAATATAGCCCACAGATGTATTTAAATCTGTGCCTTCAGCATGGATCCTGCCTCTTTGCAAACACTCACATACTCAAAGATTTCCAAACCCTTTACCTCAAGGCTAGGAAAAAACGTTATTAACTGAGCAGGGCTCCATCCATATCACACCTTGCTGATACACAGTGCTTGCTCCTAAATCCTTGAAAGAAGGGAAGCATGTTCCTCAGGAATATATTTCCTCTGCTCTCTCCCTCTGGTTTAGCAAACCATCCATATTTCTGTCTACAGCAACAGGATGTCATGTCTTTCTTTTCCTCAGATACCTCTTCATTCCTTTTTCACAACTGAATCAACCTGACCTGTGTGTTAGGGGGCAGTGCCTGATGGACAGTGAAGTTACACAGCAATGACTGTGTTCTTCACCTCATACATTCATGCTAGACTCAACAAGGATTCATGGAGAAAATGAGATTATCGCTTCCCCCCTTCCCCTCCCAACCTCCCACTTATAAAATCTGCACCTGCATTTTCTTTGGCAGCATAACACCATTGTTGCATCCTATCCAGCAGGTACTGTGAGATGCTGATTATAACATTTGGAATTCTTTTCCTGTTCTTCCTGCAGGAGAGGGAAATGTTATTTGTAAATGAACACAAGAAGTAATAATTAACTGTTATATAAACCTAATTTTAGCATTGGAAAGCATAATAGCAATCTTTTTTTTTTTTTTTTTTTTCTTTGTTATCAAGACTGTGTTTGGAGGGTATGTATATAGCAAGGGGTAGGACAGACAATCTGCTCTGAGGCCAAGGATGGTGGGAGCCAAGGAGGCTGTAGCTCTGGAGAGGGGATGAATAGCAGGTCTGTCCTGGGGATGTGCAAAGTGGTGGATCCATAGCCCTGGAGCAGACAATTTTGGCAAGTGTGCCCTGAAGCCAAAGACCCTGAAAGCCGATACTAGCAGTTAAGCTGACAAGTAACATCAAATTCAATAAGCAGCTGCACAGTCTGAAGAACTTTTGATTCATCGCAAACTTGAAAAAGCCTTGGATTTACATCCAAATTTAAAAAAAAATAAATAGATGAAATGACATTTTTTTGAGACTCGCAAACCCTGTTTATGCCCGTGTAAGCCTGTATCTGTTTAATAGATTTGAATATAGCTTACATCTCCTAATTTCCTGGTTTCTGGACTATACATTTGTTTTTTCATCCTTTCCTGATAATTCATCTTTTCATTATCTTTTATTATCCTTATTGATCTCGTTTAGACTCTACAGACTATACTAGCCTGATTGTTAATGAGTAGTGAAAATTCTAGAAACTTGAGCTGGATCAAGGACTTTGGCAGTTCAAGCAGAATTAAATAATTGCCTTTTTAAGTCCTGCATACAACTCTGAAATTTATACATTTTAGAATGACATTGTCTTTCATATAACATCGTATATTTTACAAACAGTTCATAGTTAACTACAACTTGCATTTTCTATATTGATCTGCTTTCATTTTCCTTTAGCAAGCTAAATATGCCTTTTTAGTATCTTTTTCTTTTTCGTTTCTCAGTATACTTTGTAGCTGCCTTTCTCAAATTTCTTCTTATTGATTTCAGACTATTTCTCTAATATATCATAATCTCTCTGAGTTGCTGTTTTGTCTTCTGAAGTGATATAACCACTCCCAACCTAAAGTCCTTGAACTTTTCATAAGTATATTCGCTATTCCATCATCCATGTCTTTAATGAAAATATTAAATAATACATTTCCCAGAACTGCGATGTGTGAAGCCTATTTGAAAGAGCCTCCTGGTTAAGCAGAAAACTAGTGATAAGTCTGCTCTGAGTACTTTTTTTCCCAACCAGTTCTGCATCAACTGCATTTGAGCAAGACTGCATTTCCCAAATTTACTTATAAGAATGCCCCATGCATCCACATCAAAGGACATAAGTCAGACTATCAAATATATCTAGCACTTCTCCCATATCTGCTTGGCCAGTTAACATGTCAAGAAAGAAATTAGACTGGCTTGGCATGTTTTGTCAAATCCTGACAAATCCATATTGCCCTTTTCTTAGCACTTTATTATCTACCAGCTGCACAAAAACAGATTAACAATTTTGTTTCAATATCTTTTGGGGTATCAAAAAGAGGTCAAATGCTTTTTTAAGTCCTTGAGATCTCCTTCACCCATTCTAAATATTGGTATTATATTGTTTGCTTTTTATCTGTGCTCTGAATTATCCTTTCTGCATGCACTTGTGAAAATGATTGTTGGTACTTTGGTTAATATTTTAAACTACTTGAGGGTATATTTCAGATATGAAAGCTAACTTATCCAGGTAACTTTGGCATCTTCTTTGCCTGTTTTGGCATATTTTCCTGTTCTGTTGTTAACTTAATTAAGATGAGTTGACAACAAACCTATCAAAAAAAAAATTAAAATCTGATATTTTCAGTATTATGCACCACTTAAAATTTTCTGCACATTTTAAAATCAAACTTTCTCTCTAATACAATCTAAGTTTTGTTTTGGTTTGGTTTTTTGTGTGTTTTGGGTTTTTTTTTTTTGGTTTGTTTTGTTTGTTTTTTAATTTTAATATAGCTGTGTACAGTTAAGACTCAATGAACTAGAGCTAGAACCAGCACTGCTGCTGAATAGATATAATGCCCATGTTTTTGGCCAGAGTCAACCAGCCAGATAATTTCTGGGTCCAGTTCAGGAGTCAATACAGGTCAGGGACCATTCCCAAATGGCTGTACAGATCTGACCATGCTCTGCTGGAGGCCAAGAGAGTTTAATAGCATGGATGTGACTAGACTGTGCCAATTGGCCTCAGTGTCAGAGAATGATCCCTGGCACTGTTCAGTTGATTAGTACAGATCGAGCCTTTATCTCCTGATATTTTCCTTATCCATCAGATATTAAGTTAGTTAAATCCCTCAGTCCCATCAGATCTTACATCTAGCTGTCACAGTTACGTGGTTAATAAATCTCCATTGACACATTCTCTGGACTTGGTGGTCTATAAGAGTCATGCGTGCCTTTTATCTGAATCCATGGTGGTTTAATCACTCCGTATCTCACTTCGTTCTGTGTTCAGATTCAATGCATTTTTTTTCTCAATATATAAGGCAATATCTTCCCCATTTTTCTTTCCTTCAGTTCCAGGGAAAGCAGCTCTCTTCTCAACCTGTCTACCTTTTACTTAAAGCCAGGCAATAAGAATTTCAGTAGTCTTTCTTGGTGATTTGATGAGCTGGTGACACATGTTCCAATGAAAGATTCATTATTCATTTTTTTCTCTTTCAAATAACCATAAAAATGTGTTTCTGAGAAAATGACACACTTCTTAGATTTGAAATGTGATGCCTACTTCTTACTGCAAAATGACAGCAATGAGAGATCAGTGTTTTTACTCATTTGTTAATTACGTATAACTGATTATTAGAATTTAGTACAATATTTAGCTCTGCACCTTCTTCAGATATTTTGTATTAGGTATTCTGGTTCTTTGCTGGCTTGAAGGGCCCCCTGAATATTTGGGGATCTACACAGCTGCCAGAGCCCATTCAAGAACAGCATATTGAAGAATGGAGATGTTGGACCAGTAGCCATTTAATCAGGTTTAACAATAAGTGATATATTTAAAATGCATGTTCTGGAACCCTTAATTGGCAAAATATCATAGCCTATTCAAAGTGGTATGGAGGGGAAAAAATGACACCAAAACTTACAAAAAGAATGCTAAAGTTTATTTGTTCCTCATCCATACACACACTGGAATATATATGCTAGAAGGAGAGAAAAAAAATTCCAGGCCTTCAGTAACTGCTGAGCCATTGAAACAGTTTTCACAACATCATAGATAATTACAATTATCCTTCTCTTAGGGACATTGGAGCTGCCAATTTTCTGCAATTGAAAATAAATAAATATTTCAGAACAGATGTTGACTACTCATCCCAGTTTAGTAGAAAGCTTTAGGCAGGGCTGTCAGCACTAAAACTAAAAGTTGTGATGGAACTTGAAAATATTTCTTTTATTTCCTCCTTTTTTTTTTTTTCTTTTCCTTTTTTTGTTTTATTTTTCATAATCGGACAGGGATTCAAGTTTGTCCTAGGGTGATTTAGTCCAGTGGAAGAGAAGAAAAAGAGATGCTTATCAATTCCATTTGGATTAGAAGTGTAAGGCAGGAACCTGCTTTTCAGCCAGGAGAAATAGCAAGTGCCTGTGGGTGGCACTGCAGGTATTTGGTCATTAATTATTAACAAAACCAAGCAGTGACTGTTGTGCTCCTCATACATCTGTACAGTGGAGGTTCTTCAGCCTCTAATTAAAACTGTAGCATAACTGTGACACTTGTTCACTCACTGGAAATAAGATTCACATGACCAAAAGGTTTTCGTTCAGTTCTTTTGGCTAACAAAGGTTATCAAAGCACTGAATTGGCTACTTCATGTTATATTAGCAGCTGCATCTTGTGGTGACGGCTGTTTTGTTTAGGTAAAGATAAATATTCTTCAGCCATTTCTCAAGCGTCTTGGCCTCCAGCAAGAAATGAGCTTTGGCATTGTGATATCACTTACCTTTGTCTGATGCCTTATTTTTTTTTTTTCTCTCTTGCCACATGCAGACATTTTCTCTTCCAAATACACAATATCCAAGGAGTAGTATCATCTTTTTGCTCACTGTTGCAATAAATAAAGCTGAAACAACCTGCTCAGACTTCTGCTTACAGCTTACAGACAAACACAGCTTTCGTTTAATTCTGGTGGGTTGCTTTTTCTGTGCTTTTTTGAGGAGAAATTCGCAGAGGTAGGATAAAAAAGTTGTTTTGCTTTCAGTCAGACTTCAGATGTTTCTGTTTTACTTGACACTGCAATTAGGAATTTTGCTATATTACTACCTTTTTAGAACTTAAAGTAGGATCCTTTCAACTTCTGAAAAAGCCAGACTGCTGCCTGTATGTCAAGGCAATGAATACTGAAAATACAGGGCATTTGTCCTATGACCCAGCAGTCTCCTGGTTCAGACGATCAACATACTGCAGGATGACTGGGGATGTGTTCTGGATATTACATCCTTCTCAGATCTCTCAGTTGGGATGCAGCATGAAATAAATTATGACAATTTGTTATAGGCACTTTGAGACTATGTCTGTACCCTCCAACTAAATAGTGCCCAGGACATTTCTGGGCTTTCCAGTACAATCATCTATACTTCACTGCTAAACTATTAGAGCAGTCTCTGGCTTGCTTTGGTTTTGTCTCAATTAGCAATTTCCCAAACAGTGCTGGGGAATAGTATATTTGTAGGCACCATTCCCAACAGGCAGCTTTCATGCAGCCACCCTGTTTTCAGAGGGTGGGATAGATGTAGGTTCCTCCCTGCCAGTTGGCTTCAAAGCCCAGGAATGTTCCCTAGAATGTTTAATTTATTAGTGCAAAGGTAGCCATAGAGAATTCAATCTCAGAAATATGTCTGAGATACTTCTTCAGGTAACATAAGAACAATCCTCCCTCCTTCTGTTTCTTTTACTTTTTACAGTTCTTTCAGCTGATGTAGGAAAAGTATACATAGCAGCATGCCTGTAAAGGATAGTTTGAATATATTAAAGCAGTGCAAATTTTGCAAGGTGCTTATCTGTTTTTAGATTAAAATAAACATTCTAGTTCTGACAGGCAGATTATGTAGGCTGCCTAGGAATTTCCTGGGAGAAAAAAATGATCTAAAATTATCCACTTTACAGGAGTAAAGCTTATTGGCAAATGCTACTGCAATGCTTTACAACAGTAGATCAGAATGAGTCTTTCTCTGATCACCTTTCCAGTTTGATTGCATCTCCTCCTTCCTCTCTATCTGCTTTTTGCCAACAGTGTTATTTCCTATGTTTTAGTCTTTTTTGAGGGGTGCAGTAGCAGAGGGAGTGGAAGGAAAAGGCACACTCACTGTTCAATGTTAGCATCATGTTTGGGTGCAAAGTGTTGTAAAACACCTTAATATATTGCTACAGTTGAGGAAAGGAAAACACCATTTTTGCTTACAATTATATTTATTATCAATTTTGGGTGACTCAAAATTCAAATTATCTTTAACTTTTTACTAAATACAAGAAGAAAATAAAAGTAGATTTTAAATACTTTCTTTTAATCCCTAAAGCAAGATGAAAATGTCTGTAGCAGGTCACAGTATTAGACCATGGACTTCATCTGTGATTGGGAAGTAAAGCATATTGACATTGTGTGCTATATGATTACTGATGATACAGTATGTTTACTCTCAGTGATGAACAACAAGCACAAGCATTGCATATGACTTGATCGTTGTCTTTTCTCTCTCATTTGCAGGTATGTCAGCTGTGCCGGCTTTTTCTGTCCAAGACACTTGTAATCATGAGTTCTAGTCCTACCACCAAATTAACTCATCGGGCTTACATTCATAAGGAACATATATACTTACTAATTTTGATACCTTATTATATTAGGTAGTAAAATACCTTCCTTTGCCAAAATTAACAAAGTGTTTTGCATAACCTTTGGGGATAAGTTATTTTTATGTGAACAAATCATTTGCAGCCTTTTGGTAAATAAGAGTCACCAACATGCAGAATGCAGTGATGGTGAAATGTGACCTGTGGTATTTGGAAGAACACCCTCCAGTGTGTTGACTTACATTATTCTGAATACACACTGGAATGATTATACTGCTAATGCTACTTAAAAGGTCAATATTTATCACACTGTGTAACGTTCCCAGTGTCTTAACTACTTGTACAGACCATACTGCAACAGGATATGAGCCTTTTCAAGCTTCACTACAATTACCTTCAGAATACCCAGTGGGATAAGAAAGAGCTTTTATGCCATTTCCACATATCAGGAGTGAAGGTGCAAGAAACTAGCTCAAATTGCTAAGGGCAGATCTGCAGCAAGGTATGTTTATACAGAGGGTGCTTCTCCTACTGCTTCCCTGCTCTGGTGTTTTCCTCTTACCTCCCTGTCACTACACAATCCTGACATCAAGTGAACTTGCATCAAGTCTCCCAGCAGGTCTGTAGCACTTGCCAGTAGTATTAGGAGATATATTTTCCTCCATTCTTCTCCTAAATGATCCATAAAATGCCATTTATGCATGATTGCTCCATAAATATCCTTTCTGACCAATGCATCTGGGATTTAGTTTCACAAAAGCCTGAGTATGAAGGAGCAAGGGGAATAATTTGCACTCACTGTTTGTCTGGACACAGAGATGGGACGCAGCCAATGCATGCATTAAGACCTGGCAGATAGAACACCCTTTGCATCACATTGGTCCCTCAGCTATTTAAACATTGCAATCAGTGTAATCATATACAAAAGGACCTATAGTTATTTACTAATTTTATGAGGAAACAAAAAGTTTACTGGAGAGTGAATTGTACTGCATCTCCAAGGGCTAGAAGAGGTTGCTCAAACACAACTGTGTAATATACCAAATATCCCTTGAAACTACCATGCAGAGTGATTTTTGCACCAGGATAGTCTTCTTTTACCTAAATCTACACAAAAATTTGGATGGGAAAAAGCAAGAATATTTCATGTTTTATCCCGTACTTACTGATATAGATGATTAACTATATGCAATCATAGTTATAAATTTAAAGGCGTAGTGACAAAGATATGATTTCTTTGTCTAACATCTCAGTATCACACTTGTTTAACATAAAGGTAATAATAACCAGTTTTCTTCAGAATATGTGTTGGTATCATCAGTTCATCTTAAGGAGATACTAGAATAGGCTTCCCAGAGAAGTGGTCATGGCACCGATCCTGTCAGAGTTTAAGGAGCATCTGGACGACGATCGTAGTCACGTTGTGGTTTCAGGTAGTCCTGCGAGAAGCAGGGTGTTGGACTTCATGATCCTTATGAGTACTTCCCAACTTGAGGCATGCTATGATTCTACGAATTCCATCAGCCAGGAGACATTCCAGAAAACCACTAGTAAGGAATTTTATTAAATCTGCTATTTTGGAAATCATAGAGTCATAAAATCATTTAGGTTGGAAAAGACCTTTAAGATCACGGAGTCCAACTGTGAACCTAACATTGCCAAGTCCACCATTAAACCATGTATTTAAAAGATGTGTAGATGAGGTTCTTAGGTACACCTCATCTACACGTCTTTCAAATACTTCCAGGGATGATGACTCAACCACCTCCCTGGATAACCACTTCCAATGCCTGACAACACTTTCAGTCAATATTTTTTTATCTAATATCCAGTCTAACCCTCACCTGACACAAGCTGTGGCCACTCTCTCTCATCCTATCACTTGTTCCTGATGGGAGAAGAGACCGACACCCACTTTGCTACAACTTCTTTTCACATAGCTGTAGGGAGCAATAAGGTCTCTGCTCAGCCTCCTTATTTCCAGGGTAAACAACTGCGGATCCCTCAGCTGCTCCTTATCAGACTTGTGCTCCAGACCCTTCACCAGCTCCATTGTTCTTTGGATGTGCTCCAGCACCTCAATATCTTTCTTGTAAGGAGGCACCCAAACCTGAACACAGTATGTGTCACAATGTGTTACAATATTTTTAAAGAATTAATTATATTGATAAATATTACTACTACTACTACTAGTACTACTGCAACTACTACTGCTGCTACTGCTACTACTACTAGATTTAAAAAACAGACAAAAAAAAGTAATCCGGACAGCTGTACACCCATTAATTTGACTGCCACATTATCCAGGAGTTAGAAGATATTTTAGGAGAATGAATAATTAAATGTATGGAAGTAAGTAGGAAATAGGGTAAAATGTGACATAGATTCCACAAAGATAGATCACATTATCTTCAGCAGATATTTCTTTTTGATGAGTTAATTGATTTTCTAGCTAAAGGAAAGGCAATAGTTTTAATCCAACTGGACTCCAGTAAATCATCTGACATGTTGCCATATGGGAAATCATTGGTTAAATTGCAGAAGACATAGATTAGTGTAAGAATTAGATGCAAACAAATGGAGCAACATAACAGAGTAGTAAAAAAGTATTATTAACTTTAACAAGCTAGGGATAATTTAAAAGTTGAGTCAAATATTACTCTTGAGGCTTTTCCAGAAATAATGCTTCAGAATTTTTCCGTAATATCTTCATTACTGATCTTGGTGCAAGTCTGCTGCTAATGTAAAATGGTAGAAGGCATTGTAAGTAAGAGGAGCTTGAAGACTGTACTAAGAGAAATGAGAAATATTTATCATAGATCTGTAAATGTGCCAGATAATGCGCTTACAGTTTAACAGGAAGAATTTATTCCATAAGGTGGGTGACCATCAACTAGAAAACACAGAAGAAGCAAAACACCCTGGAGTTCTGGTCAATCACACAAAAAGTATGAGGTAATGGAATAATGGTATACAATATAAAATGACAGATATATCTAGGAAAGAAAATTCGTCAGTTTGAGGCATAGCTAAGTGTTCATCTAGAACACTGTTCAGGTGTTTAATTGCTTGTCTTGAAGCAAGGCGCAGTGAAACTGGAGCAGGAGAAGAGTTACTGACTAGACCAAAGATACCTATACTCCAGGTGATGTAACAGTCTTTAAACACAAGAAGAACTATGAAAATAGAATAAAACAAAACCACTGAATATGTGCAAAATAATGTAAGAGTTTGATCATATTATGAAAGTGATGATATGATGCGACGTCTGTGACACCAAAGTAATGCATTCCATTACCAAAAAACCGTCTTCCACCCAATATTCTTAGATCTAAACCCAGAATATATGGCTTCTTCCTCTAATAGTATAGTAAGGTCTCTGAATTACAGAAACTAAAGTATTTTAACCATGTACACACATACACAAATAGATTTTCTGATACACAAACATACATTTATTTCCAATTCACAAAGGTACTTTGAGTCCAGGAACATGAATTTCATTGCCATCAAGTAATACTCAGTGCTTGTCATATATATTCCAATAGCCTGACTGGTCCCAGTAACATACTTCGGTCTTGTTCTTTCCTGGCCAATGGAGAAAAGGACGGTTTGTTTATTTACAATCATCTTTATTAAAAAAATAAATTAAAAGACATTAAATTTCAAATTAGTTAAGTCCCTATGTTGCAGATGGAACCTGGTGCAATGATTCTTATGCAGTTATTTTTATAAAAATGGAAAGCTGTATATTCCCATCTTCAAAAAAGAAAAAAAGAGCCATTAGGAACAGACAGTCAGCAACACTTTGGTCCCTAGGAAAATCATTGAGCAAGCCTTCTTTTAACACATTTCTGGGCAGATGAAGAAGGTAACTGGCAACATTCAGAATGGATTCACCAAGGATAAAAAATGCCTGACCAAACAATGTGCCTTCTATGATAGATGACTGGATTTGTGTATGAAGCAAGAGAAGTGAATATTATTTGTCTTAACTTTAGCAAGTCTTTAAATACAGTTTCTCACAATATTCTTATTCAAGTTAGGATATTATAGTCTGGATGAGTGGACAACCAGATGGGTAAAAATCTAGTTGCGTGGTTGAGGGCCAAGGCCTGATACGTTTTACTCTATCTTGTGGCTAGTATCAGGTGGAATACCATGAGATCTCTCCTGGCTCCAGTCACATTTTAACATCTTCATCAATGATCTGGAGGAGTAGTTGCTTATCAAATATGCAGATGACACCAAGTTTTGGGAGGACAGTCAGTATACTTGAAAGCCAGGCTGCCATCAAGAGGACCTGGCCAAGTCAGAGGAATAGCTCAACAGAAATCCAACAAGTAGAAGAGCAAAGTCCAGTGTCTGGAAAATAACCCCTTGAACCATAGAAACGGGGGAGCTGCTCCACAGAAAATACCCCATGGAACCAGGTGGACAGGGACCTGCACAAACCAGCAGTGCACCCTAGCAGAATAAAGGGCCACCAGCACCCTAGATTGCATGATCAGGATCACAGCCAGGAGATAAGGCAAAATTATTGTTCTCCTGTCCTCACTACTTGTTAGCCCAAATTTGCATCCGCTTTTGGGCTCTATCATAAAGGAAAGACATTGATAAATTGCAGTGATTTCAGTGGAGGACCATGAAGATGGTCAGGAGATCGAGCACGTGCTGTATTGCTGAGGTTGAGGGACCTGAACTTGTTCAACCTCTAAAAGAGATGGCTTCAAGGGGAGGTCAACAATGGAACAGGCTGCCTAGGGAGGCTATGCAGTCTCTGTCTTCGGAGGACTTGAAGACCTGACTAGACATAGCTCTGAGCAATCTGGCTGGACAGCACAGCTGACTGAGCAAGAGGTTGGACTAGAGGCATCCTGAAGTCCAACCTGAATGATCCTGTGATTCTATATAACTGAAAACCTCATAAATGAAACATTTCATACATCCACATCAAGGTAGTTATAGGAGAAGAAGTGGTAAATATTGTTAGGAGTCAGACAAGAGATAAGAGAGATTTACATTAAAGAAGCAGCAAACAGAGAAACTCCATGTTCAGAGAAACTCCATGTTCAGACATACGGATTTGCAGCAGTGATGGTTCTGCTTTCCAACGTGGCATGACTGATCAACTTGTGAAATAGAAGCTTTGGCATACCTACTGATTAGCCATAAGTCAAGAGGCCAAATTTCTTATTGTCTTGCATGTTCAAAATTCAGATATGTGAACCTCATGTAAGATAACATCAATACAAAACAAGTGTTTTCCACCGAGTCTGAACAGATGGAATTCACTTCCTAGACTACTTGCAAAAACTGAATCAGGACCGAAGAAATAGGTGCATGGCTTTGCTTCTAAACAAGAACAGCTTTTTAAAAAATAGAATCATGATAAACAAACTTCGGGAACTACTTAATAGAGCAGTGGGTTTCCCCAACCATTTTTCTAACCAACCAGATTGATTTTATTCCATTTTTTTTTATTAAACAGATTGCTTCAGACTGTGAGTTCCTTTGCCAATTTCTAGCCTGCAGAGAGTTTTAATGGCTGAGTCATAAACCCCTCCAAAATTGGATATGTAATGGAAATACTAAGGGACCCTTAACTAGAGTAAGTGTTGCGTTATGCTGCAATAATAATAAACAATAATAATAATATTAATAAAAATAGCACAGTTTTATGTGAACTCATAAAAGGCCATTTATATGATCACTGTACAAATATTTAAAATTCCAAAATGCTGCATTCTTCACAATTATGGCGATACTGCAGACTTTATGGACTCTTCCAAAACCTTTGGATCTCAATGTGTTGCATATTTTCAACTCTTAAGACAGGTTCCATTAAGGATATGCATTGACAGGTCTCTGGTCCTGAGACTGCTGATTAGTTAAAAGGACTCTTTTTTTACTAAAACTTTTAAAAACTCTCCGCTATGTATATTTTTTTAACATATACCCCTTAATGAGGAACTAAAAGGTTCAAAGATTCAAGATGTCTGAAATATCCCCAAGTACAAATCAATAGTAACAACCTATTTAATAAATTATGAACCTAAAAAATAATCAGTTAATATTCATTATCAAAAAGGCAATTTCTTATACAGCAGTTTCTGTATGTCCCCAGCCCGTTAAACTTACTCCCTGGCTTCCCTCTTTGTGGAAGTTTCAGTTAGAATTTCATGTTGAAATGTACGTTAACACCTTCTTATATATATTTTGGTAATGTCTGCTTAGCTCTGGCTGTCGCAACTTGGAAAGGATATTTTTTTTTCCAATAAACCAGTTGGAAAAAAAGAGGGAAGATATTGAATGGTTCATAAATATATAATGTTTCCCATTTGTTATATTCTGCAATCAGAGACAGCAGCTTTAAACTTGCATATGAGTGCATAATTCCACAAACTTAAAAAATTGATCTGCCAATGTCTCCCCTCTAGCAATCTTTTAATTAAATGAACTTCACTCACCTCATTGCTAAACTCCTCAGGTTAATTTTATACCGAGATTCGATGTATTTTTTAGTGGAGTTTTTGGTGGTTGTTTTTTTCTTTTTAAATTGTAAGAGTTGTTTAGTAAACAAGTGTTTAATAATGTATACAAGGTGACTGCATATAGATCAATGCCAATTATTTATTCGCAATAAAAAACTTGGAAATAATGAGGGGGTTTTGTATTCTTGCTGGCCGAAGCCAAGAGCAGGCACAGTTCCCAGCCACAGTAAACAAAATTGGGTTTTTAATGTGTAGGAAACTGTGCTGATTTACACCAGCTAGTGGTCTGCTCTAAGACTACTTTTCCACCAATATATTTATATATTAATGGAATTTGTGTGATGGCTGTTCTGTTAACTACATCAGTAATTGAGTAGCTGGTTCAACGCAGAAAGCCATGATAGCATCGTTAAGAACCTAAAATACTATGGATCCTCCACTATTAGTCGGTGAAAAACATATCTGATCGAGTACGCTTAACAGCTCAGATTACAAAAGAACAGATTGAGCTACAGCTAAAAGGAGTGACAAGTCTGTAGCTCCAGTGGGTCAGGATACAAGCCCTAATAATTAATAAACGTGCTATGAAGAGAGTGAAAGACAAGATGTGCGTTGCCAGTGTATGCACAGGGTGATACATATGTTGCCTGCACCCAGGCTGCTGCTGATTCTGTCGCTGCCAGGGTGCCTTCAGTAAACCCAAATCACTGAAGAACTCTCCAGCTTATGAGGTAAGGTAGGAAGTGTAGGAAAGCTGGGAGCACCTTAGCTTTTCCCCATGTAAACTGCAATCTGCTGCCAGGAGGAGAACAGGAATTCCAGCTGGATTTGTGCCTCACCAGTTCCTTACTGCCCTCTTTTTTCTTTTTTCTTTTTTTTTTTTTTTTTTCGTCATCAATGTTGGCTGTACAAAGAGTCTCAAGGGTGGAGGAAGGCCGTGATACTTTCCTTCTCCACTGAGGTTTTGAGATCCTGTATAAGAAAATTTTCCGCTGTTAAAGGTGGAAGACAGCATCAGCAACTGCATGTCTCTCCTTGCTATATATTATGATGCTGCCTAAAGTTCTACCAGAATCCAAAGGATATTTATGTTTCTAAGCATCCCACATGCTTGTAAATTGAAGCAGCAAAAGCTAAATGCACCTGCCAGTGGTTTTCAATGCCCATAGAAAATATTGCTCTGTTTCCCCTACCCCTCCCCAAAAGCCATTGCTACTGAACCATTTGCAATACTGCTAAGGAATTATAACTGCAGCACCAGACATTACATGACAGCTGTTTGAACAAAAATACTAATTGCTTTCATATTTAATTAGCTATTGTTTAAATTAAAAATACCAACAAAACAGTCACAGCAGGCTCATTTTAACAGGAGGTTTATTGGTCCAGGCACTAGCTCAAAGAGCAGCAGGCATTGGATTCACGCACTATCTCTCTTTAGTCCTGAGAAACTGCCAGTGCATTCCTCACTCAACAGCTGCTGGTTCATCCCATTGGCCTGATCTTCTTCCTAATGTTTTTTTTCCCTCCTGAAAAAGCAGAAATCGAGAGATGCCGTCCAAAGCAGAAGGGAATTATCTCACCTGTCCTTAGATATAAATAATGTAGATGCCTAGAGTCCCTTTATTAGCAGTGGGCAGCAATAGCCCCATTTATGCAGCTGAAGAGTGTTGTGCTTTAATACCAGGACATATCAGCTCAGGGCTGCCCAATTTAGCAGAAACAGTCTGCTTCTATAAATTGGAGCACTTGGCCCTAGAACATTGTGATTATTTGTGGGTTTTGGTTTCTTTTCATCCAATTCAAAGTGACTGAAATGACACGGTGGCTGTGTCACAGGGAATGGTGTTTTAATATTAGGAGGATAACAGTATGTGCTCTGCACTCTGTGAGGTGATTTGAAGGTGTGACATTTATCCTATTGGACTTGGGAGCTGAGTCCACTGCAATCGCATATGGCCCATATGAAGTTGTCTCTGGGGCTTACTATCCCCAGATTGACCTTGGGTGTCATTTTGGAAGACAACAATCTCAGGTGAAAGGACATTTGCTGGAAGCAAAGAAGAAAGCTGAGCTATTTGATCATGTAGCTGGTGTAGAGACACTTGCAAAACACAACTTACTCCTTCCTAAGGTCTGCTAGAGGTTTGGGTATTAGAGCTATTTTCTCTGTTCATTTTAAAGAGAGTAGGATACGTTAGGTGCAAATACCTATGCCATGGAAATCCACAGTTAGGCAGGATGAATATCAAGCATTGTGCCGTATAAAAGACTGGTTTCGGAGTCTGTTGCTCTCTGACATGTTTAATTTTCCTCCCACTCCCTTCACCCTAGATGGGAACACTGCAGGCTTCACTGCTGACAACAGGAAAGATGTATAGCTGGCACAAACACAGTGCTGGACCCCAATGTACTGTGTAGTATACAATGTGGATGTCCCAGTGGCAGGTCAATCTGAGAGATCCAGGGTTGTTTCCCCGAAAGTGGAGATTGTGGATTGTTTTGTGCTTGAGATACCACCAAATGAAAACTCTGGCATTTTTTAACTGAATGTGGTGTTACACGACCCTCATTCCCATCATCTTCCTAGTGACATCTACAGAAATTACTATTAATATATTTCAAATTGCTTTGCCTGCTGCATGACCATTCACTTCTCTGATTTTCAAAGGTGCTGACAAGTATATTGCAGGTACAACTATTTACTTAAACAAATATTTGTGTGAATTTTCATGTGAGATTCCTTTTCTGCTGATATTCATGAAAAGAAAATTGTCTCACCCAAATATACATGAAAATCAAATATTTAACTGTTGCGAACACTGCCAAGGACAATTTTGTTTAAAATGTGTGCAAATATTCATGACAAATGTTTTGTGATATTCACTCAGCTCTGAATAATTAACAATGCTTAAATTGCAACACATGTAACAAAACCTATTAGTTCTAATAAGTCAGTACAGTGGAATTAATCAGGTTTTCATTTAAGCAAATGTATTACAAACTAAATTGTTTCATAAGCTGTCACATACATAGAAGTACAAAAGTTTGCCTTCATTTTAACTACCCAGTACCAGGGTGGTACACAGTGTTCAGGGTTTGGTTCAGGTTCCAACTTGCTCACACATGGGGGGCAGTTGTGGCTGGAAAGGGACTTTGTGTTGGCATCCCTCACTCCTAACCTGAGCTATCTGAAAAATAAGTGTGGAAACGAGTTGTCTCAAGCTTCCTGTGGAATCAGTGGAGGCTGCAGAAACATTCGCTCTTCCCCAGGACAGGTGCCTATGACAGGTGGAATGAATTGCAGTCTGGAGGTTCCTGTCACTCTCCATTAACTATAAGAGAAGCCTTAGCAGCTCATTTAGGCTCGACACCTACAAGACAGATAGAATTAGGTGATATGAATCTCTTCCATTACAGACCCCAAACAACAAACTTGGATTAGGTGAAATGAACTCGCCTCTAGTTGGCATTTCCAAGAGACTGTAAGGGAATTGCATGTCCTGCTGAAAAGAGTTTTCATTACAAACCCCTGACTCAGTTATTACGTGCCATATATTTTTGCCTGCAAAAATATGACGACTCCCTTGCCACAATCATGATCTTAGTATGAAGGTCAAAATAAATAATGATGTATTTATTCTAATCTGACTTCGTGACTGAAATTTGTATGTAAGTCTTGGAAAGTTTTTTCTTTCAAAAACAAGTTGCTAGCCTCCTGGTTGAAAAATAAAAGTTTGAAAACATATTCCAAGTGTCTCTCAATACTCAAAGATTTTGAAATAAAAAAAAGGAAAAAAAAAAAAGAAAAAAGTCAACTGGAAAGGTATTATAATTTTTCCTACTGTCATGACCTTTAAGACACATTTGCAACTTTTTGGGACCTGACCTGTGATGTGTTTCCACTTGTGGTTGGAATTGTTAAGATAAAAATACATTTCACTTCCTTATTGGGGTTTGTGAGGATGCATTTGTTTTCCTGAGGCAAAATATATGTGCATTATATTATTCATTTGAAAAGTATAATAGCCAGAATCAAGGAAATGCTCTGGCGCTGATGCATGACTTCATGCTGAATGCATGCACTGTAAATCTTCACGCAATCCATGAACAGAGTACATATAGGAAAGTAAATGCGAGACAATTTTCCCTATACTGCATTATCATTAAAGTGTGAATGTTTCATTTGGGAATGCAAACATTAATACAAAGCGAGTTCTTCTCCCTTCAGCCCACAAACACCGTGCCAGTTGAAATATACATTAGTTGGCAAGGGAACAAATACTTGATGCTGGAGAAAACCAATATGGAAATAAGCTTCTTGCTTGAGGAAAAGTTTGTCCCTCTAAATCACGCATTATAGTCAGCAAGATACAGGATGATACGCTGATTTCCAGCTACTGCTTTGGGAAAGTCTCTGACAGAATCTAGTTAGATTTCAGTTCATACTGGAAAATTGCATGCTACAGGTGTGATCTTGGCAATGCCAGCCCAATTGTTCCTGCCTTACCTAGGCATGCCACACATTGAGCATCTGGCATAATTAGAAGCCTCTTTCTTGGCATGCCAGAAGCATATGCAGACACATTGTGCTTTTCTTCTCAGCAGACAAAGTGCAGATAAAGCCCAAGCTGTAGTTTAGAGTGGAAGCTGTATGAGGAACAGCTAAAGTAACTTGATTTGTTCAGGCTGAAAAAGAGAAGAATGAGGGGAGACATCATCATGGTCTACAGCTTCCTCACAAGGGGAGGAGGAGCAGGCACTGACCTCTTCTCTTTCACAGAACCCAAGGGAATGGCAGGAAGATGTGCCAGGGAAGGTTCAGGTTGGACATGAGGAAAAGGTTCTTCCCCCAGAGGTGCTGGACACTGGAACAGGCTCCCCAGGGAGGTGTCACGGCCCCAACCTGACAGTGTTCAACAAGAGACTGGACAATGTCCTCAGACACACGGTGTGAACTGTGGGGTTATCCTGTGCAGGGACAGGAGTTGGACTCTGATCCTTTATGGGTCCTTCCAACTCAGGACATTGTATGATTCTATGAATGTCATTCCTAAACAGTCATAGTAAGATCTAATGCAACTGTGGGTAGATGTGGATTTCAATACGGTAAATTCATTGAGTTTTTCATTTTAAACACAATGGTTTCTGGTTTCTGAGTTTTAAAATAACATCCCAGAAGTTTTGAGATATTACAGCAGTGAGCATATGTCTGCGTGCTTAGAAAGGCAAGTTGGACATCTACGTTTTTACAAATTTTCTGCTTAATTTTTGTGTTATGCTAAATTTTTAAAATGTCTTCCGAGTTTGTTTTTTTCAAATTAATTTCAAAATTTGCCATCAGCAAGATTTTAAGTCAGTGTAGTGTTAACTAATTTGTTTTTCATCAAGTTCTTTATTAACAAAGAAATCCCCTGATTATTACACTTCTCTGACTTTTTGATAATCTCCCTTGCAACCAGTCACATAATGCCTGAATACTTTTTACTGAAATATCGTTGAGCCAAAAGAGCTGATGGATCCTGTAATTAACTTCCGAATAATACCAAAGTAATAGGATGTTGTAAATACTAGGAGTTAGAAATGGATTTGTGCCCTGTTAGAGAGACCCATGGCACTTTGAGCTGAGGCTCACCTGCCTTTCCCTCCTGTTCTCCACTCCTACTAACAGCTGCTACATTTTCAGTGCAATGCAATTTACATTTTACAGTGCTTTTCCTGACTGCACTCCGGGATACTTAACACATTCAAATGACCACAAGCTATTCAGTCTTAATGGGCAAGATGAAGCACAGTGATGCCTCCTCAAACTTACTTCCTTTCCAATTACAAAAATAAATTAGCTGAACCTAACAGCATAAACCTGAGAAATGGATATTGCAAAGAAGAGAGTACCTTCAAGCTGGGCTGAGAGTGATAATAATCTAGCCCATAATTAAGAGTAGAAATATGCTTCAGTATTAAAACAGCCATTGCTTCATTTGCAGTTGATATGAATAGAGTGAATTCATTACAGCAGCAATGTAAGGCTTTTCATACAAGTGCCATAAAAAGACATTGCAAATATAAGTTAATTAGCCACACAACATGACTTGATGACAAGAAATTCCTGCCATAATCCATTTTATGGACAGATAAGCAAAGTCAGAACTTGCTGAAAAGTGACAAAATATCTGCAGGTTGAGGAATACAAATCAAGATTTCTGCTTCACCTTGAAGCCATAAGGGTTCATTGCCCCACCATATGGAAGTGTAGGTGTCCTCAATAATTTAGGTATCAAAATGTGGTTTAAGTGTTGTGCAGCAGCAACACAACCTCTTCATGGATTGTGCATGGCTACTTTGCCTCCAGAGATGATGTAGAAGCTTGGGAAAGGAGCAAGAGCATTCACTTTGCACATCTTATTCCAGCCTGCTGGGATCCCTCTGTGCATGTGTATGGAGGGATGGAGAGAAAATGCAAGTAGGGTGAAGGACAAGTCAGTTAGGACCAGTAAACTCAACTCCCACCAGGAACCTCTGAGAACATTCCAGATGTGAGCTATCTTGTTTCTTCATGAGTTCACAACAAACGGACTTCACACAGAGGGATTTATTTAACCAGTAGATATAACCACAAGCAGATTTTTTACTGTTATAGGGTCTTTTTCTTTAGCTTTCATCACTGCTTCTTTGGAGCAATTAGACCCAGGAAACAGTATTAAATATAAAATGAAAGCCTGAGGCAGAGGTTCAAATGCAAACTGGGACTCAGCAATGTTTAAGGTTATTTCTTTTGTCTGCTTTTAACATTTTTTGCCTTACCCAGCAGACTATGTTCCTTTTAAAGCTGAGATTTTGAAAATGTAAAGTTTCCCCTTTTCAAAACATGGATGACATTTTCAAGAGTCCTTCCTCCACAGTTCCTTCTGTATTTTTTAAAGCAAACAAAGCTGCTAGAAAAAATCAGATAATGCAATTCAAGAGAAAAATATGGAGACAGAGTATTTTATCCCATTTCTGACCAGTTCTGAACTGTTTGCTCATGTTTCCCATACTCTGTCAAAACGACTGACTAGTAATATTTGTTACTAAGAACAGGTTATAGATGGTTCACAAATTTACTTGTTGTTCTCCAGAACAGGTGACAGACATGAGAAAATACTCTGTCTCAGACTCAAATTTTGCTTCCCACAAAGCATTATGACTTGTAATAATGTTTTTTTCAGAAAATATTTCTGTCAGAAATTGTTAAACAAGACTGTAATCCATTAATACTAAGACAGAGTTTTTTACTGTGTATTGTAAGTAGAAGCCAGCCTATTTCTTGCTAGATTTCCCTATTCAGCTGCTTCCTATTCTACCTACCTAGTTAAAGGTAGCTCCCTATCTGATCAAGCTTTTAGCAGAGAATTGTAGTTTTTCTAAATCAGAAAAAATGGCTAAATGGAAATATTTCCCTTAACTATAGCAAGCAATCATCAAACTTTTTTGATTAGTCGACCGACATTCTTAAAATCCTATAAACACCTTTAATACATTACTAGAAAAAAAAAAGGAAAAAAGAAAGAAAGAAAAAAAAAAGGAAAAGCTTGCTAAATTAGTCTGAAGCTTTTAGGTACTAGCCAGGCTGATATTATCTATATAATAGGTTATATAATAGGTTAATAACATGACTGCTAATCAGTGCTTGGGTTAATGCAAGTCACAAAAGGCAATGAATTTGCAGACCATAAAATAAATGTTTGCAAAACCTGATCCCTGCCTGGATCTAGAGCATGTAAATAATCCCTTATCCTCATAATCACTGGAGTTCACCAAAGGGTACCAAGGGAAATGAAATGGGAATGGGAATGAAACTAATCTACTGATGTGGCTCTGATTTGAGAACAGGGAGCTGAAGCAGAACTGTAAAGTAGCATAGTTCTGAGCAGAGCTCTGAAGGTGCACCAAGCATCACTAGGCATACCTTCCAAAAAATTAACAGCATAACAGCCTCCTTAGCGTGAAATTACCTTGTGCATTTTCCTAGGGTAAACAGTGGTTTTCAGAACCTGCATACCTTCCATTCATCTCATTACCATTGACTTCATCAAGCCTCTGTTGCCTCTCTTTCAGATTCATTACTTCTAACTCTTTTATACTTCCAGCTTCTCCATTTCCCACTTTTCTTTACTGTTTCATGTTTTACTTTGTTCAAAGCTCAAAAAGAGAGTTCAGAAAACTTTCAGTAGGACACCTCCAAGAGGATGCTGGTCTCTCAGTAGCTGCCTATTATATCTCAGCCCTCTGTGACACAGACAACAAATGCAGAGCACTCGAGCTCAGAAACGTCGTGCACAGTATTGAATCATTGTAACATCAGTTCATTTTGCAGTGACAAGGATCCTTAAGATAAGGGTTTAAAACTTCCTTAAAGGCAAACAATATAGGTGCCTGTTTCAATGAAATGGAAGCTTATTTCTAAGTCTTTTATAATCCTTCTCATTTCTCATGATCTCCCTTCATCTTTCAATCTCTTTCAACAACCTTGCATATGAGAACACAATAAAAATGCTCTGATGTTCCTGGTGGTAAATAAAAATCGTGGTGAAAGCAGGGTACATATGAGTGTAGTTTACTCCTATTATTAAGCTATTAGAGAATTCTGGGGGAAAAAGAAGAAGTAATTACAAAATTATTGATCTGATACCGGCTATATGGTCAGGGTTTTAAGTTGTGCAATAATATCCCTAGGTGTGAGTCTTAATATGAGACAGATCATTTTAATTTAGAGGCAAAGCTTGATAGAATGAATTGTCAAGAACTATTAAAAGATGAAGATTTTTTTAAAAGCTTTTCTTGCTTTTTTATTTACACTGTAATATTTTTGTTCACGTGCTCATGGTGTGAAGTTAGTACATAAGATGAAATAGTACAGTAGATGGAAGTCTATCAGAGCCAGACTTTATCTAACTTCAGTTTATTAATTAACATACAACTTCTCTGTTTTGGTTGGTTTTTTTTTTAATTTAGAGGCCATTTATATCAGTATTACTCACACAGAGTATTGTGTTACCATGCAGAATGCCAGAAAAAAACTCACTATATTTAAAGGCTTTTTCCCTAACTCATCATTATAGTGGCCAAAAGTACAATTCAAATCCATATTAAGGCACTTTAATTTAAATTTTTGCCCATGCACTTGAATGTTTAATTACCTAAAAAGAGAAGTCTAGTGTCGTTTTAGCTGCTCAATGGTGTCCTCTCTTCTACTTCTCTAGGAGGATCTGAACTCTTGTAGGCTTTTGCTGGTACCTGCCACATTTCAGGAAATTTCTTGGATATCCCACAACAAAGCTACCCTGATATCAGCTGTCTACAATTGGAACTGAGGCACAGAATAGGTTTCTAAGCTCCCCATGCAGTCAGTGGAGATCTAAAGATCACTGAGTACAACCTAAAGAGTTACTCTTGACCTACAAGTGGCCAGTACATGTAGGTATCAGAAGCTTTGAGGTGTCCTTCCTGGCCCAGGATGGTGTCTTGCACAGGTCCTCTGTGGTCTCTGCCAGCCCCATTAGGATGCCTCAGACTCTGTAGGCAGCGCAGCTGGCACCAGGTGCACGTTTGCATGACTGAAGTGATCCGTAGATGTCTACTGTAGGTTGAGCTGAATCACTGTCTGTTGGACTTGAGGGCATCTGTGTCACTGTTAGCTCACACCAGGGCTATTCCTGGCAGAAAGAATAGATGTGGCTGTGTTGATCGGGTGGAACAGGTTATGTGGACACTGATCAGTCCTGACAGTCAGCTTCAAGGCCAGGAAACAGTCCTAAGCACTTCTGTGCTACTAGGACAGGCATGGTCTTACCGGGGAGGCTATTATTTTCAGTCTTTTTTGCTTTATAGTGCCTCTGTTGCACAAACTAGATTGAGACAAGTCCATACTCATGAAGATTTATTAGTGGGGTCTGTACTCGTTCTCATTCATCAGCTCTAAGGCCAAAATCTACTTCTACAGAAAATGAAAAATCAAAACAGGAGAGGAAGAGAGAGAGGAGAAGCGTTGGGTGTCCTCCAATGAGTGTTTTCCCACCCTGGGTTCCCATCCAGCGCAGTAGGTGTCCCTGTAGTATTTTGCCACAGTAACAATATAATTTTCACCAGGACATGTTCCAAGGCCCTCACTGTTTGTCCCTGCCTATGATGCTATGATATTTTGATTAGCAACAGGGCTACATGCTGAACAGCTGTTAAGTTTTATGCTTCTGTGTTACTAGGGTCCCTAAGGTAATCCAAAATCTACAACCAAAGTGTATGAAAAGTAGGTAAAGAAGGAACAATTCTCATGCTGGTGGCAAATACTCCCCATAACGGCAGTATCAGTGTATGTGGGCACAAGGTTGTGAGAATAATGACATGAAGACAATGGCAAGAGAACAACAAGGGGAAAATGCTGCCAGAGAAGCTCTGGGACAGCACTGCCACAGCAGCTTGGGTGAAAGGGTGCAGAGCTGTTGTGGGCAAGCAGGCAGCAGAGCTGCTTGTGAAAGGCCCTTAGTGCTACGAAAGGCAAAGCCACCTACATGCAACAATTCCCTCAGCATCATCACTGATGATGCACCTCCAACTTTTAACTAGAGAGACACTAAGTTCAGAATGGTGTGTTCTTCCCTTTTTACTTTAGAAACACTCCCCAATGTCATTTTAAGAACATTTATGGTTTCGGTAGGAAAGTCATGCTGTTGCAATACCCTAAAACAACTTAGAAAGAGAGATCTATAAGTGTGTGGCATGGCTTACATAAATTGAAGTACATTAGAGATCTGGGCAAGTTTTTGCTCTCGCTTACGCGATTGTAAACTTGAAGTATGTGAATCAGTACCAATTGAATTACTCTTGATTTGTCTTACTGTAAATGTACCAGTATAGTCCATGAGTCAGCTTTTTAATTAGAAATCCTGGGGAGACAGAAGCTGGACTGGCATTTTTCACATTAATTATCTTTTGTCAAGGAGATCTGAAACTGAGAAATACTCTATAATTTGGATTAAAATAAAAATAACATTAGAATGATATAATTTGTTAATCTATAACCTCCCTTGCTTTAAGTGCTCCTGGTTCTCTAGCAGTGAATTTAGAATATAAATGAAACATTGTTCCAGAGGATATAGAATTGACAGATCATAAAAAAGCATTAATAACAAAATATAATGAATAATACTGAAAATAGGGTAAAGCAGGAAAGTTTTTCTTAATTCTGCATTTGGAAATAATATGAGTCAGAAGTCAGCATGAGTCTTTCCATTGATTTGACAGTTCTGCCTAGTCCTATACACAGCATCACAAACACTGACTCTGTACCAGCACTGAAATCTGTCTTGCTGGGCTTCTGTGACTAGGAGAATAACAATCAGGTCATCTTTAGCATAGAAGTGACTTTAAATGAAGAAATATACTACAGTACTCTACACCTGCATATCACTTTCATGCAAGCAGTAGGGGCTTTACAGTTTCTCCCACTTTCGAGTGGCACATGCTGCTCCTCTGCAGCTCTGTAGTCTTTGGTGTGTCTCTCTTACGAGCATTTTTCCTGTTTTCCTGTGTGACACAAAGTAGAAGACACAATGGCTTCTGAAGGATGTGACAGTCTAATACAGCATGGCTGGTGACTTGGAATTGCCAACCTTAACTTTGTTAGGGAAAAGGTAGACAGACTTTCACAAAGAAGATCATGGCTCTAACAATGATCAGTCCATAAAAATAGATGGTAAAAGCAAATATCTGAAGCAGACGTAGGCATAAATCCACCATTATACACAGATGGAAACAAGAAACCACCTCTAAAACCTTCAACTTTGCAGCTGGTCAAGGTTAACACTGGAAAGACATTCAAAGGGGAATCTGGATGGTCTTTGGTCTCCGCATAAAATCAAACACTATATGATAAACCCTATCTCTATCAATAAGGAATATGTTAAATGACACAAAGAAAGCATGTGCCTTTCTGCCTTTCTCACTGCTCTTGCAGTCTACTCACCTGCTGTAAAAGGCTGTGGATTGGCTTTCTCAAATCTAGAACACCAACAACCTATTTTCATGAAGGACTTTGTGGCAAAAATAGAAAAAGATTAAATGGTCAGGGGACAATTCAATATGGTAAAGAGAAAAGGTCCCAGTGACATGTGAAGATGAGCATGTATACGTGGTTGATAGAAAGCTCACAGAGCAAAACAGTATCTGTTAAAAAAGTCAAAGCGCAATTAAAAACTGATGGCAAACAAGCGATCTTTCCATTGGTTAAATACGGTCATCCTGCCCCTTTCAGAAGCAACTACTGTACAGATTTGGTGGACTTGATGGAATTCTCAGGCAGAGGGAAGATTGCTGTTGTGTCACATCCACCACGCCCCTGGCTGACAGAGCTCTAAGAAGAGCAGAAATAGCCACAAAACTGCTGGACATAAAGATATAATTGCAACTGGTTAAATAATACCTGTGTTCTGAGCAGATCCAATTAATGTTAATGATTCCAGAATTTTGCTGAGAGTACATATTCCATTATTTCAGATCTCCAGACTTCTATGACCCAATTGGTAACCCACCCCAAAACACAAGCTGTTTTCATGACTTTCCTATTCTAAGCAGGATGAGAAGATTGTGAGTCTTCTTTGGTTTTTTTGATAATATTTCCACACTATATTTGGGAATTCTAAGAAATCCAAGTTCACTGCTGATTTTACAGTATCTAGTGTAAAATGAACACACTTCACTAAAGTAAGTCTTGTTTACAGCTGGTTAGAAGACAAGTTTTGATGCAAAGAGCTGGACAATTAAAAGAAACAAGAAGTGTCCAAAGTGAGGGAGATGAGATTAAATTAAAAAAAAAAAAAGTAAAACTATGTAAAAAATGCTATTTTTCTTCATTATGACTTTTGAAAAATCAAATGAAAATTTGAATGAAAATCCAAAACCTCACAAAACACCATGGTCTGAAAAGCATTCTGTAGCAGTCATGCAAATATTTAATTTTGTGGACTTTTTATTCTCTGTGTCTGAGGAAGTCTTACTCAGTTTAGCAAACATTTCAATAGGAAATGAACAAAAGACAACTGTGGAATAAAAGTCACAATTTTCTCAAATTAGAAATGCTGACAATGTCCAAAGCTTTAAAAGCTTGTGGCATACATAGTGCTTGTCTTTAGGGAGATAGTTGCTGCCTGAATTCTGTAATATTTCTCTGATTATCTCTCCAGCTCCTGATACAGAGCACATTGCCTATTAATGTGAACCAGTGAGACAGATTTACGCCTTCTCTTAATGTCAGGCCCTTTATTTAGCCACCTACTCCAAGTTCTTCCTCTGCCGAAAGTCACCCTGCCTATATTTAAGTTTCACGTAAGGAATATCACATGAATCAAGACAAATTCGGACCTGACAAAGATTTCTGTTTGAGAGTGTTATATTTTCTTCAGTTCAGTTGAAAAAAAATCTGGAAAACAAGAATCAACTGTTCTTGCCTATGCTTATTGTCAGAGGATTCAAGAAAATAAAGCAAAAGTGCAGTATCATTGCCGTGAAAATAAAGCCACCTAATTTCCCCACATCTTTCTGCATTAAATGTTTATTGACACATGAGGACGAATCACCCAAATATGTTAGAGTACTTTTTAGTTGGAGGGCATCCTTTTTGACAAGCAAATTGCCTACAATCTGAGTCTTTGTAGTCAAAGTCAGCATGGTCTCTTCATTCTCAGAGGGAAAATGAAGTAGGACAGAAATTTCCTGATGTCTGAAAGAGAAACAGAAAAGTAGACGAACGTGAAGAATTGCTGATTTATTGTAGCGTGTCTTGAAGTCACTAGCTTTAGGACTGATGTCACTACTAACTTATGCAAATACACTTTCTGTTAAATTGTTTTCTCTTTATAAATTTAATCATCTGATGCTTTGGGCCTTAAACTGGCAAGTGATCCATGATACTACCACATCTACTGCACAGAAAGACAAACCGTACAAAGGAGCTATGCATGACTGTGAGACAGTTTACCCCAGTTTGTATTCAAGAAAACCTGAGAAAAGAAAAGGAGTTTTAGTTATATTTAAAGTGTTATACCGATATCTCTTAGTTTTCGTAGGTTAGTTTTAGGAGAACAGAGAGCTGCGGGGGGAAGTTCAACTTGCCGGAAAATGCCAAATGCATTAAGATCTAAGCTTGGTGTCCATAGGCATTTTCTCCTAAAAATAATAAAAACTAAAATAAATGCTAGGTCTTTATATTCATCCTGGGTTATGTAACCTTCATTCCATTACCTATGATAAAAATAATGGCTATTGACTATCTGCAGTATTCCCTCATGTGTGCAAAGAGGCAACTTTATTACCAAATTGAAAATCAAGCTAAAAGAGAAAAAACCTGCATGTCTGTGAGTAGTGTTTTGGTTAAATGAATTCCCAAAGTGAAGTATTAATCTGTGAAATGTGCTTTAAGCTAGTGCTTGGGTGGTGGCGCCTGAATTTTCTGCACTGAAAAAGCAAAAGGCCTCATGGCCTTAAAAGTGACTAAATAGCATGAATATATCTCAGATGGTAGGAACTCATTTGCTCTCAGCTGCAGCCAATACTATTCAGCCAGGGGTAATATGTTATGCTTAATTAATTAAAGGGATACTCTTAACATAAAAATCGTATTTCTTTCCGAAAATGTTTTAACCACTGTTATAAGAAGTAATACCTTTTACTGCAAGGTATTGGAAGAGATTAGGAATTCTGCCTTCCTTCTTCTCATCCACGTACTTGGCAAGGACATTTTCTACCAAGGCTGATCAGATATTTTCTGTTGCAACTATGTTTTTAGATATTTATTTTTTCTTAAAAAGCAAAGTTTGATTTCAATTTTGTAACAAATCTCTTCAAGAACAGTGGGTGTTCTTAGAAAAGGAAATGTCTATTTGCATGTTATGTGAAGTTCCTCTAGAAGAGAAAAAAAATGTACAAAATTTTCAACTTGTTCTTTACGGTGTAGAGACAATTCTGTGGGTACCTTTTGTGTAGTCACTCATTCTGTCACTATCATCCTCCAGAGACTTTGTCTTTCACACAGCAATAGAGAAAAAGAAATATGGTTTAAAGATAGGAGAATGTGAATGCAAAAATATAATGCTGGCAGGATGTCTCAAGGTAAATGCATTGGCACAAACTGCATTTAACTTCCTTTAAATTGACTAGATTTCAAGTTGTAAGTTTCCCATTAGTGCTTGAAATTAATGTGTCATTCAGTTTTCAAATGACAAAATACCATATACCTAAGGAAAAAAAAAAAAAACAAAACACCACATGCAAGAAAGAAGCAGTATAAAAAGAAAGAAGAATAAAAGCCACCACTCCACAAAGGCTTCTGAGACAGTGAATCAGGCTGCCAGCTGTCAGGCCGTATAACCCCTGGTTCCCAAGATTCAAGAAGAGGGATGGTGCTTCAGGTTGATATTTATGTCAAAAGCAAACAAAGCCAAGTCCAAAGCTACCCATGCTATTGTACATTCACATTGGAAATATATCTCTTGCTAGGGTACTCCTGGAGGTCATTGCATTGGAATTAACATGCAGGGAAATGAGTTCTTCACTGAAGAGCAGAACTTGTTTATTGAGAGTTTAGCTTAGAGAAACCTCCCAGAGCTGTGATTTAAGGCAGTAAACTTTAATTACTTTTCTATACAAGTTGAAAACTATATTCTTGCCTTCTATTATTTTTTTTTACCTTAACTCCACAAAACTATACAAAATAATCTTCAAGAGAGTATTTAAAAACTAAAGAAAGGAAAGAAAGAATACACACACAAAAAAGAAACACCTCATGTGATGTTAGAATAGGACAACTGGCTCAAGTTATTCATAAAAATGACAATATAGTTTGGTACATACCAGAATATCTTTTTCCTGGTATAGAGATAACAAATTATTATGCACTCTCACTTAGTACACATTTTCTTGAGCAAAAGTAGAGAGCTAATATGAAGATTGTAAATGAAGAGTCCAGTTTTCTGCTCACTTTTTTGACATAAACCAGAAGCGTCTTTGCTTAAATCAGTGAAAATTCACTGTTCAAAACCAGAGAGAGAATTAAAAAATAACCCAAAAATGTGTATCATGCAGAGGAGTAAATTTTGTCCTCTCTAATAATACAGGTGTTTCAAGCACAGTCCTATACTCAGGATGTGACCCACAGGAGTTTGTTCAAATGATGATAGCAGCAGCACATTTGAAAAGAAAATAATAGCTTCATGTGTTTCTTTCTGTCCAATTTTCTTCTTTTGTAAATCTTTTAATCCAACTAGAATGATTTCTGTGGATAATCCCTCTTCTAAAATGTTTGCATTTTGAAACATTATCTAAATAGTGCTGACGTCCAACAAAAGTCTCCCTGAGGAGGACTCATTTGATAAGGAACCATCAAATATTAACTCCTAAAGAGCAGTCCCCCATTTTTGCTCAAGGCTGTCCACTCTTATAATGGTAAAATTAAATAACAATAAACACAGCAACACATAATTACTTGAATTATTCTCATTTTATTCTCACCTCTTAAATCATAAAATGTTCCTCAAAGAAAGCTTCATATCTCTGTCTCTAAATGAGAAAGGGAAACTGAGGTAAGGAGGTAAGATGACATACCAAATATCATCCAAAGCAGCTGGAAAGCCAGAAATGAGGCCCTTGAGAAAAAAAACATTAGTGCCACAGCTTTTACTTACGGCCAGAATTCATATCTGCGTCTCCCAAATCCATGCCAATATCTCATCCAGAGCAATATAAAACCATTTGTGGGGAAGCAAAGAGGAACTACCAACCCCACTTTATGGCTTCTTGCACTGTGTGAAAACTGGTCATACGACAGGAACATGGAAAAACACACTGGAAATGTTGATAGAAGACTGATTTATGAGCAAAGATGTGTTTTGGTAGATTAAAAGAGGCATAAGCAAAAGACTTTATAAACAAATATATGTTGGAAAGCTGTAAACAAAAAGGAAGCATAGAAGGATTTACGGGCTGCAAAAGAATCTAACCTGAAATAAAGGATTTTTCACCCAAGAAGAAATAAATTTTTTAACATGAAGATCAGCTGTGGATATATAGATATACTATACACATATATATATATATTTCAAGGAAAAAAAAAAAAAAAGCTTATCCTGGAAGAAAGTTAATAGGAACCTGGGGGGAAAAAAAAAAGTGTGTTAAATTTCACAGTCAGCTATCTTAGCACTCATTGCTGATCTCACATGACATCAGCTGTTCCTGCAATGGATGGGGGATGCAGACACACTTCTGGATACATCTGGTGACACTGTTAGGAGGCGGTGGGCAGATGCTGCTTCTATCAGCCTGGAGTGGACAATAACGTAGCGGCACCAGGATGTTGGATCCATCCATCTGGATGCTTGCTTAACAGCCAGGGAAAGCACTCAGATTGGTAAGCATCGCCCAAGTCCTCCTGATGACAGGTGCAAGCTTGATTTACATTTCATTGACAGAAAACCAGATTTGATTTATTGTCATGAGTTACGATTTGTGTATTGTGCTGTCTGTTTTCTTATTTCTTCATCCTCTTTTTCACTGTCCTTGCACCTCCCCGTCTCTGTGCTAATCTCTTCCCAGATAAGCTAATTACTGTTCCTACTTAACTATTTTCTTGCATCTGTATTTAAATTTTATATTTCTGATACTTTACCTAGATAATCATGCCTTTATATGGTATTATTGATAAATTAATCCAGGTGCTTCCAAGGGTTCATCTTGCAATGTTTTGCCCACCAAAAGGTCCCCAAGGGTCCCCTCCAATAATCTGTGAGGTCTAGCTGTTTCTCACATAACTCCTCCTTAACTACATGTGAACTCCATCTATTCCTCATGGTTCTATCTGTAACTTTGTCAGCTTCTTTCATTGTTATCTGTCACATCCAGTGATTCCACATGTCATGTCCAATAGTTTTCCATACCCTGTTCAGTTGCTTAACCTCAGGCCAGGTCCTATTAAGCAGCCAATGCATTTGCTTACAACCCTAGCAGATATAAAGCAGATACACAAAATGCAGTATTAAGGTTTGGATAGTCCACATAACCCCTTGCCCACCCACTATATCTGCCCTTGGTTTCAACCTTGTGATCTGATCTAAGTGGAGACCAGCACAGACGACACATGCTAGAGTTGGTCACTGATTCTCTATGCCATCTTCTGCAGTTTATTTAGTCTCCTTGAGCCCCAGCTCACCTGTTGATCAAACAGAAATAAATAATATGCAATTTTCAATATCCAAGATTGTTTTGAATTTTCATGTATTCATTACTATAAAGTTCTTGACACTCTTAAGAAAAAGGTGGTCACATATAGATAAAGTAATACAAAAGAGTGCAGATAATTCCTCTATTTTACCATTCTTTCAAATACATAACAAACTTTGAACAAACTTGAACTGTGTTCAACAAGTGCATAGTACAATATATGGTAAAATTTACAGTGTATTTCTTTACTAATTCACAGAACTAATTCAAGTTTTGCAAGTAGTTTTCCAACTACAGTGACCCAAAATAATGAAATCTCACTTGTGTTATTTCTAATTGACAGCAATTGTTGCCTTGTGCTGTTAGTTGCCCAATTGACTTGACAGTCAATGGGGAAAAATCCCATCATATTCTACTTCTGATCACACAGCTCAACATCTGTGTTTGATTTAACTCTAATTTTAATCTTCTAATTTTAAACGTTAAATTCAGCAATTTGTTTGGCTTCTGGTGTTATTGAGGATAGAGGCTTAGTCTCTGTAATGACACCCATATCTATCAATAGTCTGAAGGGTAGAGAGAAAAATGCCTTTGCTAAGAGCAATATTTATTTTGGATGAGATACATCATATATCCATGTGCAGTACTGCCTGTCTGATTGTCTTGTCACATTACTTCTATCATATGTCACATTATGTAAGGTCATTCCACTTTTGCTAACAATAAGTCACAAAGAACTAGAAGTGAACTGCTTGCCAGAAACACCTTATTTACGCTTCATGCTGTCTCTTGCAAGGAAGAGCAAATCAAGAGCTGCAACTCTGAACTCCCAATCCACCTGAAGAAAAGGAAGTAAATTACCAACTTCTTTAAGGACGATAGTCAACAGACTTTTTCGAAGCTGATTTAGAGCCCACTACTGCATTCTTTACATAGGCTAACCTTCCATTAGAAGCAAATGAAAGTCTACACAAAATAAAAGAAGATGCAATGTCTTCTTCAATTACTTCAAAACATGTAGTTCTTATTCCTGCCTATATTCAGGGCACCAAACATCATATCTCAGATTACCACACTCTAGATGGTTTATGTTTTTCTTTTACTTCTCATTTAAACTTCCATCACTCAGGACTAAATCTACTGAAATCAGTAGTAGCATACTGGTGTGAGAGCAGAATGAAGCATATGTCTTTTCTTCCTACTTGTAGCACTTCAGCTACACAACTACTTTTCCAGAAGTACAAATTTCATCAGTATAAAAACTTCTAAGTAGTATGCAAAGCAGAAGCAAAAGCCTTGCATCAAGATCTTTAAAAGAGAACAGTTATTGTGGGTCAATGTCACAGAGATTTAAGAAAGATCTATCTGTTCTTGCGTTCGCAATTCACCTAACCATCATGCAGCACTGACAAACACTTTTGTTATTTCAGTTATCTTAACTTCCAGCAGGACATTTGGTACTTTTCCTATGTAATTATCTAAAATCTGAGTTCTACCATGGTGTCCTTAGCAGGAAATTCCCAGAGTCTCCTTTGTGATCTGTGACTGAGAAAGAACCCCAGGCACCAGTACACATGAAGCTGGCTGGCTGGAAAACAGCTCTTCAGAGGATGCAAGATTGAGGTCCTGGTGGAAAACAAGCTGACCTGTTCTGCATTAGGAGGAATGTTGCCAATGGGTCAAGGAAGGTGATCCTTCCCCTCTGCTCAGCACTGGAGAGGCCACACCTGGAGTATTGTGTCTAGTTCTCAACTCCTCCATGCAAGAAAGACAAAGACTTACTGGAGTGAGTCCAGCACAGGACCACAAAAGCGGTTAAGGGATTGGGGCATCTTTCATATGAGGAGAGGTTAAGAGGGCTAGGACTGTTCAGCACAGAGAGATGGCGGCTCAAGGGGATCTTATCGATGTGCGTAAATCATTCTGCGATCTTATTGTGGTGATCAGTCATTTTACCTATAGTCGTTCCAGGCTATACCAAATCACACTAGTAGTTTTCTACTGATGTTATTTTCTCAATGATTTTTAATAAAAAGAAAAGAAGACAGAGGAAGCAACAGCATTTAAGTCCTAAATAAGCAGTGAACACAGACAGGGTGACCTCTTGCTTAGGAGTTCAGCAGAGCTTCCAGACCTCATATTGGCATGTGCCAGTGATATAATACATAGACAAGTTGCAGCTAAAATATTTCAGACCTGACAGCCATATAATGAGAAGAGCATATGTAACACGTGCCCTCAGTAAATCACACCATCTTCAGCTGCACCAGCAGTCAAAGCTGTGAATGGCTAGTGGGGCAGAAGAAACCAACCGTTGAACTCTAGCACAGGACAGAGACTGACAAATGAGGTGTGACATTGGAGATTTTGCACTGGCCAATTGAGGATGAAGAAAACTAAAGCTGAAATATAGATCTATAGTTCATATAGATGGCTGGAAAACTGTGAATCATGAAAGCATGTTTCCTTGTTATCCTAATAAGATGGGTAATGTAGAAAGTGTAACTAAATATAAATCGGCTGAGCTCTGTTTCTCCAGAAAAGACTGACGGGCTTTGTGGGGTAGGACTATATTATTCAGAGAAGGCTATTGTACATGATTCCATCAGGGCTTTTCAAAAAAAGCATATTGATAAATGTCTTATTTGAATTCAATTACAACGCACGTTACTGCAAAGGTGGAGGGAAAGAAGCTGATCAAACATTCCTCTAGGTATGTGTAGGCTGCCAGGCATTGACCTGCCCCTTTTTGGTGTGGCTGTTCCCGATGTTGGAATATGCCTCTGTCTCTGAGACTGAAAAAGAGGAAAAATAAAACCTAAAGACTGTGTTTGTACAGGAAAGTGAGGAACAGGAAGTGACGTCACTGTTTTGAGAAAGAAGAAGAGAGCCAGAGTGGTGCTGTATCTTGTTTGTAGGACATTCACCTGCAAACATGTAGAAATGTTATTTCTTCCCCAGGATGTTTACAGATTTTAGACAATTGCTGTTTCACACAAAATCCAGAAAAATCCTGGAAAACAGTGGTCAGCACTCACTTTTTCTCTCTGACATGATCAATGTAACAATGAGCCTAAAAATTCAGTTTTCTATATGCTATTCCTCTGCTCATATCCCCTATATATTGATTTCATTTATTGTCCTATTTAGAATACGAGCCTTTCTGAAGGTAGACTGTCTTCTGGCGGTATATAACTGTCAGAATGGGCTCATGAGGCTGTGTGAAATGCAATAAAACATAATAAATTACAACAACGGCTAACACAATTACCATTTTATAGACCTGAAAGATGCTAAGCACATTGTCCTGAATATGAGTTTATTTCCACAGCCACAAATCACCAGGTCTGTTGCTGCCTAATTGTAGTTTGAAACTTAAAGGCTATTGAAAGTAAAAGAAAATATTTTTGACTATTTAACATATAAACCCCACATCTTCTCAGCCAGATAATCGAAACGTGTCACTTCAAAAAATCAGTCTTCTGAAGTGAAAAAAAAAAAAAAAGCACTGAAAACACAGTAGAGTAGCATGCTGATTATAACTCCCTTCATGCCAAAAAAAAAACCCTTGAAAAAAATAATCATCTAAATTCAGTATTGAAAATAGTGTTTTATCATCGTATACTAACTGGATTTTAATTAAATATTGCTTTAATGACATTATTATGGGAAACATCAGAAAGTAGCTCAACACTTGCCACTGGTTATTTTCTTAATAAAACTGTTGTAGAAAGCTTTAATCTTTTTAAAATGCCACATATTATAAACCAAAAATTTCCTATTTAAACCGTCCAAATGATATAAATGGAACATCTAAACCAAGGAGCTGCTTGACAGTTTTCAGGTTAGATTCATATCTTAGCGAATATTTGAGGAAATAAGAATAATTTTAAGTTCCTAGTTTGTGGGTTTTTTGTTTTACCAGAAGGGTTCTTTGTGTAAGTACACACATGCACACATGTATATATGTGTATGTATATGTATATATGTTTTTATGTATGTATGTGTATATATACATCTTTTTTCATTGGAGTTGCTGGGTTAATTCTTCAGTCAAGGACATGCACCTTAAAAATCGTGAACATTTCATAAACTCTTCTAAGCCAAAAAGCCTCTTCCATATTTCCTTGCAGTAAATAGGGCCTTAGTTTATCTTTACTTGCAGTCCTATAAAATAGAAGTTTTCTGACACTAGTGAATTTACTCCAGATTTTAAGTAAGATTGTTAAAAGAGAGTGTTTGTGAATGTTTAGTGTACAAATCCCACATTTTCTTAACCAGATAGTCCAAATGCATCACTTCAAAAAATCAGCCTTCTAAAGTGAAAAAAATATGTTTTTAAGAATCTCCTCAAACTCCTTCTCAGGTAAGCAGCAATATTCCACTCACCTCAATCACTCAGCCTATTCTTTTGACGGCAGTGACTCGTGTTTGAGGGTGTACATCACAGAAGCCTTTAAAAGACCATCTTGTTCATTTTTGTGTTCACCAGACACCTTCGCATGGAAAGTCTTGTGCACACTCTTCTCTTAGACTTTCTTTCTTTTTTCTTAGACACTTGTGAGAATGTTTTGGTTTTCTGTCTGCAGAAGTTTAGCTTCTGCAAGGTCTTTGGGAGTCCTTCTCACCATCCCCTTGGTAGCGGCTCCTTTTCTGGCCTTCTGATGCTGCTTAAATTGAACTTTCCTTGTCTAAATCATACAGTTTCCACAGCAAATCACACCTTTAAGCTTCAGAAAAGGTTTGTAGCTCATGGGAGACAGAGGGGTGTGTCAGCGCACCTGTGGAACATGGCAAATTTAAAAATAAGGGGCAGAAAAAACACACAAACACATTATAAAGGTAACAAATATTATCAGTAGTTGAACAATGCTTTAAATTGTCAGCCACATACTCTTGTTATACCAATAGTGAGTGTATATTTTGCACTCCTTTTATGCTGCTCCCACAGCAGATACAAATTGTCAGTGAAGCTAGTCAGGAACATTCAGTCAGAAGGATTTTCTAATAGAACATGCCCTTATTGCAAAATTGATTTTTTTTTTTTTTATTTATTTTGTGAGCAAATATTCCATTTTTCCACTGGGAAAAATCAAACTGACAGGTCTCCAGGCTCCTCACCTGGAAGGTTTTTGTCAGCTTCACTTTCTGCAGGCAGAAAGTAAATTTGACAAGCGTTGGCTGGGCCAACTGTCAGAGCTGAGTACCGGAGCTCTTGCCTCCTCCAGGCTGGACCACCCTTCCTCACCACGCTGGCAGGAGGGGTAAGGACACAGAAAACCTGTGTGCTCCTGCTTCAGCTGGTCTCCTGGAAAGCTGCTGTCAATCCGCTACCATTGCAAGCACCCAGTAGCACTGAGGGGGACCATTCAGAGTAGTGGGAGAAAAGTTGTAATCATGTTTCACTTCAGGTCAAAAAGAGTGGTTTTGTTCCTGGAAATACTTCCTACGTAAATTTTTTTTCTTTCCCTCTTCTTTTTTTTTTTTTAATTTTCTTTTTATTTTATTTTCACTGCTCTTAATTCAGGGAAAATGCTATTACGCTACATTATATATGATTACATTGTATCATACGTAATATTAAATATGTAATATAACATATACTTAATTATTTGTATCTGTTTCTATATGTATCTCTATATATACATACACAAAAACTCTGCAGTTTTTTACAAATAATGTTTTACTCACTGCATCTTAGAGTCCTTGTTACGTCTTTCATGTTCAAGAGTAGAAAGCTGTATTCTTTAAACTTATTACAAATTGTGATATGAATGAAATGCAGCAAACTGTTTTACATGATTAGAAAACAAAGGAAATCTCTGTATTTAGGAACACTTGCAGACCTATAATCTTCAACACTGAATAAAATGGATTGCAACTGAAAATACCAGTGGCAAGGTAATCTCCAACTCACATGCTAATTTACATAGCTGCAAATAACCTTAACATTTATCAGCACATAAACCTACATACAGACTAAAAGACTTGTTGCTTTTCCACCTCTGAAACAGCTTCTTCAATTCTTCCAGAAAAAGCTGTCTAATTTTCCACTTCTGTCCTGAGATGATCAATACTCCCTAAGTGAGCCACCTTTTGAAGTATTTCAGGACACATTTAGCTCCTTCTTTGATCTTTCCATGTCTCCTTTTAGATATAATGGATATTACTCTACTGAGGCTTTACTCACCAGCTCCATTTTTGTTAACTTTTAGCTGACTTTCCAGAAGATAAAAGCAAGTTAAAAGGATAACTTTCCTTAGCAACAAAAATTAATCATGCATTCCCATTTTTGGGGAACATCAGACACCGTGGAACCTCAGAGGAATCCTCAGGAACAGTGCTTTTTGCAACATTTCCTTTTGCGGTTTTTCTTGAGGAACACAGGAAGACAGACAAATTAGTAGAAGTGAAACGTCTATCCATGTAAATTTTAAGCTCAGGACCTCTGTGCTGAGTAGAAGGATGTTTCCAGTTGTACAAATCCAAGAAAAAATATATGGGGAAATATGACTACTACAAGCAGCATCTTCCTTGTTTCTCCTTTTGTGTGGTTCTTATATTCTTCTATTTCTCCAAGTCCTGATCTGTGTTACTCCCATCTCTCCCCACCAAGCTTGTAGGCAACAATCACATACAGGCACGTTTACAACTGAAACAGATTTGAGCAAAGATGTTTACTGGATGCCATGCATGGTACCAGATTTCCTTGTTGCAGACTCCACTTTTGGATCTCTTGCTGAAACATGTGGATACTACTTCTCCCTTATTCTTTTGAATTTACTGTATGCAGATCTGCATCTCCAGAAACACTAGTGATGTAGTTTCACTCTCCTGCTATGGTGTAACACAAGACAACACTGTATCTGAACTCAGACATGGGCGAAGTTATGGCTGCAGATCTGGCTCTGTATGATGACAAGGTAGCACCAGCATGCCATGCAGTCAACTGGATTTGGAGACAGGACACTTGTGGCATCCTTGAGATACAATTTGTCCCACAATTCACCTGTGCCTCTGTCACATTGCAAGAGAATTTGTTCCGTAAGTCTTCCTTTGCTCTCAGCTCTGGACTGGATTACTCATAAGCATCTTGATGGGAGGCTCATATTTATCAATGCTTGTGTTTTCACTGGTATATTCTTATGGCGCTAGGTAATGTGCAAAACCAGTTCAGGGGATTTTGTTTGTTTGCTTTTCTCCTACCTTTCCAAACCTAGAATAAATACAAGTATTCAGAGGAATATACCTACAAGAAAATCTTCAACAGCAGAAACCCTGCACAAGAAGTAGAACAGCTGCTTCGTATTTGGGAAGAAGAAATTTGTTTTTGTCTTCAACAAATTTTGGGAAAGTACTCTTTCCAAACATGCAACCTGGAGAAAGTTGAATGTTAGGTTTGCTTTTCAGCACACATCTGAATATGTTTGTGAATAGCAGGAAGAGTCTCAAGACTAGAAAAGAGAATTGCCTTTCGAGACAGCATGGATTTTAATCCACAGTAAATGTGGTAGTCAACGGAGCTGCTGAAATAAGAGGTAATTTTCTAAATAATATCCCCACTTTTCTACCTAATTTACACTCTGATAATTTTTTTGTGTATGAGTGAGGTGAAACCTTGCACTAGATCAGTTGCCAGCATTAGAAAGCTAAACAGGAGAGGAGGAAGAAAAAGAAACCATCTCAGACCCAAGGCACCCATTTAGCATCCTGATATCTTGTGTGCTGATGGAAGTGGAAAAAACAGAAGGGGTAGAGACAAGGATCCTGAAAGGACTGCTGAAATAGTAGTAAAGCTAACACAGTGATAGCAAAGCTCAAGAAAATGTAAACTCTACCTCCCTCCTCATGCCCAGCTGTGGATGTGCAAGGGAAACTCTCTTGGTAGGATCCCAGCTCTCAAGTCTGCTGAATGGTACTTCGAAACATCATCAGAAAAAGGCTGCTGAGAACCTACACTGATGTAGGCATGCCCTAAAAGTCCTGGTCTTGCCAGGCAGAATCACTCTGATGGTCTAAAGCCACATCTGACTCGTTGAGCAGCATGTTACAACTTAAGGAAAGTGTTGTGAAGACGTTATCTCAAAACTGAATTGCCTGAATGTCAGTAGCATGTGGGTTTGCTCTGTGTGCATCTGTGTGTGTGCGTGTGTGCGTGTGCGCCTTCCTCCACAAACTGGTAGAGGCTCATCTGCAGCATGGTTTTTATGTAGACTGAGTTATGTAGGATTAGCTGTTGATCACCAGCTATAGCTGAGATGTACCTGGTGTCTCAGTCTGAATTAAAGGGTAACATCACAATATATATACTTCTGATTTAGAGCTAAGGCCCTTCTGTGAATGTCATTCTCTGCAAAGAAGCAATGCGTATACTGTAATTGTGTCCCTGCTGTAAAAGGGAGTTCACCTGCAAAAAAATAGTAAAAAGAAATAGTTGATATGCAGGAAGCCAGGCCAGAGGAGTGGATTCAATTCAAAATGAAGACATCAAATACAGATGTCTAAAGGAATGTGCATGCAGGTGATCTATGTGTCTTACTTGCCACATAATCAATAGAGACATAGTCAATACAGTCGTTTTTAGGGGGAGATTTCTCTGACAAGTGACTAGGGGTGCAATTCATTTTCCTATACACAGGCAAAAACACCATTTGAGAAGGACTGTTATGTGCAAAACATCCACCCAAGACTGGTAGGTATAACACACAGGACCTATATTATATCCATTGTCTTAGGAGTGGTGACTTGTGAGCAAGCAGGAAACTGAGCATAGCTCAGTTGTGATTAAATACATCTCTTCAAGCATTTGAATCATACACTGTATGTCTAGTAAGATGAATCATTATCCAGTCTTCTCAGACCGTATGGGTTAAGACTGGGATTCAATATCCTAAGCATTAGATGTGGATTTATTTTTGGCACCAAGGAGTATCTTTCCTATCTTCCCAGAAGTCCCTGTTGTATCTACCAGCCCAGCAATGATGTTATGAACACTTAAGGCATCTGATATGGCATGAGGTGCCTGTATTTGGGGAGCTTCAGCAAGTACGTACTGGCTCACTGACTGGGGACATTCATTAGGTTCCACTAAATGACTGTCCATCGACTATAATATGGGCAAACCACATGTCTATACCTCTGTTTAGGTGTCTTAATTTCAAACTGTACCTGTACAAAGACCTGTGGGTTTAATTCCTTGGTACGAAAATTCTTAAGTTGTGGAATTTAAGATGAAAAAAAACATATTTTGAGGTTGAGAGATCACTGTCAGTGACAGTTTTCACTACCCCATTGAAAGAATAAATTGTAAAGCTTCCCAGCAATATCATAATGCAATCAGCCTCTGTCCTTATCATGTATAAGTCATCCTGGTAACAGTCTGTACCAGCATCAACAAATGTTCTTTTGTCTTGTGCCAGAAAAGGTCTCCTCACCCTTTCCTCAGATTTAGAAGATGCTCATATTTCATATTGGATCAACATATCTAAATAAAGACATTATGTATGATATAGCAGGCTGGTGCTGGCAAGAGAAGGATAGCTTCATCATGCCATATTTGGCTCCACACTTGGAATATCTCTCCCACTTCGTAAGGTCTCCAGGATCAGCCTAGCAATATGTACAGCTTCACTTAGTGAGAAGGTAGAGGAACTGTAAGAAGTCATTTTTAGTGCTCTGCTTCTTTCCCTGGGTTCAGCAAGTCTAGATGGGTTACCTCTGTCCCTTCTGCTCCAGTGACTCCCCCCTCTTCCATTGATACAATAGCTATGGCAAGACTGCTGTTTTCTAGACCTATCTCAGTGATTTATCAGCCTCTCCTTGTTTACCTTTCCCATGTCTCTGCCACAGAGGTGCATTCAGTCATTTGACATACTTTATTTCAGATGCAAAAAGTTCATTTTGGATCTTCCTCTCTGACTCTTTAGGCTCCAATGGAACAGACCCTGCTACTGAGAGAAGATATTTATCTTATAATCTGTAGGGCTGTGCCTGCTGCAAAAAGCAGTTCTGTCCATGTTCCGCTTCACTAGTAAAAATGATGTGACAGGCAAGCAGAGTTGTGGGAGAGAAAACTTCGCTATGCATTCGCAGTGATCTTGCTTCCACAGTGACAGCTTGTGAACTAGCTATCACTGTTCTGGAAAGAGATATTGAAGTTACAGCAGGTAGCTCTATGAAACTATTAGCTCAGTGTTTAACGGATGCCAAAAGCAGGCAGAATTAAGAATTACTTGTACAGGAATAGAAAGCAAAATAGAAAATGTCATAATACCACTGTTTACATCCCTCAGGCGTCTTCAATATAGTTCAGTGTTCCCTTGTCTTCGAAAGAATACAGTAGCACTGTGAAAGACACAGAGATGGACAACAGGAGAACCAACGATAGTGAAAAATTAAACAGAATAACGGTCCTAATCTTGGAGAAGTCACTGAGGAAAGGATACGACAGATGTCTGTAAAACTGTAGTAACACAGAGTGGGCGAAATGAATAGAAACTATCTCATCTATGCTGCAGCCATCAAATAAAACTAGCAAGTAACAGATAAAGCAAGCCATAGAGGTACTTTCTCATCTGTGTGCCTGCCACAAGACACTGTGGATGCCTAAAGCTTATCTGGATTTGAAAGAGATGAGAAAAATTAATGAAATAAAATTGACAGGATTCTATTAAACTCAAAGGCATCACCTTTCATTCGGGAAGTCCCAGAGGCACAAGTCACTGCTGGCAAAAGAGTGTACCAGGGAGGTGTCACCAGATGGTGCCCTGTTCTTACACACCTCCCCACGCATCTGCCCTTGGTCAGTGTTGGCAATGGAGCTGGGTGGATTTTTGCTCTGACCCAATAACAGTGTTCTTATGTTCACACAATTAGTGCTAGCCTCTGGGGAAGGGATTTAGGCCAGCTACTGTGCATGTTATTGCAATGCCTAAAATGTACATTCAAGATCCTGGCAGCATGATTCAGAACACCTCCATCAGGCAGTGACTCATCCTATACTGTCAGTGTGGGGAGAGCTGGGATCACATCGGGGTGCTCCAACATTTTTGCACATTTTCCTTCTGATTTTTAATTTAAATAAATGTGTGTACGTTCATAGGAATGCTTATTTGAAAAAGAGATGTGTTTTCCAAAGAAGAATATAGGAAGAAAGAAGTATTCCCCCCCACCTCTCTTCTGAAATGATCTCCTGCTGAGCTAGGACTAGAAGTTGTAATTTCAGATATAATTAGCATCATTATTGTATCAAGTGGCAGTATGGTACAAAATTCATTGCTGCCAGTTTTTAATCTGATATTGATGATGCATACAGAGTCAGATAATTTCATCCCCAATAATATGATACAAAGCTGTTACTGCATGAGTCAGTTTCCAGTAATGAAGGATAAAAATATACCGGAATTCACTATATAATAATATTAGGGCTGTAATACACATCTCAGGATAGCCAAGATAGACTTGGAACTACATCCCATGTTAAATTAAAATGTTCTTCTTTTGTTGTTGCTCATCATTAAATGTGTTGAATACTGTGTTCTTACCTGAGGGATTGTGGGAAGCTTGTAATATTTATAAAGGGAAGAGCCACTCATCTCAGGGCCATTTCTGTTGTATGTATTATTTATTTCCTGATCTATCCCCTCCCATGTTCACTGTCTTTAAGAACTATGATTAATAAAACATTCCATGCTGAACAGTGTGGGTTATATTCCCAAAAATATATATTCAGGCCATTTCTATGCAAATGTCACAGGAGAGATTTTTCATCACAAAAAATGTACGTATTCTCTATTTGATCCATTAATTTTACATTTATTTTTTAGATTAATTATTCTATTTCCCTACATGACTGGTTTTCAGCTGGGAACCCCAAAGGGATTTTGTAACCAGTGTAGGCAGACTTTGTTTTTCAACATATATGAGAAGTAACTGTAGAAGAGAATTAAAGGGGGTGATTTAGAAAAAAAATACTTCACTTTGTTACCTTGTTTTCTTAAACAATATTTAATTTATTATTAATGTATAAGAAAAAGGAAGAAAGAATGACATAAACTTCTTACATTATGACGTAGTATATTAAGAATGAAGTATACATTTTCTTCATCTAACTTTAATCAATATTCCAGTAGATATGGGAACGTTATTGCTACAGAGACCTACACCAGAAGTCCTTATTGTGGCAACTCTCCTCTTGATATCTGTTTATTGATGGCGGTGTGACTTTTAATCTCAGTTTCTGAAAAAACTTAATGCATTAGTCTTGGTTCAAGAGAAAAAAAATGTGTTATGAGAGAGGTCAAACTATGTAATTTTTTTTTTTTTCCTGAGATCTATCTTTCCCTCATAATATCAGGTCAACTTATTACTAATTTTCAGGCAACATGCATGTATTTTACAGAGAATATGGCAATAACTGTCTATTTTACAGAGAATATGGCAATAACAGTCTCTGGGTTTGTTTCTTTTCAGTTTATAATACACAAGTAGCGAATGGCCTCAGTAGATGAGCCATCCTTCTGTGGCAGCACTACACCAGGAAGGTGTAGTCCCTCTTTGTGAGAACCCAGACTCTAAGGTCAGGCCAAGAAGCAGGTGTAATAGAAGTATGGTGAAATAACTGCAAAATTTAAAAAAAAATATATATTCCTGCTAATACCAATGGAAATGTCTACTATTCCCTTCAGTGAGGACAGTTACGTATATTATCTTACGTATAAGTAGTAATGATACGTGAGCTGCGGCATAACAACCCCAATAAGCTCAAAAGTATCAGTGCAAATGGTCTTAACGCACTTTTGAATGCAAATTTATTCTCGGACAGTTTAATTAAGTTGATTTTCAGTTGAAGTCTTCAGTCTTGAGTCAATCCTCAGTTCAAGCAGGATATCAAACACCATAAATGGGAACTAGCTGAAAGAGAACAGCTGTACTAGGCCTCCAGTATGAAGTGTGATTCTCTTCTTACACAAAGTGTTACTACAGACCCAGCTTTGACCTCCAGCATCACTTGCTTATGAGAAGTGCACAGCACTTTCTCCAACTCATTAGAAAAAAATGTGCTAAGAACTGCAACCCCTTAAAGACGAATTTCAATGAACTGGAAACTCTGTCCTCCTGGAAATAGAAGCCTCGAGCTACATGCCCCAAATCACTGCTGACTTATGAGCATCTTGGTCCTTGTCTCTGTTCAATTGTTAAGTCTCTGAGGTCTTAAAAGTTAATCACAAATTATTATATCAGTGCATGAAGGACATAATTTGACAGGTAGACAGATGCCAGGTTACAGTTCTAACCTGAATGACCTTATACAAAAGTCATGAGCAGGAATAAATATTGACTCTCTCAACTTTTCATCTGATGTCAGTAGGAGTTACACATATAAAAGGACTGTAGGATTGACACAGTATTGCAGGACTGGACAAAAGATAATGAAAAATCTTATAGTCATGATAACTGATTACCTGGCAAAGAAAAGGGACTGCCTTTTATATATTGTAGGAACAAGATAGAATTAGGAGAGCAGTTTCTGGAACTCTTCACAGAACAGAAAAGCTATTTGACTGGCTCATCCCAGGAGCTAAATTTTGTGGATATTATCAATTCTGTGGTAAGCAAAAGTGTACAGACATAGAGACGAGTCACGAAGTCTAAGGAAACAAAGAGCTCCTTAGAAAGCACTAGCTTGATCTTTTTTCTTCTCAGTAGTAACACTGGAGAATATTCCTAGGAGGAGGAATTCACTGCTCTTAGTAAACTAGTGTGTGGGTGTAGGTTCATCTACAAGACTGTGGATGTGTTCCTCTGTTAGAGATTAATGCGCTGACGAGTTAGGTATTTAGTCTGTTCACAAGTTCCATACCACACACATCTCAGGTATCTTCTTCTGTAGTCTAACAGCAGGCCTCTCTAGAAGTTTAAAGATAGTAAAAGAATAGATAATGACTTTGTAAAGTTAAGTATTCTCTGGGTACACTTGAGAAAGTTCTTGGTCTCCTTGACAGTGACCAAAATATCCGTGAGTTCTTACATTCTTTTCATACTGACTCCAAAACATAGTTTAGCTACTGGAAAGAAAGAAGTTAGATCTTCTCAGGTAAAGCATAAGAAGCCTAGCATGTTATCACATTATTCTCATATTAAATACAGAAGACCATGCTAGCTACTGACAAAAAAAAGATTCTAACTGCATGAAAAATTAACTCTATTTCAGCTAACCCAGCACACCCTTGTTCTGTTAGTACTTGCCCTTTTAAAAAGTCTCTCTCCAGCTTTCTCGTAGGCCCCCTTTAGGTACTGGAAGGCTGCTATGAGGACTTTCTAGAGGCTTCTCTTCTCCAGACTGAACAAGCCCAACTCTCTCAGCCTGTCTTCACAGAAAAGGTGCTCCAGCCCTCTATTCATCTTTGTGATCCTCTTCTGAACCCACTCCAACAGGTCCATGTCTTTCTTCTGCTGAGGACTCTAAAGCTTAATGCAATATTCAAGGTGGAATCTCACAAGAGTTGAGTAGATGAGGAGAACCAACTCCCTCAACCTTCTGGTCATGCTTCCTTTGATGCAGCCTAGTATATGGTTGGCTTTCTGGACTGCAAATACATATTGCCAGGTCATGTTGAGCTTCTCATCAACCAACACCCCCACGTCCTTCTCCTCCTTCAGGATCACTCTTTTGGTCCTAGTTTGAAGGGTCAAGAAGAGTTTTCAATATCAGAAAAACAAACAAACAAACAAAACAAAACATAAGCTCTAATAAACTTTTCTACTATTCTACATGAGTGGTTTTATGCATTGTTCTTTATACACAGTATTATAAAGACTTGAGAAGTATGGATTAGATTCTGGATGCTTAACCTGATTTGTAAAAGGGATGTAATTTAGAGAACATACTTTTGTCTGACTTTTCACCAGAAAACATAAGTCATTTTTGACTTATTGACTGAGCGACTGGTAAATTCTTCTGTCACAGAATTTCAAGTGGAAACTACTAGAAAAAAACAGCACTCTGCCTTTCCACAGTTTGAACTCTAATACTTATCTCACAGATCATTTGTTATTCAGACTTTTATAGAAGCAACTCTGCTTCAGCCATAATATTTTGCCTGATTGTTTGTGACATTCATTTCTAGAATTCAGAATAGAATGATACACCTAATATTCTGGGTTTGTATTCAACTCTGTTATAAAATTCAGACTGCCTGCTTATGACAGACACTCATTAAGGAGGGGTTTATGATTTAGCATTGTAATTACAATCTCTAGGGGAGCTTGTTTGGCCTTTCTTAGGAAACACAGCCTGGTTAAAAAATGATGTTGAGGCAGGAATGTGAGCGCAACAGTGTCTGTAGCTGAAATATCTAAAACTGCCTGAGTGGCATTTGTCCCAGATTGACAAAGCTAAGTAGGAAGATGATCATTATCCAATTTAATTGCAGAAGGACTTTTAGGAAAAAAAAATCAGCTTGAAAAAACGTATTAAAAAATATAACTTTTGTTTTAACAGTAAGGAGGAACAGTGAGTGAGAGACAGACAGAAAGTAATAGAAAAACAGTCAAAACCTGTTTTGGTCCTGCCAGAAGTTGCCCCGTGTCCTGCTTAGGCTAGGTTGAGCATCCAGCCCTCGGGATGCCTTGATGACCCTGCACCTGGCCAACAAAGGGCAGATGGGGATAGCAAGCAGGGACCCTCGGTTGTGCAGGTGTGACCTGGTGGACATTTCTTTCCCACGTGTACTTTGGGGGTTGCAGCAAGCAGTGTGGACACACGTACAGCTGGAGCATCCCCATCACCCACAAAAGGGGGACGCAAGTAGGGACTCCAAACCCCAGAGAGTGTCCATATACCCAAAAGCTGCACAATTTGTGAGGGATGTGAGTGCACGCATGTAAATACGAGCCTGCGTATGTTTGGATGTAATTAAAACCTTTTCAGCTCTAGCTATAGAAGACTGTTTAGGAATTTATAGTTGGATATTTAACAGTCTTGACAGTATCTAATATCGCAATTTATCTGTATTGTCAATATTGTTCCTGAACATATAGTTCAATGAATGTTGATTAGTTGTGTACTATTAATAAAAAAATAAACTGCTTTGATCCTGGTTTGGTTCAAATGACTTGAACTGGAAAAGTGTTCCCTGTGACACAAACCTGGTAGGAACTTGACAATATGAACAGGAACTTCTTATTACATAAATCTTGAGGACACATTAGGTAACAACACTCTTTAAATGGTAAAATAATAACAGAGTTTGGAATCTTTAGAATTATTAAAAAACAGGAAACAAGTCAGAAAAGTTGAAGATACCTCAATAACCTGAAGGCAAAAATCACATCAGAGTTATTAAGCCAGAACTAACGATGTCATAGTGCTATTTGAACCAAAAAAAGTCATTCTAAGCTTTCTCCTCCTGGGAACTGATCCCTATCACTTCCTATCAGATTGCCGTTACGATTAGACTACACAAGTAACAGCCCAGGAATAGCAGGCTCTAAACATTTACATACTTTATCAAGAGTGCTGATCACAGTGACACGCTCCTTAACCAAACAATAAAAGAGAAGAGGAAAAAGGTCTTCTACTTTCTGATCTCTTTTGCATATTGTCATTCTTGATTTAACTCATTTGTCCATAAAAATATCTCTGTGATAGAGAATGCCAGATGATGATAATGAAAAAGCACAAACCACTGACTAAAAGACAAATTGTGTGCACTCAGCAGACCAGGCTGCTTTTAATTTTTTTTCCCAATTATTTCAATGTACTGCAAGAAAGGACATCAGATATGTGGCCATACAACCGTGATTGTTCCCATTAAATATGCAAATGGATTATTATCATATGTCATAAACCCCACATCATCTTCAGCACAAATAAGAACATGGTACTGCAATGGACTTGATAGATTAATGAGTTCAGAGTCTGCTTTTACAGGCAATTATGTTACACATCCCATTTCATAAACTAATCAAACTTCAAAATTAATTAAGCTTTTTGCCCCTCTTTTATTAGACACTTTTGCAGACTCTTGATTCTCTGAAACCTTCTTTTAATTTCCAACTTAATTTTTTTCAGTTCCAGTATATTTCCATTTATACTTGTGCCAAATAGCCTTTCCCCTCTTGGATGTTTATCATCACTGATATATTTACAGAAAGCTAGCATAATCCCTATTTAGCCTTCACTTTGCAAGGCTAACAAGCCAAGCTGTTTCAGTCTCTTTTCATAAGAGAAGCTTTTCATTTCCTAGTCATTCCTGCATACTCTGCTCTGTACTTAATCCAGTCTGAGTTTTACTCCTGTGGGATACAGGGATTATGTGACTTGGGACATGCAAAAATGTTCTTTGCCTTTTTTTCTTGGCTACATCGTATCGGTGATAGTTGGTCTGTGAACAGTTAGTTCTACAGGGCCTGTCGCTCTATCATTACCAGCTCACGAAATCCCAGTTTACAGCAAAATTGTCATTATTTCAATAGTGCATGGCTTTGTATTTTGTACTTCTGAATTCCATCTTATCCTTGTTATTCTAGTCCTCAGGGCCATGTCTCATCTCTTTCCATACAACAGAAAAGTATTCCTCTGTATTAATGATGACTCCAAAACTTGCACTGTCAGTAAATTTTATCAGTATCTCCCCCACTTCTTTGCTGAGGGAACTTATGAAATCCATAAATGTCATTCATAGCTTCTTTCTGCACAATATTTCCCCATTTATTATAATTCAAACATATACCCTGTTTTCTTCTACTGTTTTCACTGTTGTGAATATGAGCATAACTCTTTATTTTCTTTTTGGCAATATGTCAAATGCTTTGCTAAAACAGAGCTACCCTCTTTTCATTTGACTATCAAATCTCTTTCAATAGAGTGTCTGGCATGATCTATTTTTGCTAACCTAGCTTTGTGCACGATTTTATATTCAATTTACTATATTTTCTGTATTTTTTTTAAGAAATAATTATAAATTTTTCTGTATAATGAATATTAGATTAACAAGCTTGTATTAGCACTTCCCACTCCTTCTTTCTTAAATATAGGTGTTAATTTGCTATTCTCAAGTAAGGTGTTAGATTTATTTTGCTAGATCTATTCAAAATACTTGCTCCTGGGCCTGTAATTTCATGTCCCAGATCTTTCAGAAATGTGGATTAGAAATTATCCAGTCACCCCACATCTGAACACAATCAACCCTGTTAATTTTGCTTCTTTCTTCATTCTGTTTCTTTCCTCATTTTCCTCCTTCTTTTTTTTTTTTTTCTTTTTTAATTCAGGAAGGAGACCTTTGCTATTTCTTTTAATAGTTTTACAAGTCTATCAGAACCTGCCTTTGGGAAATCTCTCTTCACTCTCTACATGTCATGTCTTCTGTAAAACTACTTTTATCAGGCCCTTTTCTTTCTTCATGTTTTCTAACCTCTTGATGTTATTTATCCAGTTAATTCTTTAAGCTATACAGTCATGTGTTTCCTACTTTTATTTGGGATACTTTTGACACTGAACTATTAAAATTCCAGTTCTCTGTTGTATTTTAGTTTCTGAGCTCTTCAGTTCAACTAATTCTACTAGTTTCCTTAGACTCCCAAAATGTTCTTGTTTAATATCAGGAACCTCAGGTGTGGCCTACTTTTGAATATTCTTACATTCAGTGCAAATTAAATCAGCTGGCTAACATTGATCCAATTGTATTTTCTACAAACAGAATAGTATACAGTGTTTTTCTTTCATATCATAGTCAGTTAAAAAAAAATGTTAAGGGCCAAGGGCTATTAGAAGGAAGCCTCCTAATTCTCACATTCAGGAATAAAACTCAAGTCTCCAAAATAACACAATTAATATAAACATTTGTGTATGTCTAAATTAATGGTGACACTAAAATACTACTAAGAGGCAAAATATGTGAACTCAGAGAGAAAAAAAACTCCTATACAACTTCAGACACCACATCTGGCACAGGTCTGACCAACTCAGAGTGTGGGAAGATGAATTTCTGTCCATCCACACCTGTGAATAAAATCATGGGCTTTTTTCTACCACTGCTGTTACAGTGATTTCTTTCTACCTCTATCTCATCTCAAAGATCAAGAGGAGTTTCCCAGAAATAACACAGAAAAATATCCTTGCCATCCTTCCCTGAGATAATTTTCACCTAAGCATGTACTCTTTTATTTTGAAGAGGTATTTTGGGTTCCTAATTCAATACCCTGGATCTGATCACAGAGCACACAGCACACCTTGACTACGTGTGTGATGGCAGCTTAAAGTGTGAGCATTCTACTTTAAAATCAAATGGAAACTGAGTTTAATCCAAATCCATGTCTCGAGCAGATCCAGGTGACCTATCATGTAAAAGTGGATCCTCAGGAGAAATCTAGACATAAAGAAGTAGGATTCTACAAATTATAAGTATGATGTGGCAAAGTCCTGAGCTTCTTAACCAGGAGACTTACTAAGATGAATTTATTATCATCATTGACATGTTTCACCTTCATGTATTTATTTTGCTGTGAAATTGATGACAGATGCTCTGCAGTGGCTAGCTAACAAACCAGCACAAAATAGCAAGGGTCTCCCTGATGAGACAATAATTACATGAGCACTCCTATAAAAGTCCAGAATAATTTAATTGCAGAAAAGTACTTCTGTGTTTACTCTTCAACCCAATCAAGAAGAAATACAATCATGTCATCACTTGTACTGAGTGCCTCGTGAAAACAGAAAAATAATTACACCATTACCAGGCACCAATATTATATCTCCTTGCCCACAAAAGAGGCTGATTAAACACTACTTTTGTCGAATGTCCAGATGCCTTTATCAGTTTAGAAAGCACCAATCACTGAGAGGAAAACTATAGGTAATATATTAGGTGTCAGAGTTAGGAAACAGATACAACAGTAACTACCTGAGAGCTAGTATTAAAAACTTCATCAAAGCTTTGATTGGAAGTTTTCAACTAAGAAATGTCTGCCTTTCTCTGAAACACGTGACAATAGGAATTACTGGACAACCCATTTTTATGCATCAGCATTGCAGTTCATGAGTTTCTACTTTTATGTAAACATCGGGTTAATGCACTTCAAATAAATCCAAGCAAAGGCAGCACATTTTCTGTGAATGGTTGTTCCAATTTGAAAATAAGAAACTTTTCTGTTGCCATGTCCTTTTTGTGTTTGGTTCATACAATTCACTTGAACAAGTTTCTGAAGTAGAACATACACTGAAACCACCAACTTACATTTTTAAATAATAGCCATGGAAATCCTGAGCTGTTAAGTGAAAGTATTCTCCCTAGAAATCAACTCACGAAAGCTACATGCTTCATTTCAAGATAGAGGAAAAACCACTCTGACCCCTGTGTACAATCACAGGAACCAGGATTTCGCATACCAACAATAAACTGCTCAAAAATCATCAATCACACAAGAGTCCTTTGGAGAAATTGTTATTGAGCGCAACTTTAAAAAGCACATTTCGCTTTTGCCTAATACTGCATGCTGAGACTTAAGATTTACTGATAAGGATTTAGAGATATAAATTCATACAGTGCATACTTACAAAATGCCTGTCTGTCTTCCTTCTTTCATGAGCCATTTCTTCACTCCTGCATTTTTATTAATGTTTTAACACTTTTATCCAATACCTTTCATCTATTCATATGAAAAAAATCATAATAACATTTTAGTGACTACACCATTAAATTCTGAAATTCATTCAAAAGTATTGTATAAATGCCTATAATAAAAATCTCTAAAATTAGAATGTAACACATAAAATAATGGTTACATGAATTAGAAAATGTAATGAAATGCAGTTGAATCTTCTATTAGTTAATGTCTAACTATATAATGAAGTCCGGCCAGTAGTCCAACTTTTCTAAACTCATTGGATGCTTGAGTCAGGTCCTTGCTGCAATCTTGAAAGTTTCTTTCTGTAGGTTTTCAAAACAGAAGCACATGCAAGTCTACAGTAATCTCATCCCTGTGGAAGTCGGTGGAGCTGAAACACAGCTTCCAAGTGAAGCATTTAGGCAAATATTCTCCTGAATATTATTTTCTTTAAGGATAAAACTAGGTGTATACCCCAGGGTTACATGCATGTTCAAGTGCCCCTTTGAATATTTATGTTGCTGCATTCCAAGAATTGGTCTTCACTGATTTAATCCTTAGATTTTTCCTCAAGGCATTTCTTTGGAACAGTCACACAAGCTGTTCTGATCTCTTCTGAGGCAGGAGGTAGTTTCATGGTGTGTCACCTGGTGTGGGCACCCCAGGGTGCAAAATAGATTGTCTGTCCACTGGCAATGTAACCATGGAATGAGATTATTGGTGAGGTTCCTATAAGTCATGGAAAAATAAGGTGCAGAAACAGAATTGACCATCCCTTTCATATTTTTAACAAGCTTTTTTTTTTTTTTCCTAATTTTCTGCTGCTTTACTGAGTATGTACATATATACACATATGTACAAGACAGTGCATTGGGGGCGATGGCCTGTGAGGCAGAATTTAGATGTAACCCTGACAAATTTAAAACGTGTTACTGTGCAGATGTTTTATGTAGGTGTGACACTAATTACTATAGAAAACTAAAATCTAACTCTGTGGCACTGAATCTGACTGGATATCCTCAGGAGGCAGAATACAATATTTTTAAGCCTCCATCCAAGCACTTAAATATAACTTTAAGAGCTAATGTATGAAGTTGACACAAATACTGGAAAAGAAGAATTTCAAAATGAGAAGATGGCAAAAAAATCAGAAGTGTTCCATTTTACAAAACAGGGTACAAGAATCTAGGTGATGAAGGTGTAAGAATAATGCAGTGGTGCTCCAATGGAGGGTCCTTACAGTATCTTCTGATAATCACAGAGAGAACAACAGGAACAAAAGTCTGGTGAAATCAAGCACATTTACAATTGATAAAGCAGATATTTCACAGAAGTAATACACTGACTTGGGGAGCTCACCCGCCCACTTCAAAGGAAAATATTAAATGGAATTACAATAGATTTAGATGTTTATCAGACCAGAGAAATTTACACTAAACAGAAAAACAGCTTATATAAGGTAGTGTCTTAAAAATTGTAAGACAGAAGTCAACTACTTTATATCTGGATTTAAGATATAACATTCTCCAAGAACATAATACTGCCAAAGTATTCACTTAGGAACTCCACATATTTTTTTCTGAAATACATGTTCCTGGTGACTGTGAAGTGAAACACAAAGGCTAGCTAAAACAATCTGTTCTAATAGTTCTTTTCAATTCCTGTGTTTTAATTCATTGTTCTAAACACTACTGAAGAAAAACAAACGAACTAACAGAACTGCATTGCAGTGTGGCATAGTGCTTGAGCATCTACCTACCTCTGAACACGTATTTAAATGTACTCTGGGGTGGAATTTTAATCTGGTAAAACATCTCAAAATTTGCATGGAGAAATTATAGCATTCATAGTGTCAATCAAGATTTTGTCACTGATTTCAGTGTTGGTAGGGTTTCACCCTCAAACGCTAACAACTGGCAACTGAGGAAATACTTACTCAGCTTTAAAAAAAAAAAAAGCCTCTATCACCATCATTTCGTATTACTCTCTTCTGACCTGTCCTTTGTGAGTGAAATCTTCATTCTAGCCCATCAAGTCACTGTTCTCTTAAATCCTTTCTGAACAATCATTTGTACTTTGGTACCTGCAAGAAATGTGTCAATAATGTTACAACAGCACTTCACTCTTTCTCCCTCTATGTGTGTGTATATTTATATACTTGTATATGTGTTTATATGTATACACACACTAGTTATGTTATTTACTGCTTTCAGTGTATCTTGTCTTATCCATGTGTGCCATGCTTAAGTGTAAGGGCTTTCTGACAACATCTGTCCACATCTCATGCATCTGTCCACATCTCATGTCTTGCACCATGGAAAACATTTTCACATTGCTTTACAACAGTAAAAGGACAACCATTACATTGCGCCTAATTAGCAAAGGGCTGAGTGATGGGACACACGGCATTGTGACAGGGATGTATACAATTCAGGAGTGATTCGGATGAATGGCAGCGTTAGAGGAGCACAGCTCCAATGCAGCTGACATGAAGCTGCTATTTATGCTTCACCACAGAAAGAGAAGGGCCTGATATGTGGGTTATATGTTGTTTCTTGGGTGATATGCATCATGTTTACAGAAATCTTCTTCACTCAGTATTGCTGGAAGTCAGTCAAAGCCTCATGAGTATGGCTGATGTCCAGACTCTCATATATAAAATCAGTGAGTCAAGCCAGTAGTGTGGCAGAACAGGTGTGATGAAATCAACTGCTTTTTTGCACTGCAGACCTTGTATCAAATGATTTGCAAATGTGTTTCTGACTTAGAAAATATATCCTAAAAACCTGATATATAAAGTTTCACTATTACCATTATCAAGCAATCCATTGCCTTGTTGCTCCTTGTACTGTTTTCCAAGTTCCACTGGTGCCAAATACTGGGTTTTTTTGTGATAATCTGTAACTGGCTGTTCTTCTTTCTCTGCAAGAGGAAATCTTGCCCATGCTGTAACTTTCCTTTTACAGGGGCAATTTCTGAACTGCCTCTATAAACATTATGCAGAAAATGCTCTTTTTTGGATGCAAACCAAACACTCACAACTGAGTTAGCCAAGTCAATGCACTTCTTTTCCCATTTACCAATGACATTGTCTGGGCTACGGAAGTTGAGAATTAAGTTTTTCCTTAGCTCTGCTAGGACATCGTACTTTCTTGATTGGTTCTAGCAGGAAGAGCTTTGGCAAATCTCTGAATCTATGAAGAGCTGGTCCATTGATTGGTTTAGCTCCTGCCAAAGGCCCTTTGACCTTCACTTCTGAATAGTCACTACCACATACTGAGCAAGGGTCCTGCTCCTGTCAACGTACCTTTTCTGAGTATAGCCTTTTGTTGCATCATGACTAACTAGAACTCTGTTTTCTTCCATGGTATTTTATTATTTCGTCTAGGCTTTGGGATCAAGAGTTTGGTAATGGATAGAGTAATGTTACTTACCTACTGTGAACAGGAGTGTCAAAATTGCAGCCTGAATCAAAGTGTCTGAGCCTGCCTAGGATCTCACATTTTAATTTATTGTATTTGACTTATAGTTTCTCTTTTTACACATGCCTAGTGACGTGAGCTTACATAGAAAAAGAAAAAAAAAAGTATTTTTAAACAGAAAACCAAACATTTTCCAGAAGGACAGTTGAATGCTGAAAACACAGTGAAAACCACCACATCTAAAGCTCATTTTGTGTGATCTATTGTTCATAGAGAGCAGGCATACATCATTTGGTTTTATTTTTACTCTAGAATTTAATGCCCTTTGTGTAAAATGTAGAAGTTAATTGGTAGCTAACTCACTTTGATGGTATGTTTGCTGTGCTTGAGGGACATATTTTCCCAAATTGCCACATTTTAAATAGATTTTACCTTGCAGGGCTTACTTTTAGCTTATCATTACAACTCAGAAAAAATTCAGTACCTTTGCTCTATGCAGATAAGTGCTCCCAACACACTTAATAATGAGATATAATGTATATATATGCAAAGGAAAAAGGAGTAGAGAGGAAAAAAAAACCTCTACAATGGAGGATGTAGCAATTAATTGTTCACAGATTGGACACAGGCATATAATTTTTCAAGATGCATGAGGCGTTTCCTTAAGAAAAGTTTGAAGGGTGAACTCTTCCTGTATTTTTAAGACATTCATTTTTGTCAGATGAGAGTCAGAAATGTCAAATTCCTGTATGAATAACTACTTCCTATTCTCACATTTTGCTGAGCATTAGTGGTAGAAAGCTGCTGAGCATTCAAAATTTAGAGTTTTATCAGGAAGGAGGATGATGACTTAGCACTTTCATCTGATCCAGCAAAACACTTTGATCCAGACCAAACTACATCTGGGCTTTGTTCATGTACTTTCCTTGCTAGGATTCAACAGCAGAAGTCACTGACCCGTTATTAGTGTTGGACTTCAGAGAGAAATTCAAGACATAAAATTCAGTGAGAAAAGTTAAATATCCTTCCATGAGATACTAGTATGCAGTCTCAGGTTTCAGATAAGGGTACACTGTTGATCGATCATTTGCAGGAACTATTGCAGAGGGTAATTACATGATTTTTTGTCAGGTGGTTTGATTAATTTGTTAATCTTTACATAGACTGAACAAATCCTGAGTTCTGTAGTAAAGGTTTTTTTCAGCTGGAGTAGATGACATGCTAGGGTTTTTCTTTGGTTGCATTTTGCCTTGCTTGGTTTTAAAATTTAAACAGTAAACGAAAAAAGACATTGGAATGTAGTTCCTCATGAAATCCATACTCCTCCATGATACTTTTGTCCTTGAGCTAGAATTTATTTAACTGAAATCATATTTCTGTTATTCAATCAGGACGGAGATCATAAAAATCCTAACATAAAGAAATTTTGCAGCACAACAGCTTTCTTCAGTTTTATTTAAAATCAGGACCAAACTTTTTACAAAAACCCTCACCTTGATGTATGCAATGCATCAAGACATGTTAGAGCTGTTGCCCTGGAGAGTTCTGCACGTGCAAGCGAAATCTAGGAGTTTAACATGCCAAATATCTAAAACATAAAGCTAGGCAAGTAGGTAAGAGACAAGGCTATAATTCATTGTGGCTTCATGCCATGTTTTTTTCCCTCTCTCTGTAAAAAGGAAACCCTCTAGGGGTATTCAAACTCTGAAAATAAAGCATTTCAAGTCCAAAAAGATGATAATAATGTGAAAGTGTTGGCTTGAAATGACAAGAGCCTTAAGCTTTTAAAACTTTACAATGTTTAAAGTTTAAAGAATTTGCATGAAACTGCCATTAGTTTACCATAACCATTATTACTGCTAACAGCAGTTCAATCATATGTCTTAAATCTGGGATTTCGACAGCTCAGGGAGATTATCATTCCAAATAAGTAATGTGAGCAACTTGCTAAGTAATGTTGTAGAGAAGTCATCACTCATCTTTTTGAAGAAGAGTTCTCCACTGGTCTCCATGTAGTTTCCCATCCTATGGCAAACATGCCTCCCATATGATTTTTCCCCATGCCCAGTAAGCCCTGAATGTGTTTCTCAGTTAGTGTATCCCTCAATGTGAAAAGTTACCCAATAATGTTATATATATGTGGCTTAGCAGATTGGTGTGACTGCCTAGGTTTACTTTCCTGCAGGGCTCCTTCAGAAGTCCAACAGATGTGTCTGCTGGCAGAAAATCAGCCAAGTTAATGAGAAAAGACTTCAAATTCCATATGCTGGTATCAACCCAGATTTAATATGCTCCTCTGAGTGCTTCCCTTAATCAAAACTTCTGCAGCACTCTGGCAGAGATGTTCACAGAAAGGCTGGCAGTGTGTAGTTACTCTCTGCCTCTGCTTTTCTGCTGCTTTCCATTGGTTCTGATGAGCTTAAATAGAAGCTATATTCTGTATTTCCCCTCACATCTCACATTTGATTGTAACCAATACCAGTGAATATAGCTGCATGTTTGCTTATTGCTAAGAAATGCAGTCCTGGCTGGCTTGAACAGAAGTTCTACTCTTCTCTTAAAGATTAATTAATTCTAAGTGTTAATCTTAAACATCTAATTTCACATTTTTTTAGAATAATTGTGGCTGTATCATAGATCCAGCCCACAAGGAGAGCTTGGGTTTTCTGAGAAAAACTAGCAGAAGGAGAGCTAAGTGTGCTTCTTGTTTCTATGTTTATGTAAGACACGGTCAAATCTTCAAAGGAAGCTGGGTGGCAAGATATAAGGGACAGCCATCAGATGGAGCTATGAGGGGAAATTATATTCAAGGTTGAGCCTAGGTTGCTTCTAACTTGGTCAATTCTTTCTAGCTACCTAAAAGTTTCTAGGATTTCAATCCAGAAATTCCCTCAAAACGAAGAAGGAAGTTGGAGGGAAAATGAATTCATTTTTATTTTTTAATTTTGAAAAAGTTTATTATTAATTATTTCAGAATTCATAATGCTTCTCCTTTTTGATATATCTTTATTTTTCCTGTGATTTAATTTCTTACTAGGGTAAGAATATAGGAATTCTGAGACTGGATCAGACTAACAGTTCGGTGGAAATCTTGATTCCCTACTGTTTGAATGCATAAAAACCCCTTGAAAAGTATTCACAGAATAATGTGCTCCTGGGACAGGTGCTCACTGCAGAAAAAATTGATGCATTTCCGTTGCAGAAAGTTTTATACTCCTCCTACCTTCTGAATATGACTAACTCATTTACTCTAATCCTACTGCCGCCTTGGTTTACAAGACTCTTCCTGTAGAAACAAGGTTTACAGTTCGCTCCAGCATCATATGAAAAAGCTTCACTTTGTTATTTTTTAGTGTACCTCAATACAAAGCAGAAAGTATGAAAAGGGACCCCACATGACACTTGAGTAAATGCCTGCTCAAATACACCAAACTATGTATGGCCATAGTTTTGTCAAAGCACAAGAAAGAGAACTGTCAAATTATTGATCTCACAGAATATAAGGCATGATTTATTTAGAATTACAGTGGCCATTTTTGAAGAAATGCTTAAAGTATTGTTTTTACATCTTTGCATGAAAGAGGCTATTTTAAACATAATATTAGGGACATAATTAGACAATAGTTTTTCTGGGGAATATTTTTATTTTTGATGGAATCAGGTCTTTTCTACTGCTCAATTATGATGATTTTAAGAAAATAACTTAATAGTTGCCCCCAATCCAGTCCCAAATTTCAGATAAGCCTTTGTCATGGGACGAATACTGAACTCTAAGTTCTTCAGTGTCCAATGAAGATCTATTGAAAAGAAAGAATGAAAATAACCTTACATATATATATATATATACTGATTTAGTGGCAGTATCTTGGCTTCTTTAAAATTTACTGTATATATTGATGACTTCATGCATCTCACTACTTCATAGAGTGATGTTATTTTTTTCCAGCAATGACTAAGTGTTCCGGAGATATCTAAATATTTTTTCCATGTTAATACTAATCATGTGGGTTGCCAGGCATGGATTTTATAGACACCAGACTAAACTCTGATTTGGTCTACTACCTTGGATTCTCTTTCTTCAAAGGCAAAGACTTCAGTAAAGCATTTGACACAGTCTCCCACAGCATCCTTGCTGCTAAGCTGAGGAAGTGTGGACTGGACAATCGGGTAGTGAGGTGGACTGCAAACTGGCTGAAGGAAAGAAGACAGAGAATAGTGGTCAATGGGGCGGAGCCTAGTTGGAGGCCCGTAGCTAGTGGAGTGCCTCAAGGGTTGGTACTGGGGCCAGTATTATTCAATATATTCATCAATGACTTGGATGAGGGAAAAGAGTGTACTATCAGCAAGTTTGCTGATGACACCAAGCTGGGAGGAGTGGCTGACATGCCAGAGGCTGTGCTGTCATCCAGAGAGACCTGGACAGGCTGGAGAGTTGGGCAGGGGAAAATTTAATGAAATATAACAAGGGAAAGTGTAGAGTCTTACATCTGGGTAGGAATAACCCCAGGTTCCAGTATAGGTTGGGGAATGACCTGTTGGAGAGCAGTGTAGGGGAAAGGGACCTGGGGGTCCTGGTGGACAGCAGGATGACCATGAGCCAGCACTGGGCCCTTGTGACCAGGAAGGCCAATGGCATCCTGGGGTGTATTAAAAGGGGGGTGGTTAGTAGGTCGAGAGAGGTTCTCCTCCCCCTCTACTCTGCCCTGGTGAGACCACATCTGGAATAGTGTGTCCAGTTCTGGGCCCCTCAGTTCAGGAAGTACAGGGAACTGCTGGAGAGAGTCCAGCGCAGAGACACAAAGATGGTTAAGGGAGTGGAGCATCTCCCGTGTGAGGAAAGGCCAAAGGAGCTGGGTCCCTTTAGCCTGGAGAAAAGCAGACTGAGGGGTGACCTCATTAATGTTTATAAATACATGACGGGTGAGTGTCATGAGGATGGAGCCAGGTTCTTCTGGGTGACAACAAACGGTAAGACAAGGGGTAATGGGTCCAAACTAGAACACAAGAGGTTCCATTTAAATTTGAGAAGAAACATCTTCACAGTGAGGGTAACAGAGCCCTGTGACAGGCTGCCCAGGGGGAGAAAAAGTTCTCCTTTTCTGGAGACATTCTAAACCCGCCTGGACACTTTCCTGTGTAACCTCATCTAGGTGTTCCTGCTCCAGCAGGGGAATTGGACTGGATGATCTTTTGAGGTTCCTTCTAATCTCTAACATTCTGTGATTCTGTGATTCTGCGATTCTGTGAAAGGCAGCTTCATGGAAGTTTTTTATTTCTTCCTTTTTTTCCTTCTCCCATGTCAGCTTACCTATCAAATCCTAGACACTGCAAATGGGCAGTGCATTTACATTTAACTGCTTACTATAAAATCCATAAGAGAAATAAATCCAGATTCTCTCTCACTGATTCATTTACACAGTCTCTTTTCCTCTCCCTCTCTCTGAGAAAGAGCTTAAATGTTTTAAATTTAAATATACACAGTCAATTTTAATATCTTTCTCTACAAATGAGATTATATTATTCACATTTCCTAGTAGTCTTTAGACAATTAGCTTTTTCTAATGTGCTTTCTTTGTCATCCTTCATTCTGACAATGTCAAAGTCTCATGAACAACATATCTTTTTTTTTCTTTTTTTTAAATAGTAACCATAATCACAATGCCATTAGTTGAGTGACCTGGAATATTCCTGTATTTTTCTTATGCTTCTTCCAAACTACTCTTAACTATCAGATGGTGAATAGTCATAAATATCAGAGTGAATTCTGAATACTTTCATATGAAACATGAATAATCCAACAGATTGACTGACAAAAATACTAGAAACCACAACCTTATGAAGCATTACGATAAAGGAACAAAAATAGAACAAAAAGTAAATTAATCTTTGTTCACAGATCTCTAGGACTTTTGCTTTGAAACTGGAGTTGGTGGAACCTGAGAGCATAGCAGGTGTTGTCTATGCAAAGGCCGAAGAGGTAACTGATTGCTGAGAATGCATGGAAATGTATTCCAGTATCTCTTACTGAAATGGCTGAATACACTGATGATTTAATGGTTTTATGAATGTACAGCTCTTTGTCATGAAAGCAGCCTCAACCCTTTTATCTTAACGGTTGAATTAATCTTACTGCGTGATTTAATTATTTTCAAAGGCTTTGTACCATTACATTTACATGTCCATTGCATTTAGCTCTGAACTAAATACGAAGAACCAGGCACTAACAGCTTCAGCTTATAAAAACAAGGTTCACAAAGTCCTGTTTCAAGTTTTTGCCTTATGTTCCAAAGAAATGTTCCAAATAAGTAAAGAAAAACCCACCACAAATGAACAAAAAACAGAACCACTGAGGAACAAGTTTTGCTTTCCTTCAGGTCTTGATGACTGTAGAACCTCTATACTTTCCTTCCTAAAATTCCACAGTACTTCAGCAGATACCTTACAACTTCTCACATTCCTAAATTCCTTTTATTCATTTTTGTAGCCTTTGCATTGTCAGTATTATAACATGCTGTTTTTATTATTTTCCCCAACTCTCCAGTTGGGTTATTACATTCATGTATCACTTTCAAATTTACAACCTATTTAATAGCATTTTTATTTTTTATTATTTTGTTACTCCTACCCTTTAAAAGGATCTTAGGGAATATGTTCTAGCTTTCTCCAAAATAAAAACAAACTAAAAAACTACCTAGCTAAATTATTACTTTTATTTTGACCATAGAGAGCAATGAAACAAAAATCATTTATATCCATGCAAATTACAACATCATAATAATATCAACAGTGTAAAGCCAGCTTTATGATCTGCCTGTTTCAGATGCTTATGATCACAAATGGAGAAATGCAACTATCTGTGATCTTCTTTGCTTTGCTACCTAACACAAGAACACACATATTAAACTGTAGGGATGTGATGCCATATGCTACAGGAGGAAAAGAGAGGGAATGAGGGGAAAGAAAGAAAGATGTTGCTGTATCATAGCAGTAAGCATTTTGGGCTGTAATAGAATTCAATGTCACTATGACATTTCATACTTAATATGGATTTGGACCTTTCAAATGGTAGATGATAAATCTCATTTTTGCAGCAACTTTCAAGACTTCAGACTGTGTTTTTGGTTTACAATGGAAAAAAACTAACAAACAAACAAAAACAAATTCGCAAATAACTCCTTGCAACTGTAGGCTGTTTTTGATAATCACTTAACCTAAAACATAAGACGTAATGCAAGGTCATGTTTAGATGAATTAAGGGCATCATCATTGTGATCCAGCAAGGAGTTCAGAATGGAACTCTAAACATCTGAGAAAAGTGGCCTATGTATGAGACCACTGAGTAGTATACCAAATTTTTCCTCTCTATTCTTGATGAAACTGTCATCTGATGAGGTACAACAGAAATGCTCATCTTTAGCTTAATCTCATTTCATCTAAAAATTTCCTACCTCTTCAACACTGAGCTTTTCACCCATGTATCTTCCTTTCACACCAAGGGTGGCTGTATACTGGCCAGGCAGGGACATCCTTAGCCCATTTAGTACCGAGGAGAAGCATTTCAGAGCACTGGGAACTCATGAAAGCCTGTTCTTTCTAGTTTGCACTTGCTGTAGATCAGTCTCAAGGCACATGAGTAGGACAAACTAAATAAGTGTGTGCTGACTAACTCCTCTAACATCTGGTCTGGGGATAAGGACAGCTTGTTGATTTATAACTTCATCAGCCTAGCATTTCACAGTAGCAGTAAGTGCATTCTGATGATACAGTTTTCTGCAGGAATTTTTCTAGTAAAGCAAAATGCTTTTCTTAGGAACACGAAATTTAACATTGGCTTGGAAATTCATACTGTCTCAATATCAATGGTGTTTGGTAGAAGTTAGGGAAAGGTCATTTGCCAAGATCTTGAGTGGTCTAGTAGTCATGCTACTGCATAGTGAAACCAGATATGGGGATACATGTAGTGTCATATAATGATCCTGAAACATAATTATCTGTATAGGAGGCCAAATCTTTGTAAAACAAACCAATCAAAAATCTGGTGTAATGGGGCGGATGACGAATTTGCTAAGTCAGAGAGCCCTGGGCATGGTGCATTCTATTTGATACATCTATATGACACACACCTCATATACAAGTTTGAGGACTTTGTAGGTAGTCTGAAAGGTAGTGCTGCAGCAATTCCTAGGGCATTTGTGTAGCTACTTAAACTCATAAAGAACAAGACTGTTGCTATCCACAAGACCAAGGAGTTATATTGATATGGCAGAGATTTACCTCTGACTTCATTTAGTGGAGAATAAATACTACTTCTACATCTGTCTGATGGCTTAGCAAGATGTAAGTTTTCCAGATGGAGTCTATTCAATTGGGGAAAAGCTGTGTGATGAAAGAGACTTACTTTGCAGCATTGACTAACAAGCTAAATGTATTATTTTTTGTTCTGAACTCATAAAACCAGCCATCTGTAAAATTTCAGTCCATTTCCCTAAATGTAAGTGATTCAGTATTTTACAGTAAGAAATAATGACCATTTTCATTTATAAAGCGCCCCCTGCCAGCACACTGTAGGTGCCACATGGATTAACTCTAATCAGAACAACCAACAACAATTAAAACAACATTAAATATTCAATACACAAAAGCCCTCAAACCAAACAGAGCAGCATTATCATAAAAGTCATCTAAGTCTACAAACACGACATTAAAAGTTAGTGTAAACCTGCTGTCTATGTACATCTTTCAATTGCTTACATTTCATAGTAAGCTGCTAATAAAACAAACACAAAACTCTGAAATTGCTGTGTCTTGTTCTGGCCACAGTGTGCTGCCCAGAGGCTGTGTGCAAAATGAATAAATATGGAAGATATGCCTCTGTTCAGTCCTCTGCCTCCTGCACTAGGACATCCCCTCTAGTTGGGTCATGGGATACCAGGAGCAGAAAAACTGGACCACCAGCAGCATTTCAAACAGACACTCTGTGAAATCAAAGCAACCAATCAGTCTGATCACTTTTAGATCATTCGTGTTTTTGCATGGTTTTCTGGGTTTGTATTTAGGGATGGAGGAAAGAAAGGTTATTTATTAACTACCTTCACTCCCTGAGTCAGGGGAGCATGGTGCCTAGAAGCTCAGTGTACAGAACAGGCAACAGCGATCACAGTGACAATACCTTTAATTTGGAGCCTGGTTTGTGTTTCTAATTTCACACTTAATTTTAACCCAGCTGGCAGGTTGGATCAGCAGAGAATTTTCTTTGTTGAGTTTATGAGGACCATTGAAAAGCCCTGTTCTGCAGTTCTTAGCATACCCTCTTCCTAGGATTCCTTGGAAGTTTTATTTGTTTATTTATTTAGTCTTAGCAATATCCTTTAAATTGCCCTCTTTTGTTTACACTGGATTTTATATCAAGTCGCCGGAGTATGGGGGTGTCTGAGAGGCCATTTTCAAACAAAAAGACTTCCATATTTCTGCTGTGAATCCTTCAGCTCTCTACTGGGTATCATGGGAAAATTTTGCCACTATAAATCATTGAAACCAAGGAACTGGATTTCATGTGGTTGGCAAAGTACCAAAGAGTCTTTTACAGCATTAAAGATAAAATAGGTCCATAAACTCAAGATACATCAAGAAATTTTATTTAAACAATGTTGGCTTCCAAGTCCCACTTTGTGCAGTAATGCTACAGCTTCACTTTCATTTTTATGGGCTGACCCAGAGCATAATGTTCCTCCTGAATACCAGCAACATTTCAATACCATTTTAGTACAACATTAGTTTCTGTGACTACTTGCATACAGAACACTCCATGGTCTTCTGGGTGCCTGGAATATGCCACCCAAAGAGGTATTAGGTTAACAGGTAGAATAAGGCTTATTACACTGTAAAATAGTTGATTTATCACTTGTTTGTTCCATGTCAATATAATTAAAGCTGAAAGGTGACAATAGCTTTTGAACATCTGTCTTTAGCTTTCATATTCTTCACAGTCTGTTGATTGGGTTATGTTTTGTATTATTTCAATGTCCACAACTGTCAAGTGAAATGGGAGAGTGCTCATATGAAGTGGTGAGCTGAAGTCAGAAGCAGCACTTCATTTGTTTTTTATGTTAATAGAGTATGACAGCTCCAGCTCTGAACAAATTGTTTTCAGTTGTTTGATGGGTCTCAGCTGCTCCAAACTGGAAGGTGACCAGATTTTCTTTTAGTTGAAAAGTAAGGACTGTTAGAATAGAGTTGTAGGCTTTCCACTTTTTGCCAACGTATCATTGAAGTTGTTCAACTCTTTTAAGATTCTAAAACACTGAATCTCTTGAGAAATCAGAATCTATACTGAAGTATTATCTACACACAGGAAGGCCACTGATGTAGAGACCTAAACATTACAACAACATTTTCTCATAACAAAATAAAAATAATTTCGTTTTATAGGATTTCTGTTGGTGAAGATCTCACTACCATGCTTTTCAGGGAGCTGACACTGAAACATTAATCAATAACTAAAGAATAATTTCTAATTAGAATTATTTTTTCCAGTTGTTTGCAGGAAAGTATCATGTCACCTTTTAATGTGCTATGCAATAAATCATACACATACTGCTTTATGCAAATTTGTAACATTAAAATATTTTTGTTAATATTTTGTGAATTCAGAACAAGAAATATTTCCCAGATTTGGCAGTAGCAATGTAGGAGATTCTGGAAAGTGATGTTCAAAATAACGAACTGAGGTTTGAAGAGAAGAATGGAATTCTTCCAATATAGTGGCATCCTGTCTAATCTTGGAGAAAAATATTTAACAAACACTGATCTAGACTATCCATGGGAGGGGAGCCACTATGTGGCATTGTTATTAAGGGATCTTGCTATAAAAATTAGAAATAATAGAAAAAATAAAAAACAGTAAAAGCTTGAAAAGAGTCTGAAATAGAGCATAGAACTAAACAATATGTTTGATTTATTTTCTATTAAACAAAACCAAGAATACTCTTTTAGACTTATGTATAAAAGTCAGTTCTTTACTAAGTTATCTGTCTATGGCTCTTTAATTGTGTGGGTCAATAAACATTACCTGGAATATGGACAAAAAATAACTAAAGTGTTTGTTACCTTATGAAGGGTTTTATCTTCAACATATACCATATTACAACTTTTCCCTCAGGGAGTTTGTTTCAGTGCCTCTTAATAAGTAATGGGAAACTCATTGAGCTTAGGAACAATACTGTTTACTGCTAGCCCTAATAACCTCATTTCTAGGGCTGCCAGGCAAATTTATTTATTGAAAGTTGTATTGCTGTAACAGCTTTAAAACTCACCTCAAGGTAAAGTTATGTTAAAATATAATTAACCATTTTATTGCAGCTCATAATTATTTTTCCTTGCAGGGGGAAAATGTTTTGGTTTCCACAATAATTATAGAGGAGCAACCTACTCTGCCTGGTTCTGAAGTACATGAGTTTTCAATCAAATTGGAAGCACTTGCAGCTCCTGCAGTAATCTAATTTTTACCTCCTTACCATTTGAAACATTCAGCAGTATCAGGAAATATTCCAGGAAGACAAGAAAAATCAAATACTCAGCTGTACCCATGAGAATATTTGTAATCCTTGCCGTATTTTTCTTTCTTTAAGCAAGGATTTTAAATTGATATTTTGGAAGGAGAAAAGGACAGTAGTTCATCATTTGCTCCAAATTACTGTTTTATTTGGTTTTCTTAATTTTCTGCATAGCTGTGCTTTATGAGACATGTAATATGAAATCACTAAAGGCGGATAATATATTTTGTTGGTCCATTTTCCTCCATTTTATTGTTTGATACAGATATGGGATTTTACTTTGCCTTCTTAGAACATCAAGAAGATAATTAACTTCAACTTAGAGTTTATCAATATTGCTGTATTAACACTAACAACTGAAATGCATATCTTATTATGTCTAAAGAGAATCCAAAACCACAGAAAGAATCCAAGATACTTTTATCCTCTTCCCTTTTCAGCTGCTCCCTGAATCTACCCATACCATAGGTATGTCCTTAGGCATATAGAAAAGCAGCATTTGGAAAGAAGGCAAAAAGACAACAAAAGGAACTAAATGACAAACAAACAAAAAGCTCTAAAGATTTGAAATAAAATGTTTTGTATTTTGACATAAAAATGAGGAAAGGTATATTTTTACAATTACAAGGGTCATGTTTGGCAATATCACGAGATCATTAAAAAAACTGTGGTTGGAATTACATAGAAAACAAAAACTATAAATTTAATAGTTACTGCCTATTTTCATTGGGCATGTATCACATAAGGTGATTATTTTTTTTTTTTCCTTAGGACAGATTATAAACAACAGTAAGGTTAAGCTGAGAGTGCTCATTTAGGATAACTCCCAGTTTATGTTAGCTGACCCATTGTAAACAAGGCTAACATTTGGACTGGTGAATGATCTGGGTTCTGACCAGGACTATTTATACCCCTATTTATATGAAAATATTTCGTTGTCATTCTGGACATCCAAGAAAAAGCATCAGATAATTCAGAGTACAAACCTCTGCATCACAGTCCTTATGGGACTATGATAAGTCCGTGCATCTCAGAGAGGAAGCTGCTTGTTAGTCTCATGCTTACAGATACTTCAAACTGTTCTAGTGCCTGCATTATTTCTGATTTGAGGTAATCTCCCGTTACAGATTATCCAGAGAACAAAGGTAAGGTGGTAGGGCCCCTCCATGCTCCTCTGGATTTCTTAAATTTCAGAGGACCCACAGAAAACAATTAATTGCAGCAGCACTCAGTCTCCAATCTTTGTTTCCAGAGCTGAGAAAACAAGAGCACACAACAAACAAAGCAAAAACCCCTAAAATAAAGCTTGACATTCTGGGTATTGGTGTGCAAATGAACACCAAAGTGTTCCACTTTATTCTAAGAGTCTCATATTCTGAAAAAAAAAACCAAGCAACACACATGCCTTTTAAAAATGTAGCAGAACATCTATAAAAATGTAATTATATATGTGGAAAGGGAGGAGAGGGACTGATGTGTAGAATGGTAAACAGCACACACTTATAGCCAACTCTATAGATTTCAAATAACCAATATTGTAGGAAATAATGAGCTATCTGCTAAGGAAGGAAAAACAGAGGAATCGGTAATAAACAAACTCTGGCTCCCATGTGTGACCTAGTACAGTACAATAGAGTTTAATTTTATTACTTGTCATTCATACTGAAAACAAATTTGCAATTTTCTGCAAATATAATGGGAATGTTCCCAGAATGTGTAAGTGCAGAGGAAAATGGGATATTTCTGTCAAATGAAACACTGCAGTATTTGTCTCCAAACAGAAAGCAGAATGACTTGATATTTTTGCTCAGGACAGATATATGACTCATACAGTTACAGATTATAAATCCAAAAGCAACTCTTGTGATCATCTGGTCTGGTTTTTTTTATATATAAGCCAGGGTAAGGGACTTCTCTCATTTAATCGCTGTTCAGTTTAGGCCGTATGTAAAAGACTACTGTAAAACAGGATAGTTGTTGATTGCTGTTAGTATCCATGGAGTAATTATCTTAATTTGTAACTGAGATACCGATCAAATATTAAGAAAATCCTTTTTACTGTAAAGACAGTTAAATACTGGAACTGGTAAGCCAATGATCCTTTTGAATCTGCCACTGGAGGTTTTTAAGAACAGATAAGTGTGGTGTACAAATAGAGGATGTTGTCTCACTGCCAGGGTTGGAAGAAAAGGATGAAAAGATTAGATATCTCTTTAGAGTCTTTCCAGCCCTGCACTTCAATGGAAAAGAAACCTGTGTTCATCAGTAGCTGTGGAACACTGCATAGAGTTAATTCACCCAAGGAGGATTTGGGAAGATGGCTTTAGGGCTTCCAAGATGAACTTCTTTCCTCCACGAGCTGAAGTGACATGGTTGTCTTTAGTGTAGCAGCTTGATCCATATTTGTCCACTATTGTATACGATATCTACTATTGCAGGGGATTACAGTTTACATTAACATAGCTGAATTTGTCAGATAGACGTGCCACAGCCAAATAGTCCTTGTAAAAGCACAGAAATTTCCATGCTGTGGTTAGAAATTACTAGTATTATATGCTGCAGATATCAATTATGAAGCAGTCTGTGTGTCAAGCCTTCATTCCTTTTAGACACCATTAGATTTAAACAAAAGACCAGCAATGTCCATTGGCTTTACTTTCATTTTTGTAAATTATTTGTCATAACTTTGATGTACGACCCTTGTATTTTCCTAATCTTTTATTGATTGCCTGTTTTGCAATCCTGGTATTGTACAGCTATGGATTATCCTAGGTGTTGTGTGAAAAGGTTTCTCCTTTAGTTGTTTTTTTTATCATTAGCCTCATTATATGTCCCTGTGGTCTTGGAAAACAAACCCTGAGTAAACAGATGTACTGAATTCTATGTCTATGTATATTTATGGCACTGTAAGATCCTAATGTATCCCTTATCCAAGTCTTACTCAAATGAAAACAGCACCAGTCAATTCATATCTTTATTCCAGATAAGGAGCCCATCCAGGACCAAATATTTTTATTAATTACCATGTCTGAATCTTTTCCAGTTAAAATATATGGTTTTGAGATAACGTGTCCAGAACTAGTATAAAAAGTGAAGATAAACCTTGATTTATAGAATAATTTTAACATTGTTGTTGTTACTATAATTTATATATTTTCTTAAGTTTATTAATCAAAATTATTTTAAATGCTATTTCATATTTAATATAAGCTATATCTTCCCAAGTAAATGTTGCAATTGGTAAACCTTATCAACAGAGTCTTATTTGGAGGCTCAACTGGCTCTGTTTGGAGTCTGTGAGAGCTTTCATTCTGGTTTGCAGAGTATGAGAAAGTGAGCTCAAAAGATGTCTTCTCCTGGCCATACAAATAGGAGTTACGCTAAATGAGTCTTAGTAAGTGATCTTAGGTCTTTATGCACAAGAGAATCCAGGATCAGAATTGCAATCAATTGTATTTCAGTGCTCTGTCGTTACCAGAATACACAGTCCCAAATTAAGTGTCTAAATTCCCTTGTAGTGAGTGGAGAGCTTTAGACACCTATATCCACTTCTGTTTACTGCCATTAATCTTCTCCTGGCACCTAAAGTAATCATCCTTTCTCTAGAAAGTAACAGAGATGAAGGACACACAAGCCTTAGACCTTATAGTCCACTTCTGCTGGGCTGTGCAAGCTGAGTTCAGACTCACATTCATCCTCTTATCTCAGAGGTTTTAACTCCAACTTTAACACCTTTCATATAAATTACCCATAGGCTGCTCTATACGTGGGTTCAATATCTGTTCTAATGAACCTGTCCCACTCTGTACTGAGTAATAAGACACTTCCTGAATGGACAAGAGAGAAATAAACTGCAAAAATTCAAAAGCTCAGTATTTAAGGTATTAATGAACAATATGGGAAAGGTAAGTTCCCAACCACTGTTTGGTGCATATCTCATTACTCAAGACAACATAAAACAGCTTGAGCAACGAGATTAAACAGGAACAGCCTGCCACAGTGAGCATTTAGGTTATGTTCCTGGGAGATGGAGTATTGAGTCCAAGTCCAGTCCAGCTGAGAAAGAATTTGAAAGCAAGTTTCCCACAGATAAGATGAATGACCCAATCACTGGACAAACACTATTGCCTCCTCATTACATTGTAAAGGAAATTAAATGTGTTTTCCTACACAGAGTCCCATAAACTAAACGTGCAGAACTCCAAAGTTGTGGTACTGGCTTGACTTTAAGTATTAATAGGTGCAAGCAGCTGAATATAGCCAGTATCTAGAAGCAAGAGAGCAAGTCTCATGATCTGGCAAGCATTTTACAGGTATGTTGAAGAGTAAGAGAAACTTCAACATGTGCTTCAATACCCAGACACACTTATACTGAGGGCTGTCATTAACAATTAATAAGACCTAGTCAACATTCTATAATAGAATATATGGTACCCATGCCTGGAAATTCTATTAAATATTGTGGTATGACTTGGCTGTGGTCCTGCATAGCTTTCTTCTTCTCTCTTTTCTGCAGTGTTTATCCATCTGTAGCCTGTGAACATCAGAAGAAGTCCACAGATTCTCTACTTCTAACTCACTGCTGCAGTCTTTTCCTCTCCTTAAAACTCATAAATAGAGACAAATTCAGAAAGGGAGACAATTAATTGCGAACAGCTTTCTGAAAAGATTGCACTTAGCTTCTGATGGAGAACAGCTGTGGTGCACACTCTAATACATGCCATGGATGGGAAAACATGGTTCCAGCTGGCTGAGGACGGCCACAAGGTCATTCATCAATGAATACACTTTCTTTCAAGTGGCATGTGACAGACGCAAAATTGTCAGGAGTTTTGAGTGGTTCTGCCTGTACCTTTTGCTTAAATAAACACTCCAAAAACCTGAGGTTTTCATTTGCCAGAGCTACGACACAACGATTTTTGAAACAGTGGAATCAGATCTGTTTGGAAAGTAAAAACAACAAACAAACAAACAAACAAAAAAACCCTATGTGCTTTATACTTATTGAGCTTTTGCAGGGTGGATCTTTCCCTCCGGTTCCTTTGGTTTGCAACAAATCTTGCAAAACCTCCAGAAGACAAAGGAACCTTGTGTGTGGCAATGTGCTTGCATGGATGCAAGCATAAACAGAAGTGTGGCCAGCAGGTTGAGGGAGGTTATTCTCCCTCTCTGCTTCACTCTGGTGGACCCCTCCCGGAGTACTGCATCCAGTCCTGGGGTCTACAGTACAAGAAAGATATGGGCTTGCTAGAGCTGGTCCAGAGGAAACCACAAAAATGATCAGAGGGCTGGAACAGCTCTGCTGTGAGGACAGGCTGAGAGAGTTGCAGTTGTTCAGCCTGGAGAAGAGAAGGCTCCGGGGACACCTTATTGTAGCCCTTCAGTTTTTAATGTGGATTTATAAGAAAGGCGAAGACTTTTTATCAAGGCATGTAGTGACAGGACAAGTGTCAAAATGACAAGTTTAGAACTGAAAGAAGGTAGATTTAGATTGGATATGAGGAAGAAATTTTTTGCAATGAGAGTGGTAAGACAGGTTGCCCAGAGAAGCTGTGGATGCCCCATCATTGGAAGTCTTCAAGGCCAGGGTGGATGGGGCTTTGAGCAACCTGATCTAGTGGAAGGTGTCCCAGCTCATTGCAGGGAGGTTATAGCTAGATGATCATTGAAGGTGCCTTCCAACCCAGACCATTTTATAATTCTATGATTTTAAGTCACCTCCTTGGCAGTTTCCTAGTCTGTTCCTAACCAGAAGGAGAATCTCAGCTTTCAGTTGTCCAGTCCTGTGACAGGTACACAGAGACACCAGCACTCATCCTCACTGCGTGAAAATGATAAACATGGTCCATCAGAGCTGAAATCCATCCCACATATAATGAGACTTGACCTTGGTTCTTGCCTTCTTCCTTGCCATAGCATGAGAGTGAAATTAACTCTTAAGAAACTCTTTACTTAATTTAGTAAAGGTAGCAAATAATTGCACTCTGCTGGATCTGTCTTTGTAGCTTTCAGACACAATTCCTCATGTCTCTGCAGCCTACTACAAAACTAACCAATGAAGTAAACAGGTAGTCTTCCTTTCTTTTGTTAATCTCATGCTTGTAACAAACTTTTGTATATATTGAGCTTTGAAAAAGGAAGAAAATCAGTTGTTACCTTCCATAACAGGGCAGTTTATAGCTGAAGTCAAAGTGGTGACTTCTGACTATAAGAAATAGAATAATTTTGATTGGAAAAGACCTTTTGGGCCATCGAGTCCAACTATTAACCTAACACTGTCAGATCCACCTCTAAACCATGTCCCTGTATGATGCAGCATCATTTATTTGAGGCACTGGGAATCGAGGCTAGAGGAATATATTCCTAAAATGGGTTGCATCTTTTAACTCCTCTGACATTCAGTCTACTCACTTATAAAACAAACAAAACACTGAATGTTTAACCAGGCTTGATTTATTATTTTTATTTTTATTTATTAAGTGATGAATACTTTTATATAGTGGAATACCAGATAATAAAGGAACCTAACTGTTACTACTGTTTTTTATCATGTCAAATGATGGTACTCCATTGGATGAGATTCAAGATTCATCCAAAATTAACAAAGTACCTTGCCATCATACTGTTTTATTACGGCAAGTAGTAGCAAGACTTCTTAGGAATGAGGGGAAGGAAAAAGCCCTGTCTTTCGAGCAATGGGAACAAACAAATTGCAATAAATTAAGAGGGGTTGTTTTTAAAATGCTATCATTGCAGTTTATATTGATTAATTCACAGAATTTGTCTTTAATTATGGCACATTCTTATTCTGATGACCAACCATGCATATGATTAGCAAGCATGGCAAGGTTCTCAAGTCGAGATTGATGACTTTTCAATTATTGATGTAAATGAATCACCAAGTATAGCAACCTGAAGTAATGTATTAAAGACCAGAAGTCAAATCACTGGCTCTGTACACACACTGTCGCATTAAATAAACTCATACTTCATTTGTGCAGTGGGTGAAGAAAGCTAATTAAAATGAGTAAAATTTCAACTACAGCTTCTGGCATTGTTAATCAGTAAACAAAGTTGAAAACTTCAAATAGGCGGGGAGGCTTCAGAGTCCAGTACACTTGTAAAAACAGATCTAAAACCAAAGCAGAAGAAAATAACAGCACCGAAGATAACTTTGAAAGCGAACTCGAAAAATTATTAAACTGACCCATAAATTAGCATGCATTTGTTGCCCAAGAAATGGATCTGCTGTTGCTTCTTATTAAACTCCTTTACTAAACAACTACTTAGTCATGGAGTTACACTTCCTTGAACATTCGGGGGAAATGAACTCTGCAGATAAGCACATGGAACCAGGAACTAAATTCTAGTAAATTCAATTCACATAAGCTTCACCAAATCTGTTAAGCAATTTCATTTTGGCCAAATGAACTCTTCAGTCTTCCTTGTAATTTTAAACTCATCTTTGTTTCTTAGTTCAAACAATGCAGATGAATTTTCAAAAGTCCGAGGGCATTGTGTCACTAGGAAACAAATGTGATTTTTCTCTGATTTATGTGTACAAATCTTGCCTCACAAAACAACAGGCTCAATGCAATTTTAGGAGCAGCCTGTTCCATGCACTGGAAGCTACCTCTAGCCTACCATTCAGAAAGACAAATAAAAATATTAGAGATTAAAACTTGGATTTTATCACAGCTTCTACCTGAATCTATAAAGAATAAAATAGTAAATATAAAAAAAAAAAAAAATCAAGAAACATATTCACTGTTTTTTGGCAAATTCTAGAATATTTATTTTTGCTCTATAAAAAAAAAAAAAACCAACCCACAACTGATATTTTAAAGTTTCCTTTCCAATTAAAAATTAAGATTATAAAAATGTTAAAATATTGTTAGATTTGTTATTCCCTATCTTTTTGTTCATTAAGATAGTAACATTACTGTATGAGATACATTAAAAAAACACTACATAACTATATTTTTTGTAGTTCTAAGCAAATAAAATAATATTTATTTTTATATTGCAAAAAATAAACATTTTGATGTATTCCATGCAATTTTTACTCTAATTGCCAGGTTCCCTTGAAACATTCAATTTTTATTACACATTTGTGTGGATAGAAAAAGTATTTCAGTTTTCATTTTCAGGAATTCTCAGGGATTTAAGTCATAGATATTTTTCTCATTAGTTAAATGCTAAGACATTTCTGTATGCTTTTATTGCAAAAAATAAGATCATTCTATACAGATTAGTTTGGACACGGAAGCCCATTTTAATCTTTTTCCTTTTATTGGGGAAAGCCTACAGTCAGAAAAGGTCAAAAACCTCAGTGAACATACAAAAGAAAAGTACTTCTTTCACTACAACTGAACAATAATTTCATGGGATTTTCCTCTCCTAACTAACTCTGATGAAAATCTTTTCTGCAGACATCTGTCTTAGAGTAATTTCATTCCAAGGACTGCTTGTCTTTTTTTACATAAACTGAGGTCTGAGTCTTCAGCAGTTCCTAGTGGAGTCCTATGAGTTCGACAAATCAATTCCGGAGTCCTTGAAATAAGGAGAAGCTGTGATGAGAGGTTGAAAACACTATTTTCACCTCTTTCTTTTCCTGTTCTTTAAAATCACATCATTTATTTTTTTCTTAATCTATTCTAGCCATAGTCTTTTCAAACACATAGCTAACTAGCTGTTACTGTCTTTTTCAGGTCTTCACTTAGGCTTCCCATTGACTCACAGCACTACTGCTTTGTCCGGGCTTTTTTCTCATGATCATTTCCAGATGTTGGACGTGCTTATATATGCAGACAGACCACTTTCCTTTCCACTGCTGTTTGTCCTTTCTCCAATCCATTGTGCACTACCTTAAGATATTTTATTGGCAGAGCAGAAAGACCCTAATTCTGGAAAGCACCATGATTCAGTGAAGTACTTAAGTGCAGGCATGAGTCCCAGTGGAACTCCATAAGCTTGAATATTTCCCTGAACAGAAGCCAAAATAGACAATAAGCAAAGTGAAAAGGAGGAAAAAATATAGCTAATGTGCTAAGATAAATGGAAATTCAACAATGTGTGGGGCCTACTAAGTAACACAGTTAGTAATTACAGCAATTCAGAGGAAAGAAAGAGAACATTTCACACTGCCACAGAGAACAATTATGAATATCAGCTCTTTTGTTTTTAAAGAAATACACCTAAGAAACTACATATTAAAAGAGCTTTTAAAAAGAGATTGTATTTCAGATGTTGCCTTTTCAGTGAAGAGTAATCGTATCATTTAAAAGTTATTATTATTTTGTTTATTTTTCCATTGGTTCAGTCACCTTTTTCCCAGTAATTATGCAAGCAGAGACTCAATAAATAAAGCCTACCATCGTTTCTTAAACCAAACAACTGGGTCAGCAACTATGATTAAGCTGTCAGCATTAATAAGCAGTTTTGTTTAGTTTCTGCAAAGAGAAAAAACTTTTTATGTCTAGGAAAAAATCCTTAAATAGTTTATAACAATAATGTAAAACCACGTTATTTATCATGCTCAAATCAGAAAACCATTTATATATATAACACCAACATGTCACACCTCTGAGTATTGCTATTACTTCGGTAAATGTGAAATCAGATAGGGGAAAGACTACTAGATGTTTTTTCACTCTGTGATGGTTTTCTCCTGTTGTTTTTTTTGTTGTTGAGGTTATTGTTGTTTTGGTTTTTTGATTCCTTGTTTGTTTTTAAACTAAAATGATTTTTTTTTGTTAAGGAGAAAGTTAAGAGCAAAAAATAATAATAAATCTCTTCAATACTAACCAGATATTATATATTCCTACACATCCGTATCATATGTTCCGTATCAGACAGCATGAACAATAAACACGAACATTTTTGAAAGGTATGCATGCAATGAATGCAAACATGCTGAAAATAAATCTCTAAGCTTAGCTGTTAATGAATATGTTGAGGATTCCAGCTTCCAACTTAAACGTTATCCAGTCTCCTACTGATATTTTCAATTTGGATCTTTGGATTTTCTCAATCCCTTCTTGTCCTTAGTAGAAGGAATATTAAATATAGGGCAAAAGAGGAATCTATTGCAACAAAATATACTGCTTTGTGAGTATATACCTAAATTTCTGGAGTCAAGGTTATCCAAAAGGATTTGACTAATCACAGAACATTAGCAAAGTGTGTGAGGACTAAAGCTTTTCTGTATTTTAGGACAAAGCAGTATTTATCTGCAGTATCGTACCAGGTAGGATATACATATGCATTATACCTCTGTTTTAAAAGTTTCAGTAGTCTAATCAGTGACTAAAACTACAATTTTGTGACTTGGGAGTATGAGTCTGCGGTGCATAAATGACAAAAAACAACAATCAAAGCAAATACTTCAGAGATAATGCCTTGGCTAAAAGCATGCCCCCAAATCACTTGGCAAACAAAATAATATACTTGTAAACCACTGCAAGATAAGACAACGCAGCTCCCTGTCCCTTCTTTCCTTTCCACTCAAAACCTGACGGATTTGTGTGTGGAGAGGGACACTTTCAATATGCAGAATCTTGGGAGGTTCTTAAGTTTCCAGATAAGCCTAGTTTCTCATCATTTTGTCTATATCCTTTAACCTGCATAGTGTTATAATTCTGTGAATTTGATGTGCTGTTGGTCACAATTGCATTAAGCAAACATTAAAAAAATATAAAAATTCAGAAGTTCATTTCAGCTCCTTGCTGGGTCACAGGTTTCCTAGGAGAACTGAGAAGGCTGTGCACAGGTGAACTCAGACATGTGCACCACAGACGCTACAAGAGGCATGAGAGGAAACAGAGGCAGAGCCTGCACCTTGACTCTCCATTCAACCCTCCGATTCCCTTTCCTACTTGGATTTTAAGCTTTGGATCAAGGACTGTCATGGCATGGGTGTGTAAAGATACGTCTTTAGAAAGAAAGCAATGAAAGTTAAATTCAATAAAATGCAACAGAATTAGGTGCTATCAAGCGGACAACATCCTGACAAATTCAGCACCTTTGGCATCTGGCTGCATGTGGCCTGTGTGACAGTCCCATTTTCTTGTATATGACATTGTTCGAATGTTGCAGCTTATTTTCCTTGGCAGGCATCTCATGGATGTCAACTGCCATGAAATCATCTGAAAAAAACAACTCCAAGGGCTGTTCTTTCACTTCCCAACCTTTCCACAAGTTCATTCTATCCGAGAGCATTCAATTTATTTATTTTCATACACTGAAAATGTATAGTTGGAGCTTTGTTAGCCTTTTCCTAAGGACGATCAAACAGTTAGTAAATAACTGAGGCTACTACCAGAGCCAGAGCAAATCCTATCCCAAAATGCATGCAGCTTACCTCTGCATGAAGTGCAGTAAAGAACTGAAACACAGTTTTGTTTTGTTTGGTATGAAAAGCATCACAGAAAAAAAACCACCTGGTAACTGATGGCCTTATACATGCAGTAAAGTGGAAGGTACCAGAAGATCTAGATCTAGACCCTGAGTCTCCTGCCAATCTTTGACAAGCCATTTAATCTTTTTTGGCCAAGATTCAAGAAATTATCTGGGCTTTTAACTTCTATTTAGAACCCTAAATTCCTATTGATTTCCTATTGACTACTCTAAAACAAGCAGAAGCAAAGGCATATCTACAACACAACTGAATCAAAAGTTGCTCTTGGTTGTTTTCCTTATATAGCTATATATTTCTCTAAACCTCTCAGGAAACAAACAAAAAAACCCAATAAAAACCACAACAAACAAAGCTAATTTTTCTTTTTTTTCTAATGTAGTTGCGGGAGAAGTGGATGTTACAAGCAGATCTGAACAAATTGAAAATAATTTTGTTAAAAATTAAAAACCTCAGTGATCATATTTATCACATTGGATGTGAAGAAAAATAACAAATGTTATATATTTATTAAGAATATTTTTTTTTTTTGTCTTTCAAATTCTTCAGGTCTGTTTTCTTTGATCATTTTTGGATGTTTGTTTTTATTGGTAAGAGCGTATTGAGAATATTTTTTTCTCTTCAAGAAAAACAATCTAAATCGTAGGCTAACTTTTCAAAAGTTTCAGTTTGGCTCAAGTTTCTTTTGGCACCTACATCTCTTCTTGTAGAGCTAGGAGAAGATGGAATAGGAATAAATAAGTTAATTAGTTCACTTTGTGTGATCTCCTGCATATAAAAAGTAATTACATTCCTTCTAGTTATCCTTGGATCTGCTAACTTGTCTCTATTAAGATTC
>VWYH01006970.1:780992-839901 GCA_013399365.1 Pampusana beccarii | reverse complement strand
CACCTGGTAACTGATGGCCTTATACATGCAGTAAAGTGGAAGGTACCAGAAGATCTAGATCTAGACCCTGAGTCTCCTGCCAATCTTTGACAAGCCATTTAATCTTTTTTGGCCAAGATTCAAGAAATTATCTGGGCTTTTAACTTCTATTTAGAACCCTAAATTCCTATTGATTTCCTATTGACTACTCTAAAACAAGCAGAAGCAAAGGCATATCTACAACACAACTGAATCAAAAGTTGCTCTTGGTTGTTTTCCTTATATAGCTATATATTTCTCTAAACCTCTCAGGAAACAAACAAAAAAACCCAATAAAAACCACAACAAACAAAGCTAATTTTTCTTTTTTTTCTAATGTAGTTGCGGGAGAAGTGGATGTTACAAGCAGATCTGAACAAATTGAAAATAATTTTGTTAAAAATTAAAAACCTCAGTGATCATATTTATCACATTGGATGTGAAGAAAAATAACAAATGTTATATATTTATTAAGAATATTTTTTTTTGTCTTTCAAATTCTTCAGGTCTGTTTTCTTTGATCATTTTTGGATGTTTGTTTTTATTGGTAAGAGCGTATTGAGAATATTTTTTTCTCTTCAAGAAAAACAATCTAAATTATAGGCTAACTTTTCAAAAGTTTCAGTATGGCTCAAGTTTCCTTTGGCACCTACATCTCTTCTTGTAGAGCTAGGAGAAGATGGAATAGGAATAAATAAGTTAATTAGTTCACTTTGTGTGATCTCCTGCATATAAAAAGTAATTACATTCCTTCTAGTTATCCTTGGATCTGCTAACTTGTCTCTATTAAGATTCGTCTGCCTGGAAAACATTTTGTGCTCTTTATAAACTTCATGGATAATTTGGTTATTCTCTTGGGACTTTGCTCCAGCGGTTCATCACCCACAAGTTTCTAGATTTTTACTTAGAAAACATTCCCTGGCATCAGCTTATCAATCATGAGGTTTTGCTACACTTCTGCTGACTAGTACTTAAACCCAGTAAGGATCACCATAGTCCAAACACAAGATATCCCCACATTTATCTATTATAAACTCAAGAATCCAAGTTGTGAAATGGATGGGTTGGAACTAGATGATATTTAAGGTCCCTTCCAGCCCAGCCCATTGCATGAGCTTATGTTTCTATGATCTTACAACAATTCTTTCATCTCCTTCAATTTTTATCCAAGGATGTCATATTATCATACCAACCACATTGAGGCTTCTCATTGGCCTGTTAATTCCATTATTTTCCTGAAGTGCATATATTTGCTGTTCAGTGTAGCTAGCTAGATGCAGGACCATCTCTGAGCTTCCTTGGGAAGGCGAAGATACAGCAATACAGTCTAACCGTTGGTTCCGCAGCTCAGGGCCCTGATTAGCTTCATGACCTCTTCAATTTCTTTAATTTTACCAATATAATTTCACAATTCCAAAGAAATAAAGAAGGGTGGAAACTAATTTGAAATAAGACCATATAGAACTTAAGAAAGGAAGACTTCTATTTCTTTGTCCTTTCACAACAGTGGAGAGGAAAATGAATATTTAGTCATGGCATTTTCTCTTTTCATTATTTTCCTTGTATGTAAACCAAGCCAGGGAGAAGAAGGAGTCTGAGGGGAAGCAGGCATCTGCTAAAAGCACAAGTTTGTTGTGCAACTGACACAAAATCTCTAAACATCATTTCTGTTCCAAAATGTTTCGTAAGAGCTATACTGAGAGGGTGGTGATGGGGTAGTCTAAGTGATATATCAGTATAGTAAAGGTTATGAAAAATAATTATATCTATGTCTTCTAGAAGTTCTCTAGAGATCTTGTGCAGCACAACCCACACTATATAGAAATATAAGGTTTCTGGAATTAGGAGAAAGGCACTGCTCCCTGATTACTTCTACCTCACCATTATGGCCCTTCTTTCATGAACTCCAAGAGACCTTCAGTGAAAATTCATCCAAAAGCACATGAAAAACTCAGAAATACTGAAGATCAATGAGACATTTTGAACAGATGAATTTCTATTAAAAATATATGCATGTATATATACATCTATATGTGTATGTCGTTGATCAAATGTCTCAATTAAAGAAATCTTGGATTGATGTTTTAGCTCGTTTCTCTTATATACTGATCACCCCTGTTAATATCGTGTCATAACGCTACCTTTCTAAATTCAAATAAATAGCTTTACACCTGCAGCGTTCCTGTAAATTGTTTTCAAATACTCTGTGGTACAATGTCATTGATTTTATGAGACCTAATTTTGTTACCTCTTATTCTAGTTGAGTAGTTGCTCTTAAAATGAATCCTGTCTTGTACCACCTTCTGCTTTCATGACTACTTACTGTCATTATTTCATAAATATATTCTGCATACAAACACATTTCTATATGTAAAATATCAATTATAAAATTATTTATGTTTAATATCTTAGGAAGCAAGGAAGGTCTTGGTACACTGAAAAATGCTTGTCTTTGTGGATTTTTCACACAATTACTCACGCTGAACATACAGAAGAACAGTGTCACAGGCAAGGATAAATATATAAACTGAATTACAGTGCTCAAGCCATTGGGGTATGGCCCATACCATGAGTACTCCTCAATGTACCAGCCATGAAGACACTCCTTAAGTGCAACTCATCTTACCATAGAGAGGCAAATGTTCATGCACTATTTCAAATACAATATGCAAACTTCTTTCTTCTACAAATAAAGAAACAATATTTAACTATGTTTAGTTGGGTAACTTAAATCACTGTGTCTTTTATGTCATTTTTCCATTTCCTACTACCACTAGTTCATAAGCAGAGAGGACTGAGAAAGTAGGTTACAGAACATTTCATACGAAACACCTTATTATTCTACACTTGTTTCAAATGTTCCAAGCCTAGAATCATTAATAAAAACTTAGCTTCTGGAATATGCTTTTTAAAGACATGAAATCACAAGAGACCTTAAAAGTGAATCCACCACTGCTTACTGAGCTCTACAGATCTCCAGGCCCTACCTTTGGTAATTATTTTAAAATACCCAAGAGAATTTATAGATTTGTACAATTACAGCCAAAATACTAACATTGATAATCTGCTGTAAAACGGCGCTTCCACCCTCGTTTCTCATAAAATGAAAAAAAAAAAAAAGTACCTGTATATAAATTTGAGTTTTGAGGGAAAGAATGAAGTCACAAAAAGTGACTAGCAGCCTCAGGAGCTGACTTAGAAGTTATAGTTTTTTCTCCTTAAGTACATGGAAATTTGCATTGCTCTTATAGATTTAGCACAGCACTAGTCAAGCCTGGGCAGATCCTGTTTAACTAAGTCAGGCCACAGATGTTCTGTGTCACTGTGATATTCACTGCCTTTGTCCACTGACTAGAGGGAAGTTAGGGTAATGTCACTCCTCTCTTAGGCACGTTAGAAGCCTGAGATACAGACGACAGATAACACACACCATGAATTCAGGTTTATGTATTGTATTTTAGCACAGCAGACCACAAAGCACAGCCATCTGATGTATGTGGTATGGGAAGAATAGATAATCCAGCGCTAAACTGGCCCAGTGGTTTCTGTCAAACTGGACTTGGAAAATTAGGTGACACTGCGTCAGAAACCTCTGATTACATATGTGCCTACATGTTTTAAAATATCTTGGATATTTATGATTCTATTTCAGGTAAAGTACAATGTTATCCAATAATGTCTTAATGTCACTAACCTTGTCTCGGTGCCACTAACCTTCTTGAAACTGCACTTCATGTTCAACAATGGTCAAAATTCCTATTTTGCTTTTTGTTTTACCTTCAGCTACAGAACCACTTCTCGTTGACATCTTTCTCAGGAACATAAAGACTTATTTGATTGTGTAAAGACAGGAGCTTAGTGCTACCTCAAATGTCTTTAAGCATCCTGCCAGATCTCCAGCAGCCTTTCGATGAGAGTGTGGACTGTATGGGGATTTAGAGAAGATTCAGGGTGGAATTTGGGATGTCTGCGAGATATCAACAATGCTTCAGAGGTGTCTAAGTTTAAGTGGTAGCTTAGGATAAGGTACTGAAATTTTACTAAGGAAGGCAGTATGGATTCATAGAATCATAGAATAGTTTGGGTTGGAAGGGTCATTTAAAGGCCATCTAGCCCAACCCTCCCGCGATGACCAGGCACATCTTCTAGACCAGATTGCTCAGAGCCCCATCCAACGTAACCTTGAATGTTTCCAGGGATGGGGCATCTGTCACCTCTCTGGGCAACCTGTTCCAGCATTTCACCACCCTCATCATGGTATGAGGTGCAGAGGGCGTGAGTGAAGCTTTCAGGGGTGCAAGTCTGCCTTTCTTTCCTGGTATCATTTATCTCCCTTATTTCCATGGGGACCAGTGCTCTCATTCAACACTTCTTGTTGGACCTTCAGACCATTGTCCTCTCCTTCCAAACATCCTTTTTTAGTCTTAGTCCATCTAGAGCAATTCCTACCCACTTTCCACAATTGACTATCTTCTGTTAATGTGCTGGATGTCTTTGGCTGCTCCTTGTGATACCACAGGACCAATGAGGGGGAAGTAGTGGGGGCCATGAAGGTAAGTTGGAAAATGTTTCTGGCCTGCAAGACTATTTTCTTTTTCATACTTCTGGAAATGAAGAATAGATTCAATAGATAAAACAAGAACTGATGCTATTGTGAGAGATTTCTACCTGTTCAGCTTTTCTTCCAGCAACAAGAGAGGGAAAAATGAAATAATAAAGCATGGATAGACCATTCAGATTAGGACAGCTGATCCTTACGTCTCCAAACATACACACAGCAAGTGAGCTGTTCAGTGCAGTGTTCTTCTCCAAGCTGCTTACTTTATGTCAATTTAGGACTGTGCATGTGCAGGCAAGTCCATCCCGCCATCTGACAAGAAGGGGACCTGCTGGCAGTCTTCATCTCCATGTTTTGCTATGTCACTGACCAGATCTAGGTGCCTCATTTCAGTCTGAAGATCCTTCCAGCTAAGAACCCTAAGAAGCCTTAGAAATTTTCCAGGCCAGAATAAGATACCCTGCTTGGCATTGATCGGTAAGTCTTAAGGGTTAAAACATCCTTTGTGTGAATTCAGTGAGCACGTAAGTACCCCTAATGATCTAGCCCTACGTTGTCTCTTTCTAAAAAGGAAACAAAGGCCTGTCCACAAACATTTTAACATTTACTCAGATAAGAGCAGGACCAAATTATCAAAGGATAAATGGATAAATATAATATTGGGAGAATACTAACACTTGTGACTGTCTTTCTGTTTACATAGGAAAAGAAATGTTTATATGCACATGTTTGGAATAACTGTATAGTTATACATGTATTTGCATTATATATAAGTATGTTATAAATATCTACGTATATTTAATCCATATTAGCATGCATACATGTGTTATATATATATGCATATACATGTATAGTAGAATCAATTTTAAAATAGAAAACATATTTTAAACTGCCAAGGTAAATAGACTGGTTTGCGTGAGTAGAAAAATACCAATACAATTTAATTGGGGAGCCCCATCTGGCTGCATGGGTAGAACAAAGCTGTGCTAAAAAATATTAAGATAATTAAAACCAAAAAGAAACAAAAAATCCTAGAACAGAAAAACTACAAGAGTTCAAACAAATTGTGTTTTTAACAGCAAATTGGTAGAAGATCAATAGTGGCTTCCATAGCTTCTGGATAAGCACTTCCCATAAATTCAGGCACCTATTAAAATGTGCTTACATGTGGTATTAAGTAGCTGGGCCTGTGAATAAGGGGCAATTTCTCTCCTAGAAAACTCAGGGCTACATCCTTGGGCCAATATTTTCAAACTTAAAAGTGTAAAGCAGTGACAGAACAGCTAGACATTTTCCAAAGTACCTAATGAAATAATCTTGCTGAGATGGATAGGAGAAATTATTCAAAATGTAACTGGCTTTTGAAATGCTCATTTTTTGGAATTTTACCAGTTCACTTAGTACTTAAAAAACTAAAACCACTATACTTGCAAAGATAATAGAAACAACGAAAATGTAAAGAGCATATAGGTCTTAGCATGCTCAGTAAATATACTAAGATCCTTTTGCTTGACACTCTTTACTTTGTGAAAGGTGATCCTTTATTCTAATTAAGAAAGTCTATTAAGAGCTAAAGAAAATCCAAGTCAAGTGTATTCTGTGAGACTTTTTTTGTGTAACTGCAGGTAAAAGACCTAGATCCAGACCTCCAGGGTATTTAAGTGATTATTTCTCATTTCATTTAGATTGAAACAATATGGATACGGCATTTTGTACTTCTTTAATGATCTGTACTTCATTCTCCTTTCTGAAAAATAGGGGTGGAAAAATTTGTATCCAGGGAGCCTTTAAGAGGACATATTCATTAAAATATGGTGAATCTGGCCTGGATTAGTAATGGTGTCTCTTTATATTTTGTACACCTGAGAGGGAATCGGTAATTTAGAGAAAATTTGTCACTGCACTATATTTTTCCAGGCCCTAATGAGTCAATAATCTGTATCTGTCACCCAAGTACATCCCGCCATGTATAAACTTGTAATATATCTTTCAGTTAGTCATTAAGTAAGGTGCACATTGCTTACATGTTTATATCAGGAGATAAGAGGGCCAGGATTTGAGATCAAGCACTGTCACATGCTCATTCTTACAGTGTAACTATTAGTTCAGTTCCTGGTCTAGTTTTTGACTGTTTCAAGCCAGCACTCCCCTAGATAACATCTGGACACAGTTCATAGTACAAAGTGATCTAGGAGCCATTTCTTACATGCAGTCTGTTTGAGGAGTCCCTGTTGGCTATGGCAATTTACTTATAGGGACACAATACAAGGCATGCTACTTGGTTTCAGCAGCAGAATAGTGGCTGGTCTCCCATTATATTTATCAGTTCAGATGTAGCCATCATGTTCTCCAGCAGAGCCTTCAGTTTCTGTGTCAATGTAGAAAGGCTAATAATCCACAACTTTTCTTGTTCTTCTTTTTTATTTAGAACAATGTAGAAATGTTACAAAGACATTGTGCATTCAAATGTAATAAGATTCTGGGTGATGTTTAGATATCTAGCAAAGACCACTAGACCTATGAGTCATTAGGTACAGAATTTAAGACTTAAATCATTGTGATGTAACTGTTATAAAAACAAGGCTCTGCCCACTCTAGTTTTTGAGTTCCATTTCCGTTTCCTTCATTCCAGATACAGAAATTCACAGATTCAAAGATTCACAGAAATGTTGGTTCATTAGCACCTCTTCAGGTCAGCCAGTCCAACTTCCACTCAGGCTGGGATGTCCACAGTTCTAGATCGGGTCAGCCATGCCTCTCAGGCTGCACTTGCCCAGGTACCTCAGTGATCCTCACCTTGTCTTGCTGACCTGGGTTCCTGATTTGACTTTGGACCTACCACACAAATGCAGATTTGTCTGGTGATCCCTGGGCTGTGGTTGACCTCAGTTACCATCACCAGACCAGCTCTTCTCAGTTTTCTGGAGTACTGTGGGCTGTGCCTCAACAGTGACAGGGTTTATTCAATCCTTATTTAAACCATTTGCCTTTTGGAATCATACCTCATAGTTTTAAATACTACTATTATATTTTATTTAAGCTACTTCATTTTTATTTGGAGGTAGTCACCAACATTCATTTTCAACCCTCCTCAGTTTTTTGGGGGGAGGGGGTGTGGGTGTGTTGTGTTGTTTTGTTTTGTTTTGTTTTGTTTTTTCCCGACAGCATTTTTTTATCAAGAAGATATGATTAAAAAGCATATTTTCATAACTATTTTTTTTCTAAAAAATTCTGGAAGGCCTAGATAAACTTGTCCTTTTGACACATGGCTCAGAGCATGTCTTTACTTCTTTTTTACTCCTATTACCATGCATCTTACAAATATTTACCACAGGCATGTTTTCAAAATCACAAACTGTCCACACTTAGCCTATTTCTAATACTCCTTAACAGCAAAGGCCAGTGCTTGCAGCTATGAATCTAACAATTTCTATAGCAAGAACTGAGAGTGCAGTTGAAAGTCAAGGAAGCGGCAGGAATGCTTAAAAACGGAAATAGAGAAGGAAATACAAGTGGTTCATATCAAACGTGTACACTATTTGTGATCTGCAATTTATTGTACATGAACGAGAGACTGTTCTGTGCTACTCCCCCACTAGTCTACCTCTGAAACTTACTGAGCTTAAATGATACTCTGCCTAAGCATGTTGTCAGGTGGAATTATCAAGTACTGGAAATAGTTTGAAAAGGAAAGATAATTTAAACTCAAATACTGGAAGCTGAACATCAGTTTCCAGCCCTGCTGTAGGAAAGTCTCCAAAAACTAATTCCACACAGGGTCAGCAATATTGGCTTTCTAATGAAATTTCAGCCTTTTGTTGGTTTCCTAGTACTGTTTTGAAGCATAAAGGAAGATGAGATGTCTAAAATAGATGTGAAAGGTTGTAAATGGGAATTTATATGTGTATACGTAAGGACCAACTCCTGATATAGTATAACTACTGTTTAAGACTCTGGACTCATATTGACTTTTAATCCACCAGGATCCCCAAGTCCTTCTCTGCAGAGCTTCTCTCAATCCATTCATCCTTCAGTCTGTACTGATACAGGGGATTGCCCTGATCCAGATGCAGACCATGCCCTTGGTCCTACTGAACTTCATAAGGTTCACATGGATCCACTGAAGCCCACTGATGTCCTCTTGGGTGACACCCCTTCTCTCAAGTGAATCTACTGCACCCCTCAGCTTAGTGTCATCCCCAAACTTTCTGAGAGTGCACTCAAACCCAGTATCTATGAAGTGTGATCCCTTCTATTTCACTGAGAGAAAGCATACTAACAACAGGGCTACTCATTTTTTTATTTTGCATATCCTCAGGAATTTGTTTACTAGTTTCAAAATCTGGTTGAGAATTGTGCTGGGCTAAAGACTCTAGCCATTTTATAAAAAACAACTTGCCCTAAAAATTTTATATCCCAAAAACCAACAACCCATCACACAAATTATTTTTATAGTAAAATTATGTAAACGCTGTTTTACTTTTCATTAAAGATTTAGTTTTTAATTACTATTTTCATATTATTTAGTCTCCAGCTGAGATTTTTATTATCAAGATATGTATTTTAATATCAGTTATCCCTTTGCTGTCCAGTTTTCTCTCTTGATCAGTCACATAATTTAAAAATTGTCTTCAGCTTCAGAAAAGTTATAAAATAGTCAAGAGAAATATAAAGTGCTGCACTTTTGCTCTTCTGAAATATTTACTCTGTAGAAGTTAAGCTATATATGTAGATGGAAAAGGTAAAAAGGATGGAGAAAGATAGCTGTTGGATAAAAGCTGTAGGTTATACATTGCATCAAATTCATGAGAAAATGAAAAAAGAGAGATCTCAAGTACAGATGGGAAAATATTCTATGATAATTTTTTTTTTTAAAATGATTGATTTTCTGAAGTTGTATAACCTAATTTACTTTGAATTAAAAAAACAAAAACAAAACCAAAAAGCAACTAAAGCTTTCTATTTTTTATCCTGTCACACATCTGAACATTTTCTTGTGACTATTTTTTGTCAATCACTTCGCTAAGAGAACAGTGGAAGATGGTATTTAGTAGTCTAACAATACAATATTTTTAGGGGGAAAGAAATCCTTTCACCACTTAGCCTAGATTGGCAATTAAAGAAGCATGTCCTTTCTTTGTCCTTTACTTCATACTTACTTAGATTATGTTTTCTAGAAGAAAATTTCTCCAAATACATAAATTCTACAAGTGTTAGCGTAAGTAATCTCTGTCAGATAGGCTGTGAAAGTACTAATTAATACATTCATACTTGCTTTGATTAGTGCATATGAGCAATAGTGAAATCTAACATCCCAATAATTCAGGAATATGCCAAAATACATGCAAAGGATCAAGAGTCTAAGTGAAACTAAGAGAGTTTGAAACAATTTGAAACTTAAGATGCTAATTTTAAAAAATTAAATGTTAAAAAGTAAAAGAGAAGAGGATTCATGGAGGCCCAAAATGATGAGAAATTTCATTTCTAATCTGCAGAAATTAACTTATGGCCCAGTACCTCTCTTAATTTATTAAGTGGTTTAAGTTTGACTCAGTGAATCAAGAGAAGTTGAAGCTGTAGCTCAGGAGATTCCACCTTTCCCCATCATAGTGTGTAGATGTCCATACAAAATCTGGAGATTCTCAGGACTTTCAGATACCAGTTTAACTGCATTCTGCATAGCTTCAGTGTTGGAAACCTGAATTAAAAATCGTCTTCATCTCCTGAAGAAACTGTTTCTGAGAGACAGACCTTTAGGTGTGTGTGGTAGAGGGACATTTCACAGGGCAGTTCCAGTTGCATCAAGGCAGAAGTCTCTTTTGCAAGAGAAAGCAAGCTGCCCAGATGAAAAACACTGTACAGGAATGTGGTGTTATCATATTATCCCTCATGCTCATGAAAGTTGTTTTCATGTGTTGCTTGGTATGCTGCTCTGTAAAGGCTCTGAGCATCTGTTGTGTAGGTAAAGACTGTTAATCATTTTTGTTCTACAAGACAACCTTAAAATGTTTTCAGTCAATGGAGGACGGGTGGTAGGAGGCAGAATTTTAAGAAGTAATTTGTTTTATTCAGGTCAAGTGATGCTTGTACTTTTTTTCAGGACATGCCAGGGATTCAGTGTGTTGCGTGCTGGTGATGGGGCTGTTGGGACACTGTGCTCTCCAGTCAGATTTTTGCTTTTCTATACTGCTTTGATGAATAAAGGAAGCAACACATTTAGAAATTATATTGTCAACCAATGAGGTTTCATTGTCATCAAGAGTATGAAGGAACTGAGGCTTTATAAAATAGAAATTATTACTATTGCAGCTATTTAGCAGTAAAACAAACAAACAAACAAACAAAAACCACAAAAATAGTCATTTAAATTACAGGATGTTACCTGTTTTCCTCATATATAATCTTTTAATGAACAAATCCCAGGTCTCTTTAGCTTGGAGGAGACCGAGGGGTGACCTCATTAATGTTTATAAATATGTAAAGGGTGAGTGTCATGAGGATGGAGCCAGGCTCTTCTTGGTGACAACCAGTGAAAGGACGAGGGGCAATGGGTATAAACTGGAACACAGGAGGTTCCATTTAAATTTCAGAAGAAACTTATTCACAGTGGGGGTGCCAGGGCCCTGGAACAGGCTGCCCAGGGAGGTTGTGGAGTCTCCTTCTCTGGAGACATTCAAACCTGCCTGGACACCTTCTTGTGTAACCTCCTCTAGGTGTTCCTGCTCCGCTGAGGGGATTGCACTAGATGATATTTTGAGGTCACTTCCAATCCCTAACATTCTGTGACTCTGTGATTCTGTGAAATCCTGCTTTATTTCAATCTACTTCTATTCTATTCTACTTTTTTTGATGATTTATTTTTAAAATCCTTCAAGAATCAACATTTTCTTAATTTGACAACCTCTGGTGCTTGAGATGCACTTCTTAGTAGTTACTGGTATAATTCACACTATTTTATTTCCCTTTGCTTGTCAGGTGACAGCACAGATATTTCCAGCACACCTATTCACAACTGTGACTTTCGAATCCTCTTCCCTTGTACATTTGATGCCAGTAAAGTAGGAAAAATTTATAAAGAATAAACACAGAAAAAGAAGACGAATATTGTAAAAGTGAGTCTAATAAAAAGTTGGAATTAGTATTTGTGGAATATATTTTGAATCACTTTTAAATTTTTAATTAAAGATATTAGATTACTTTAGTTAATAAGAAATATAATATTTTAATGAAATGGATATATAATATTGACAGGCTTGAAGTACTGAAGTAGACTACCGTCTGCAAGTATAGAAAATTTACTTTCCTAAGTACTGAAAATGTCTTCCAATATGTATTTTATTGCAGGCAGGTTTCTGTTGCCAGTGTATGAAAGGTGATACTTTCTTAGTTAATTTATATTCATTCCCTGTTTGCAAAATGAAATAACCAGTTTTAACACCTGAAACGCTCTTGCAGGCAGGCAGCAACTCAATTAGCAAGAATAATAAAGTTGGTTGGTCATTTTCAGTGAGCACAGTCCATTCAAAAGACCTACAGCCAACCAGCTGCCTATTAAAGAGCCATCTTGGCAGTCTTCTGAACATTGATCACTTCAAGGCAAACATAAACTTATTTGCTAATTGCTTACCAGAGAAAAAAAAGCAGTAAGGCCAAGTTGCTTTCTTTTTTAATACCTGGGTATTTATAAGGCACCTGCATTGCTTGGCAAATTTAATCTGTAAGAAATATGTCAATAGACGAATGCATATTATTCACCTCTACCTACAGACACTTGTGCAATGTAAGACTTTTCAAGTGCATGAATTAACATATATATCTTCTCTGAAAAGGAAAATTGTTTCCCTTAATTGTGTTGTCTCTCTAATAAATAATGCAGATTGCCTCTAGTCATCCTGTTGCTCCTTGACAGTTGAACAGACAACAACCTTGTTGGCTTTGGCTTTTTCAGGGATTGCATTCTGGATGGTATTTACATACAGTGAAGTATGCCAGTCAGAAGGTTTGTTTCATCTTGGAACATAAAAATTCATCAGGAAACAAAGCATTGGCTGCTTATACAGCAAATGGCCATTGTAGGACTAGCTGGGTTTCAGTCTTTGAATGATGAATGTGGTCCGTCAATTGCAACTTTCGTGAGTGGCAGTGAGCATATAGAGAGGAGTAGTAAGCATTATGTTCCTAACTGAAACTCTTTTACATGCCTCTGAAATATTTTTCCTTCTAATAGTTCTCCTTTACCTGGAAGTTCATTGGACTGTTGTATCTAGTGCACTAGGGAGAAGAACAGTTTTCTTCTGCGTTTCTTCTTGATAAACTGCAACACATGCTTTCACTAGAAATGTCTGGCACATTTCACACATAATTTCTGTGTTTTCCTGTCACAACCTGTATGGACTACTCAAATCCCAGATGCTTTTGCAGACCTTTACCTGTGCAGTGTTTTGCACTTACAGCTTTCTTCAAGGACATATGATATATTCATGCTACAGGCATTGTAAGCATTCCTGAAAACCTTTACTGGCTTTTTCAGCAATCCCCAAACTATGCAGTTTTAGCAAATTATGAACTGTAACTGCAGATACTGATTTTCCAGCCTCCTAAGCACAGTAAACCTGTCTTTGGTTGAAATTCTCTAAGGCATCCAGAATATTTCTTCAGACCATCTTTCTCTCTCTGTAAAGCTAGAATAAAATTTATTCAATTATATATCATTTCTAAAAAAGTAGAAAAGTAGGCTAGCTATCTGGGATTCCCTTTGTGATTAGCATATATCTGGGCAGTGGGGGAGTACAGCTAATATATCTAATAAGTGGGGGAATTAATTTCATCCTAAACCAAATGCCTACATATGGACCTTTGACAGGTCATCATTGACTATAAAGTAAACCTGTGGAAACTGTCTAAGATACACATGTTTTTGTTGTAGGTAGGTGAAATTGGGCCAGTTTTATACCAGTCATACTTTTTTTCTTCACCTGGATCTGTGGTTTGTCACTTTTCTCCATGATTGAGTAGTATGTATTCTTTGTTTTGTGTTTGTTTGTGTGTTTGTTTGTTTGTTTTTAATCTCCTTTAGCCCCATATCTGCAGAACATTTGGAGACAACTGATCTTCCTTGAGCTTCAGTGAATCCTGTGTCCCAAAATGTTCCATATTCTTGTCCAGTTAACACCTTTCCATTAACATCCCAAATATATAGCAAAAATGACACTTTATCCCATGTTAACAGTAGAGTGAGCAGCTACAAGACAGAATAAGAAAGTTGATGGTATCTAGCGAAGTTCATACACAGTCTACAAGACAGATTCTCCACACCAGCACAGTATGCTTTTGCCAAAGGAAATAAATTTGGATCAATCCCCGAATGAGCCACCAGGACACTGTAAGTCACTGTACCAGTTCCCAGTATTGAAAAGAGGGACACCACGTGTCTCATCAATAAAATCAAAGTAGAGTGTTGAGAATGATTCTTCTGGCCACCTACCACCTTTGTGGAAAAGGGCTATACAATGCAGCTGTAAAAAAAATTCAATGATAATGACGATTAGACATTGGCTTAAAAAAAATCTACAGGAATGATAGACATGTTNAAAAAAAAAAAAAAAAAAAAAAAAAAAAAAAAAAAAAAAAAAAAAAAGGTACAACAAAGGATTTGGAAGAAAAATAATCCTTCCTGTAGACATAATATTGCTAATAACCATACAATTCATCAACACATGCAAAGGAAAAGAAGTACCCACATCTCTGAGGACTGCTTATTCCTTTGCGCTGGGAAAAAAACAATAGGTGATCCCAGATGGGGACATTGAAGAGAATTAAGCTCAATCAAACAAACAAAGAATTATCCAATTGTATAATGACACCCTATTTATTAGTACTTCTGCAAAATCATTCAACGACCCATTAATACATACTTACATTTGAGATCTTCCAGTTTACTGCCATGGTATCTGAAAGAAAGAAAACCCCTACAATTTTACATCAGACTAAATTTATGTTGTCTAGAGATACCTTACCGAAGTTGCCTTCGGCAAGCAAATTCTAGAGCAAAATTTTCCAGTTTTCTTTGGAAACAGAAACAAAACTTCCATCATATGATGTTATTTGGCAAGAATAATGTGGTTGTGTTTTACGACTAAATGGACTAAATTCCATATCAGAGAACCTTTTTGTATGTCTCCCACCAACTTGTTGTTCATCTTTTACTCTCCTGAACATTATACTTATCATTTTCAATATTGTCATGACAATTTTTCCCCTGTCCTCTAGAACATGGCAGCTGTACTCCAGATTGTCAGAAACCAGCAAATTTTATGGTATAGGGAACAAATTATCGATGTTTTTTAACCAAGGCATTTAAACTTAGCAATTGCTGCCTAACAATCTCTTTTTATATTAAAGAATACTTAAGATCTGATCAGTACCATAAAATACTATTTGTGTGTGTGTAAACATTTGTTGAATATCTGCATTTTTTATATCTCAGCTGACAAAAGTGTGTCATGAGCTGGTATCACATGTATTTAATTAATTCTAATCTTAATACTGAAGTAATTCCTTACCCTCAATGATCAGAGTTTTTTCATATATTTTTTGTGTGAAAACTAATTCTCTTAGTATTCATTTACTGTTCCTAGCTTCTGAACTGTACTCAGTGATTCCTATTATTTCTACTTTTAGTATATTGGTGTGATAAGGAAAAGACTAGGTGTTGGTTTTATGGTTTTATTTGGGGAAGGAGAGGTTGATGATGATAATTTTCCCTTATGTCATGGCAAAATTGATGATTTTTTTGCAACACCTTAAACACTTCCGATTTATAGCTCTGTTCTGTATGGATCTTTTTTGTCTGCCTTTTTTGAAACAAGCCTTCTGTAGTTTTTAACAGAGCTTTATATCTCAGCCAAAGTACTCTAAAAAAGTGTGTACAACTTGAAAAACCTCTCTTCTGTAGAGACTGTGGATACTCATAATATTTTCAGAGAAATCATTTAAGTTTGTGCATCCTGTTAGATTGTAAAAACTACTGTTGAATTCATGTTTCCCTCATTTTCACTCTTTTGCTGATTATCTGTGCTTATGCTGGATGCAAAATCATCATGAAGCTTTTTTCTAGTGCTCTGTCAATGACTTGAGGATAGTGCTTTAGTGTCTGGATGCCACAATTCTACTGAGACAAAATGAGAATAATCCTGATATTTGCTAAAGGGAGAAGAATTGTGCTGTAGGAGCTGCTACAACAGCTTGCTTACAGCCCGGTGGAATAACCCATGTCTGAAGAGACCTTCAGGGCTTTGAATCCACAACAGTGTTAACTTGAAGTCCTAAAAGGTTTTGTCACATAGAAATGTATTAATTGCTGTATTTTTTAATTTGGAGCAAGACACAGAGTATTGTCAGCAAGCAAGCTTTCTGTCATGGTGCCAATGGATAGAAATGGTGTCAAACACACACACATACCTGCCTCACCATGGTCTGCACAATGGGCTGCAGGGGAATCTCTGCTCTGGCACCTGGACCACCTCTTGCTCTTCCTCCTTCACTGACCTTGGTGTCTGTAGCGTTATTTCTCTCACATATTCTCAGTTCTCTCTCCCAGCTGCTGTTGTGCAGCATTTTTACCCCTTTCTTAAATATGTTATCCCAGAGGCGCTACTGGGATGGGCTCAGCTTTAGCCAGCAGTAAGTCTGTCTGCAGCCAGCTGGCAGTGGCTCTATTGGACGTAGGGGAAGTTTTATTAGCTGTCATGGATCAGTTTAGAAAGAAAGAAAACTGAAGCTTCCAAACTTTGTGCAGGATAATTGTCTCTAAAGTACTATCAATTCCTGGCTGTGTGGCTGAGTTACAAGAGTCAGACACAACCTTCTCTTTTTGACAGATCCCTCACTCACCTCTTATCTCCAAATATGTGAGACAAGTTCAATGTAATGTGGAAAGCAAAACAAGTTATACTTCTGAAAGAGAATGTCAGCCATACAAGTAATTTATATAATGTAGTTATTTCTGTAAAATAAAGCTATAATTTTGTTACATATTTTGTTTGATATATAATTATAAACATGATGTTGTGCTCTGTTTTTTAATTTTGTATAATGGCAAAGATGATATTACACCTTGGTATCTAAAATCCAGATTTATTTATTTAGAAATAGCAAACAGGAGCCGTAAAGGACAATTAGGCCGTTAAGACCAATACCTAGTTTTAAATCTCACACTGAGATTTTTATTATTATGTGTGTCATGTAACAATCAACAACTATGGAGGCCAAGACACAAGTAATCTTAGTATTTTGGAGACTAGATCATCCACAAAAAAAAAAGATTCATTTTGATGCTGGATTATGGTGTAAATTTCTCTAAGGAAAGGTTCTAGGAACTACTTGATCCTTCAGTTTTTCTTGTTACACACTCTCAGTTACAGCGGCTCTTCCCTCAAACACAGATTTTCAGAAACCTTGATTTTACGATTTACAAAAAAGTTACACTGAAACTTTTTTTTTTCTCCCCTTAAGCCTCCATCTCCAGTTTCCTTATTTGAAGAAGTATAAGGAAAACTGAAAGTTTTAATTTCTTCCAAAGCTCCTCTTTCATCTTAGAACCACTGCTCTTTTCCCATGGGAAAAACACTTCACTAGAGTCTGTTCTTAGACTCTAGCTTTTCTCTCATATGCCTTCTTCCAGTTGGAGTTGCTAGAAGATGAACCTTTTCATTTTTTTTTTTACTAACATCCTCACCAGTGCCAACATCCAGGTAATGGAATCAATCAGAGTCTAAGATTTCATTGTACCACTGAAACATGAAACTACCTTCAAAATATCAGTTGTTCTGATATCTCTGTAAGGTCTTGAACAGAGGTATAATACTTTTAGCTTATTCTTATATATTTCATCTGATATCAGTAATGGGAATATTTTTATTTCCTCTGTTGCTGACAGACATTCTGCAAGCAATCAGAATCTGGTACAGTTGGTTTCTGCAATTTGCAGAATCAACAGAAGTTCTGGTTTTCCGGCTTCAGTTTATCATTTTTAAATACCAGGTCTGCATTTTCAATTCTGTTCTTTAGCCTCTAGCAAGTAGTAAACACTAGGTGTTTGTGAAGGCTGTGTCAGTGCATAGTTCAAGCCACTTGTGACCAATTTCTGACAAAGTGCATTGTCAAGACACATGATGCATTTTTATTTTTGTCTTCTGTGCCACTAGTTCACAGTAACAGCCTGATTTTGTAAAGCTGTACTGAGGCTTTTGGCTGACTGCTTAAATGAGCTGCTCAGCTATTTAAATGAATCTTCATCATATCTCTTAAGGATTTTCAGACATTTTCTACAAGGAAAATGCCTCCTAGCACCCCAAATGCTCTTGATGTTCTATTGGTTTTACTTTGTCCCTCTTCTTAAATTTTTTGCTTTATCCACTAACTTACTGTTGGTGTAATTCTTTTTTAGGACTTTCAGAAGTGCCAGAATGCCACATAAACATAATATCTTCAATATCCTTCAACACTTTTTCTCTTTCTCAAATATTTCTCCTCCTTGTTTTTGATGTTATTCCCTTCAGAAATTGCTTTCAATTGACTTAGCTTTTCTCTTTTCTCTGAAAATCTTGCCTCGAGCCTTCCACTCACTCAGTGCAGATACATAAATAGAAAGAGACGGGCAATGGAATGATATAGACTTCAATCGCTTATAAATAACAGAGGAAGTATTAATGGCTGTAACTCCATGATTTCATGATTTTGTGTGTGTACTACAGCTTAATTAACTTCTGCTACCACTCCTTCCAGTTCAACAAAATGTAACATATATCACTGAGTCAGAGAGAATCAATGAATAGTTGGGGCTGGAAGATGCCTCTGGAGATCATCTAGTCCAAGCCCCCAGTTCAAAGCAGGGTCAACCACAGCAGGTGGCTCACAGCATCATCCAGTTTGATTTTTAATATCTCCAAGAACGGAGACTCCACAATGTCTCTGGGCAACCTTTTCCAGTGTATGACTCCCATTACAATTTAAAAAAAAAAAAAAGTTTAATCTTATTTCAAATTGGATTTCCTATATTTCAGTTTGTGCCCGTTGACTCTTATTCTGCTGATTAGATATCACTGAAAAGAGCTGTGCTCTTTACCCCCTCCATTAAGTATTTAAACACATTGACAGGATCCTCCTGAGTTGTATCCAGCTCTCTCAGCCTTTCCTCATATGAAAGATGGCTCAATGTTATAATCACTTTCAGGCTTTTCAGAGGGCTCAGATTCCCAAAGGAAAATCTTAACAGTATAGATTGATGCAAATAAGTCCTTGAGTACTTTGGTCTTCTCTATATCATATGTTACCAGCATACTGTTTGCTGGGTAAAGAAATGGTTGGATGGCCAGGCCCAAAGAGTTGTGGTGAACGGAGTCAAATCCAGTTGGCAGCCGATCACGAGTGGTGTTCCCCAGGGATCAGTATTGGGGCCAGTTCTGTTTAATCTCTTCATCAATGATCTGGATGCGGGGGTTGGGTAAATCCTTAGTAAATTCGCAGATGACAACAAGCTGGGTGGGAGTGTTGATCTGCTTGATGTTAGGAAGGCCATACAGAAGGATCTGGACTGTTTGGATCAATGGGCTGAGGCCAATTGTGTGAGGTTCAACAAGGCCAAGTGCCAGGTACTGCATTTGCATCAGAACAACCCCAGGCAGTGCTACAGGCTTGTGGAAGAGTGGCTGGAAAGCTGCCTGGTGGAAAAGGACCTGGGGTGTTGGTCGACAGCTGGCTGAACATGAGCCAGCATGTGCCCAGGTGGCCAAGAAGGCCAACAGCATCCCCATGAGACTGTATTCCAGCAACAGCACACACACCTCTCCATGTATAACGGTGTACTATTTTGGAGGGTGAATATAATATTCTTGTTCAACTCTTCTGTAATGCAGCATGGATCCAAATCAATAAGGATCTTCTTTTTTTCTTAAGATTTTCTCGATGCTTTATCTCTCTCCTCTGGAACAGATACAGGCTGTCCCATCTTCCAGCTGCCCACTCATATACAACAGCCTGTGCTTATTACTCAATTTATCTGGATCCTGTAGACTATTCATCATAGGCTGTCCAAAAGAACCAACACCATAACAAAGTAGATTGATCATGTACAGTATTGTTTTGTCTTTCATCGCTTCACTAAGTTTCTTCTTGGCTTGGTAGAAAATGACCCATATTTTAAACCACCAATGATAAAATATGCCAGTTTTCCATAGTATGCAATAATATTGCTTCATTGTTATTACTGTTTTTCATATTATTATGACCAAGCTATCAGCCTGGATTGCTTCATCTGATCTTAGGCAGTTAAATGAGATGCCTGAATTACCTGTCTGAGCTAGTTTGCCTGATGTTATTACTTTATTGTAGCATACTGCAATAATATATTCTGATAAGAGGGCAATGCTGATCCTAGGTGCTCTGAATTGTTCTCTGGGGAAACCTATGTCTCTCCAGTAAAGAAATATACAAAGATAGCCTAGAGATATCTACAACAGCAGCAAGAATGATATGAATCTGGGACATTGTGTCTAGGAGGTCTTGTTAGTCTGACAAAGATGAGCAGTGCAATAAACCTATTGTCTTTGCATACACACTGTACTAGTCAGGTCTGAAACCCGTAGAAAGTCAAAGTTAAAATTTCTGTGTGCTTCACTGGTGTCAGTTTCCACAAGTTGTACATTTCATTGCAAACAGATTCCAAACAACATGGAAATTACTGTATTTTTCCCTCACTGCAATGGCATCTTTTAAATCACCACTGAGGAAAGTCCCATAAAGATTTCAAAGCTTCTTCACATTTTTCTGAGTGCCTCCTTGAAAGAGTCATAGCTCTGATACTTGCCATACTGATTCTATTTCAGATATTTCAGTTGGCAGCTTATTGTTCCTACTTTTATTCCCTGAGAAGACAGAGCTAAGTATTAATCCTGAAGTTTCTTCTTTCGGGATTCAAAGAAGTTAAATATCCAACTTCACAGAAGCATCTGAAAATTTAACCCAAATTCTTCTGGGTGTCAGAATCGCATATTAGAACCATGGTGCTATAAATCGTGTGGGAATTAAGGCATATATCTCTCAGACTGTGATATATTTGATTTTAACTGAACTAGAAAAGAAATGTTGATTCTAACTGAAACAGACATGATAATCTGCTGGCATGCATTTTTTTGAAAATACTGGCTCTTGGCAGGTATAGTAGTTGACTGCCTATTGAATTTGGCCTTAGGATATCCATCTTAGGCAGGGAGCTTGCAATGAAACCAGACATCAGGTTTGCATTCAACAAACAGGGGAGGTAAGACATGTCTCTGTTTGGCTCTGGAAAGCATAATTGCATCCCACAGGACAGCAAAAATTCTGGTTATTCCCCTCTCCCCTTGAGGAATCTAGAGGCTATGCTCCTCTTATTAGCTGTTAGACTTTTTCCAGTACTTTGCCAGGGTCTTCTATTGTCTCGTCGTGTACACTCATGTAAACAGAAAGAGATGGGTAACAGCAGAACACAGACTCTGCTTACCTGTAAATAGGAAAAATACATTCCATCAGAAGACTTATAAAGTATGCTCAATGCCCAGGGCAATGAAGCAGTTTGGCTTCCTTTCTCTTAACTCCCTTCACCCTTCAGTTTTTTAGTAGACTGGGTCACTGCTTCACTGTGCTGCTTATCTGGGGAAAAAGACATAGAAAAGCCAGACCTGTTCCTTCAACATTCATATGAGTCTTCCCCACATCCTCACCTACCAGCCAAGTCCTTAGTTGTAAGGATTCTTGCCACTTAAACTTTCTGTCTTCGCACATCAAGTCCCAGGTATAATTTTATCTGCACTGAAGACAACCTTGCTACTAACTTCTGTATGGTGCCATGTCTTCCACTGGACTGGGATTAAAAAAAAAAATAAATAAAATAAAAGAGAGATCTTAATTTTGTCCCTTGGTGATTTTTTCAACTGGATCAGTTCCCCAAACTAGATTACAGTACAAGCTGTTATACCAGCAGAGAAAAATACAGCGACACAGAGGAAAGTGTAGACTGTTTTGGTTTTTACTCTGAATAAATTTTGATCCAAATAACCATCAAATTAGTTTTATGCTACTGCAAGCTTCTTTGCTTACCTGTGGTCTTTTCTACAGCAAAATTACTTTTTAAGCAAGGTACTTGTTTTGTGGGGGTTTTTTCTATATTTTTGTTTTCAGTCTTTTCTTCTTCTTAAGGAAAGCGAAGTATAACTTACATATGCAGGTACACATGCAAAAGGAATACTCAAAATACATATGTATGCATAGGTATGATGGAAGAAACTACATTCCTTTCTTGCAAATTTGTCTTTATTCTTTGTCGTTATGTCTAAAGCAGATTTCTGGTTTGCCAACAAAGAGGTGATCAAACGTAAGCCTCCCAGAAAATGAAAATTTAAACCAAATAAAACCCATTTGAGCAAAGATGTCCTATTATACTTGGAGGCAGGACACCTCCTTTGGCTGGGTAAATGAGCAGGTACAGCAACCAGTGAGACAGAAGTTGAGCATCTGGAGGAGACTGAGGGAGGAGTAACTTCTCAAAAGGACAAGAGTGAAGAACAGCTCAGGGCTCCTTTTCTTCGCTAGCATTGCATCAGCTCAGTAAAGCTCATATCACAACAATGTTTCCAGAAAGAAAATACGAATGTTGTTAACACACAAGGTTACAGCTGTGTTAAATTCTGGGATAAATGCAGATGTCAATTCTAAATATGAGCATAATATCCTGGTGTTTTTTGTTTAATTAGGCCTTAAAGAAAATATAGTAAGGTTTTGCAGCATTCTTTGGTGTATTTTTTAACTTCTGCATCCCACAAAAATTAGCCTTTGATACAGCCTTTATTAGGTAAAAAGGTTAATTTCAACTTATATGGCTAGAACATACTAATTAATGTGCTAAAACTGTGCTATACTTTTACCATAAACTATGTGTTCAATGCTAATTGCAATAAGTCCTATCATCTGATGTGTTAAAATTAACGTTGTCTTCACAAGAATTTTAATGTGCATTAGCTATCGAATGTTAGCTAGTATCATGCATCACAAGCATCAGTTCATTTTAGTGAAAGTATGGCTTATAAGCATTTACACAGTGTCTGTTTAATAGATATTAGGAAAAAAAAATTGTGAACCCCTTCCATGTGCTATAAATCTAACAGTGAGAAAAGTAATTGCCACAATGTGTGTTTCAAGAGATTTACAAAAATTACTGAGCCTTAAAAGATACGGATTTGTGAAGAACAGGAATGTGAGATATCCTTTGCTTTAGGTTGTCATACAATTTTCACTCCCTTGTAGCTCTCTGGTGACATTTTATGATGACTTTGGGGTTGTAACCCACGGAATAAGAAACACTGACACAGAGCCTAAATTACAGATGTAAATAGTAGTTTTCAAGACCTCTAACAGTTATTTTACTGAGTAGAAAGTTTATGCTGATTTCTTCTCTTAATTGACCCGTCTTTTATGCTGCGGTAACAGGGAAGAGTGCGATTAAAAATCTTAAGATTATGTAGACAAAAGAAAGTCAGAAAGAGCTGCCATGTAATTCACAACAGTTTATGAACTACATGTACTGTGTTCTGTATTTTTCCCAACCACTGCTGTGATAGCTAATGTCTCCCGATAGTGAGAGTGACACTTACTGATGGCATAGTTTTAAGTTAACTGGATTCCATTAGCAGATTTCTGTGTAAATCCCTAGGATGCATTGATTGATAACACAACCCCACATGGAATTTCAGTACAAAGCCCTCATGTTACTGCACATCACATTAACTGTACATCTCAGAAAGTTTTCCAGGAAAACTGCAAAAAAAAAAAAAATTGGTCAGTCCAATCCTGCTCTATATCTCTCCTTCTAAAGAGATCAAATAACTTTATTTTTCTGTGCCTAAGTAATGTGTTTGGATGAATTGTGAATCCAATTAATTTGAATCAATTTGTGGTAGAATTATAGTGGCACACAAGATATGCGGCTACCTACTGGTAGGTAAGATAACTAGTTATTTATCTGGACTATAGCATTACTGCTAGCAAATTATTTCTTTGCATGTATGGTCCATTAACAAAATACCAAATTCATAACTATCTTCCGCTCAAGAAAGTGTTACTTGCGTGTTTATATAGAGATACAGCATAGCTACCAGATGTGTATTACAAGATACTGTAATAAACCAGGAGTTATTCTCTCTCTGCATTCTGTGTTTCAGATGACACCTGAATTAAGCATTCATCTTTGCTCTTTCATTAGCTGATCAATATTTTCAGCTCTGTTACTGAGGCACATTACATTTAATTAATGTAATAAAGGTGAAATCATAGCCCCAGTGGAGTCAATGTTAGGACTTCCCTTAATTCAGGTTAGGAACAATTTCACCCACTAAGCAATTGATTGTTACTATCATATAAAGGCAATTACTTGTTTAAGAAACAAAAAATTGAAACACACTGCTTATTTAACATTCAGTAGCTCCACCTAGCTTTAATGGATCTGGTCTCTTAATGCTAACAAAGAGTTTGATCAAAAGATTTCCATTCATAGAATTGAACATGTTTGGGTTTGATCACTCCAAGTGACTAAATGGCATCTAAATTTAGAAGGAATCAAAAAGTGAGTAGATATCTTAGATACTGACAAGTGTTTTTGTTCTTTTACTAGAACCATGTAAATAAGTTACCACTTTCTCTATGTGTTGTTTTTGGGAAATGCAGTCATAAAAGATGTAGGAACAATATTTCTTTGCTGTAGGACATCATTAGTGCTACCTATTTTAGCTGTCCCATGCCTTGCATTTATACAAGCCACAAAGTGTACTAGAGTATTGCGGTAAATAAGCAGAATACAATCAAATTATTCTGTCAACCTTTCAACTGTATAACTAGATTGTGGCCCTGTTATCTTCACATTCTATTATAATGAAACTTGGAGCAGCAAAGTGCAAACATCAATGAATTCTTAACTGCAACATCTGTAGCATACTGAAACATACATATAGTTTTGCATAATGGATGCATTAATCCAAGCTGCAGAGAAAGGCAAACCTTCAACTAATTGTTGCCCCTGACTTCTTAATAAACAGCTATAGGGCAAATCTCTTCGAAAAGTAATTCTGTCGATTATAGTGCAGTTACACCAGGGATAAATATGGCCCATTGTCACCATGATTGATGATTTGGCTAGATCAGGCCAGAAGTGGGTCATAACAAGAATGTTGGTTTTGATAAATCCTCTGCACTGACTTTCTCCTGTGACACCCACTTTAAAAGACAAACAAACCCAAAAGACCACACTTTTTAACATTATTTGTTTCATAAGGGCGAGGAAGTAGTCAAGGAAAAATTTAGATCAGTAATGTTACTTTTTGCCTAAGGGGACTATTCACCTATTGTAACAATAGGGGGAGTTGTTGATTTCAGCTTGTACTTTCCACATTTCCATTTGCATTAATGAGAGCTTTATGCAAAGTCCCAGGAGTATCAATGGGAGAATAGATCATTAGGAGCCTGATAACTCTATTTGTTACTGTGTATGAACTTCCATGAGCACCTGACTTTAAACCAAAGGTAGCTGCAACTTCTTGTGCTGAAAAACAATAATGGTTTGGGAGCTAGTATCATTCACACCAAAGTAAGAATTTTCTCCTGCAGGAACTCTCAGGAAAATAATATTCAGTAGTCCTATATTTTGCCACAACACTATGATCACCTGAAATAGATGGGTTATAGCTCTGGCTTCCAGTATTCTGTTGCTACCAAATTCATTACCAGTTTTAGATTTTCTTTCTATTACAGCTGACTATAGACAATAGCATATACTTACAGTCTTTGTCAGAGTGCTTGTAGCTTTCTTACATGCTATTTTTATTTTTTTTTTTACAGGAAAGCATACTGATTGTCATGAAGAATATTTCTATTCTTTAATTATGTGCTGTTTGCTTCTTATGTCAATCATCCTTTTTTCTGCGCAGTACCAATTTCACACTAACCACAGTATACGTACCTAGGTCAGCCTGTTTGCCCTTTTAGTACCGACCTAACACTGTCTTTCATCCAGTCCTACGGAATTTCTTCAAGTCTCTTAAAAAATACAAAATAAAGTAAGATGAATGGTCTGCAGAGCTCTTTATTAGAGCTGGCTCTGAACTTCACAAAGCTGTGATGAGACTTCTGTCATTACTGGTAAGCGTTATTGAGTGTAGTACCCAGACACTCACAACAGTTCTCTCCATGTCTGTGTTCTGTTCTGATTACATCCTGCTCTCTGAACAGATAGGCTCAAAGTGAAGTTGTCTGCTCTGTGTTTATATATCTCCCTTCCAATATCACACTTCCAGGTTTCTCAGGGCTTGTACTCATGCTTCTTTCCACCTTCAGGTGCAAAACCTGAAAAGTGGGTTGCACGTGTTGCTGCTTCCCATTGCTTTTCATTAGAGCTGTGGCATTCACTGTCCACAAGGTAGTTCTCCAGCATTTCACCATAAAAAATGAGATAAACTAGCATTACAGCTTAAGTAGGAGCTTTTGTTAATTTCAGATATTTTGATTGAAAGATACTAAAGAGAACTTAAATAGCTGACAGAGCGAGATGAGGAATGAACAGCCTTTGATAAAGGGGAGGTGATGAGCAACAGGGAGGAAAGAACAGATAGCTAAGCAAAAATTCTTACCAGGGATAACTGCAGATATTAACTGCTCTTAAATTCTCTTTGTCACAAAAAAAGAGTGCATTTATGCCTCTTCACTGTCCACCAATAATCAATTAAGTTAAATTTGACAGGATTTATCATCCTTTCATCTGCACTTCCCATGAGGATTCATGTCTGTTAAGATGTGTTTATTTCTGCCTGAGGCAGATAAAATCTTTGGAGTTGGAATGAGAAACAGGGTCAGAAGATAAACAAGTTCTCATGAGTGGTAATGGCATAGAAGAATTCTGACAGTAGCAGCAAATCGGAAAAAAGGCATTTATTTGAGACTGAGCGATTAAATTTGTAGAGTGAGTCTCTGATGACGGAAACCTTAGTGCATATTAAATGATGCCCAGCACTTTGACTAGCTAAGAATGACCTCAACCAACCAGAATACATGAATTTTCAAACGCTGCATTATTAAGATACAACTATGCAGCAATTTGACAAATTAAATCTTTAATCAGGCCAAAACCAACCAGAATGAGTTAAGATTTCTCTCTGTCTCACATCTGTGCATCAAGACTGTCAGAGGTCAGTTCTGTTCCAGCTTAAAGTTAGTGTTTGTAGACATCCTAAATCCAAATACTTTCTCAGACCACATTTATACTTTGTTGTCTTATCAAATGCTCAAATCACTGCGTATTCATCTATCAGCTAGAGGCATGTTTACAGCCATGCAGCACAGTATAGAGGCATAGTATAATATGGGCATAATATCTTCACACCTGAGTTAATATCACAAAAGCAGTCATTTTTGGAGTAATTAAGCTACTTCTTTTAATTGACTATGAAGGCTGCAAAGGGTGCTACCTCAGATATTTAAAGTGTAGGTGTCTCCTTTCTCTTAACTGTTGTTACACAGCTTTTTTACTCTTTCTCAAATATTTTATCACAGTGCTACCAGCATCACTGATGGCTCAGCTTTGGCCAGCAGTAGGTCCGGCTGGAATCTCGGAGCCGGCTAGAATAGGCTCTGTCATGAGGGCAGCTCCTGATGTCTTCTCACAGAAGTGACTTCTGCAGCAGCCCACACCCTGCTCTCACCATCCCTCCTCACTAACAAACCCTTTCCACATAAAGCCAATACAAATGGAAAAGGGCAGTCCGTCAGAGACTTTGCTGCTCCTGCATTCCTATGCATGGCTGCAGGGTGAGATGTGGAAGCTCTGTTCAAAAATGTGCAGGGCAAAGTGCACAAATGTATTAAAGATCTTTATACTGACAGGACATACATCACAGGTGAGTGAAAAAGCAGGAGGGAAATAGTGGAAAATTGTGATAAAACAATAAGAAAATAATTATGAAAACCCTTGCTTGGGATTCATAGCTGAGTTGCAGCTCCACCACACAGTACAGAGAACACTTCCCACCACAAAAACATTAGGAAAGAATCAGACTAAAGCATCAGGTAATTTTACAAGGTGTATTTAGATACCAAGTGTGGAGCATGTTCAAAATAATGTGTTTCTCTAGTGGGGGCCTCAGTGGTGGGGAAAACATTTGGAGGTTAATTGATACTGCCCTTCCTGAGATGCTATGTGGAAGGCATAAATATGATAGTTAGCAGTTAAGTAAAAATGTGAATATGTTATGGTAAGGTTTGGTGGTGCTATTCACTAGAACTTAGGTGGATCTGTTTTAGTGAGTGTGCAAGTATTTGTGTAATCTGTGCACAGAAAACATCAAAAACATCAGATGACTGAAATTGATGTTTTGATGCAGAAGTGGTCAGGTAGCAACTGAAAAGTATGCAAGCATGCAACAAACAACTCAGAAAAAGGAACTTTTACTCTTAGAAGCTCCAAAGTTTCCATCTGTTAAAGAAAAATGAAGATTCACCTAATGAGTGGAACCGTCTTTACCTTTTCTGCCCCCATGCTTGGCATATATTCTGTATCAGGTACAGTGTCTATGGTGTGCAACAGATGTTTACCCTCTGTCTTGCATAGAAGGTGGTATGGTAGGCAGATTCTATAAAAAAGGACCATATAAAATGTTTATCTTTACAATTTTTGGTTGGTGTGCAGTTTTATGTCAATTTAGTTATTTTCAAAGCTGGTTTTGATTTTTTTCCTCCTCATCAAGACAACCATTTAACTGGCTACCCACCGAGTTGTTCCAATTAACAGACACCCATTGCATTATTTGTCTTGTTAATTTTTGTGCCATGAAGGCCCAGTCATTAGAGTCCAGGCTTTGCTTTTCCGTGATTAATAGGTAAAGGCTCCTATCTCTCAAAGCACAGTCCATACTCACTTTTTAACTAGCTTAAGCAACCGATGAATAGCCATGCATTTAAGTAGTTTTTTGAACTGGATTTGCCTGACTTCAGCTCATATTTTCTACCTTTACAGTGGCTGCAGTCTCTAGACCTGCATCACAAACTGGAAAGCGAATAGTAATAAAGTATTAGCCGAGTCATTCTGATTTCTACTTTGACATTCAGAGTGAAATCAACTCACTTTGGTTACTCTGTCTTCTCTAAACACAGTACCCAGGAAAGTCAAGAGTTCCAAGAATCAGGAAATGTTGCATTCATTGTGTACCAGTTCATCACCAGTTTGTTGCCTGAAATACACAGATTTTGCACAGAAATGAAGAGAAATCATTCAGTCCATTCAACCTCACCTCTTCTCTCCTATTAGCTATTTAGAGGCTTCATCACAAACACAATAGGTTGAAAAGGTGAAATTTCGAATTGTATATAGTGCACTATAAAATACTATTATTATCTATGTCACTAAAAGGGGAAGTGCATCCCTCGTGCAGTAACATCTACACAATATGTTCATAATTTTCATGACAAGGCTGACATTCTCTATGTTTGCAAGGCAACATGCCCTCCTTCCTACCTCTAATCTCCTTCATCTGAAAGAGAAATGTATTTTTAGCTGCCTCAGTGGGGCCTAAGGCATTGATTTATGAAAATAAGGTGGGAGAATTCATGAATTTTTTCTGACCTCCATCTCTCATTCCTTAGACATTTCTATTTTAAGATGTATAAAATGAATTGTCCTAATGTGGCATATTATCACCTTGGTACTCTGTATTTCACATTATTCTAACATGCACACATACATCCCCATACACCAAAATCATTTGAATGTTACTTTGTATTGAATTTAAAATGTCCTTCCATTACATATTATTTTACTCTGATTGTGATATATGTTTTTTTGAGTCCTGAGTCTCCCTACAAATTATCTTGAAAGACTGGAATAACTTCCTAAAGGTACTCCATAAATAAAGAAAGACAAGCAGATGAAATTGTAGCAGTTCGATATAGAGTTCTTTGTAACATAATCTACTGAAGCTAAACCAATATCTCATTTTGCTCAGCTCTTGATTTTGCAGTCAGAGCCCTGCACTTCACATTCCAGTGACCTCCATTGCTCATGCTAATTAATTCTTTGGCAGTGTTACTCATGCTTTCTATAAACATCTTTGATAGTATAAGTAGTTCTCCATCAGCAATATTGTTGAGTATTTTAAGATTCATATGAAAATAAAATTACAAATAAGTCTCAGATTGTGACACCCTTGTAAGCGGCCCAAGAAAAAGCAGACCTCTTCATTGAAACGCACTAGAAACTGATGGATTTTTCAAAAATAAGAAAATCCTATTTTGAATCATGTTGGAAAGACAAAAATGATAATTTTCCTAAGTGTAATTTTTCCAATATGGAAGTAATATTTTCCTGACTAATGTTTTTATGTTTTTTTTTTTCCTGTCAGAACTTTTAATAAATTGATCCAATTTTATGTTTATTCTGTCTGAATGAAAGTTGCCCATTTGCAAAGAGCCATCAAAAAGGCAACATACCACTTAATTCCTACTTAAATGTCTGCTTCTGCTTAAGGTAGGTACAATGTAGTGTCAAATTTCAGTAGATTTAAGCATTCTGTAGTCCTTGTGCTATACTTACCTTGGCTTCATGGTCAATTTTACCCTGTGATGTCATGCTGGGAGTAGCAATTTGGGTAGAATGAGTGATGCCTTGAAAGTAGGAGGAGAATTTCACTATTTCATCTGCCATAGCTATTTCCTATTTTCTGTTTCAATCCAATATCAATACAGTAAAAACTAACCTTTTGGAAGACATTTGGAACAAAGCTTCACCTTTAAGTCAACCAGGAGATAAAAACAATCTAAGTTACTGGCCAGCAGGTAAGAGCAATGTTGGCTCAAACAAATGTAGGAAGACAGGAGAAAGGGCCATTAATAATAAAGAGACATCCAGAACAAATGTACTGACTTCACAGGTGAGACAACTTGTGTGATATTACTGCTGAACTTTGCAGAACACATGGAGTTGTCCTTGACTTTGCTCTTCTAAACCAAGTAAAAAATCCCTAAACCCACATTATCTTGCCACAAAACTCTCTTACTCTGCTAATATGTAGTTTCTAAGGCATATATGTGTCACAGATAATGAAATCCCTTACAGAAACCTAAATTAAAACAAACAAAATAAACAATCAAAATAATCAAAATAAACAAACAAAAAATACCAAAACCAATGAAACAAGCCAAATAAACAACCTTCTTCATAACACAGAGATAACTTTGCCTGAATATTGACTTTACAGTCATTTTTGCTATATTGTTATTATGCACAAAGTGTATTTGCATCAAGGAAATATCACATTTCTTTTAAATTGCATGCAAGTAACACATTCATACACATAGCAACAGAAGTTCTCATTCGTTTTTTTCTTCTAAATGCAGATTCCAGTACACTTACTACATTTGTTCATACCTGGTCTATGGCTACACCTCCCATACTAATTTTTTAGGAGCAGAAAACACTGGAAAATATTGTTACAAACTTAAGGGCAATGATTATTTTAATATAAGGATATTATTAACATATCATCAAATCCAATAGTTAAAGTAAAAATTATGAGATGAGTTTATTTGTTGCATTGGAAATTGCTCAAAAATCATCTTTATGTATCATGTAGGGAAAAAAAAAAACCAGCAACTCATTGTTTCAGAATTTATCATGCCCTGCAGATTGTCTGTAAATGGGTGACACAGTTTCTGTCTGTAGTAGTAAGTCTGTGGGTACCTCTGATGTTTATCTCTTTTCACATCTGCTTCCATTATTATTTATAGGAAAAAACAAACAAACAAAAAAACAACAAGCAGATGAGTGATTCATGGATAGATCCAGGTGATCAGTTTAAAAAGGTAACTGCCAAATAGACCACTAGAATTGACCTAGATGAAAAGTTTACTGTACTCCAGAAAAAGGAATGTCACAGGGGACCACAAACTATTGAGTAGTGTAAGCCATTGAGACAACTATCAACTTCAGAATGCTCTAGGCAAAGACTACATATTTTAGAATGGTATTAAGCAATGGTATAAAGCCACGGTGTAAAGCAACGTTCTGCAATGGAAAAGGTGCAAACTGTTTTAGGTATGTACACTCATCGAAAGCAATGTTCAGCACAGCAGTTTACCTGCATATTCAATTGCTGGCTGCAGAATCAGGCCCTCACCATCTTCCAGCGTCACTGCAGCAATGTATGAACTCTTTTGCCAATTTATGTTGTTGCAAATGTCCTTTTTGAGTTATTTGGCCTTACATATTTATACACAGCAAACAGAATTATCCTGGAAAACTGTATATCTGATAAAATTGCAGGGGTTAAGGACTCAGCAAGAAGAGTAGTGTTACAGCTAAAAGCACTAAGATATTTTCTGTGGATCCAAGCAAGCACATTTGTCCAGTAGTTTTTCATTAGTGCTGGTTACAAGACCATAACTAGTGATTTTTCCCTAATCCATGGAGAAGAGATTCTTGCACTGTTCTACTGATAGCAAACCTATTCTGTCTTCTTTGGGACCAAGTTCACCCTAAGCCACAAGTGCAATCCAGCGTTAAGGTGGCCTGTGACAGCCAGTCACTGGTGATCACAATGCATTAATGGTGTATTTCTGAATGATCAACAGCAATTGTTATTTCTGTTGGATCATTTCATATTTTCAGCTCAAAAGACAATTTATTTTTTTTTCCTCTCCTTCTTGGACACATGCAATCTCACACAAACTTGAAATACAAAAAAAATACCAAGGAAGTATAATTAAAGTTTTATCATTTGCAGTGCTAAAACAGCACAAACTGCATTGGTTTACAGTATACCTCATTTGTACAAGGATGCCATATTTTTAAACATAACAGATCTCTGAGAAAATGAGCCATCTGGGTTACAGCTGAAATCTGCAGTTCTTCTCTTTCCAGAAGCCTAGGATGAAATAAAATTGGAGAAATGTTTTAAGTCTCTATAGACACATTGTTCTTTCTTAGATGTGATGAGAACTTCGCCACACACAAACCTGAATTCTTTCCTCAAAACCTTGTGTATTCAAATAAGATATTTATGCTAATGGTATAGCCACTAGTTTTTTTCTGAATCATGTAGGGGAGACCGAGGTCGTTTTGGAAGGCAATTAACATGTTAGGTCATCAGGAGGTGACTCAGCCCATCATTCCTTGACTATTAAGGGAGCCAGGTATGGCTGTAAGCAGAAAACCTAGTCATTTTAGATACAATGAAACAGGAGATTAATCCAGGGGGGAATATCTTCCTGGTGAGACCCATAGAGGTTGCGGAGTCTCCTGCTCTGCAGACATTCAAACCCTCCTGGACACATTCCTGTGTGATCTGCTCCGGTGAACCTGCTTTAGCAGGTGGGTTGGACTGGATGATCTCCAGAGGTCCTTTCCAACCCCAACCATCCTGTGATTCAGTGATTTAAAATGCTTCATAACATTATTCTGAAAAAATCACAATATCATCAATAAAAGTGAATGTAATGTATAGGAATAGTGAATGTAATGTGTAGGAATATTCTTAAGATATCAAGTATTCCAGATAAGGTAATAATATTAAATTTATTGGCTGAAACTCTGTATGTTGTACCCACCATATTAATTTTATATTTTTACTTTCTATAGCAACGCTTTTGTAAATTATGCACACCTCCCAGATTATTTTAGAGTAAGAAAAGGAAAGTTTGGTATAATTCACCTGCATTTGCACTGCATCTACCACTGATTAGAAAGATACCATGCCAACAACAAAGACTTTCTTGTAATTTTGTTGATGACCCACATATTCTTTCTTTCTTGGACTCTCAGTGTAGTTTATATCGATGGTTAACATTCACTTCTCAGAGTAGTTTGAAAAATGCACAAACATTGCTAATTAATAGGCTTGAGGAATAATTCCTGAGTTTTCATTAACAAAGAGGGTAGAAAAAAGCCAATGTTTAACAAATATATTCAGGAAATTAGATACAGTTCTGAAGAACCACAATGATAAGAAATGTACTAGGGCGTTTATGATGATTCAAGAATCAGGAATTTCTTTCTTTGGATGCAGATAGATCCCACTTGAGTGCATGCAATTCAACAATGTAGAATCTACTCCATCATTGAAAAATGAAGGATTTATTCATGAAAACTCTCATTGCATTAATGAGAGTTGGCCTTGAATTGATTGGAAAATAAAGCCACAAATTGAAGACAGCAGCACATGAGACTTATATTTGTATCTGTGAAGATTATGTGATAATGTAGATATTTGCAAGGGAGTATGAGACCCTTATAGAAAAAAAAATATTTATAAAAATAATTAGAAGGGGGAGTTTAATGTACTCAACAAATGGGTATGGGTTAGAGAAAAGAAAGGAGAAAATATTACTTTAATTACTGCATGACTAATTTCTTTGATACGGTTAGTCATTCTGTTTAATAATAAAATCTTAATATTCAAGAAGTTTTAGAAAAAATATGTGTAAAAGTCCTTAATGACTCTGTTGAAACCAAATATGCATACCTCAACATACATCAACAGTATTTCATATGGTTATTATATTCGTATAGAGTCTATCATTTCTTTTGATTATACCACTAATATTTAGAATAATCTGTTTAAAATGTTATGTTCTATTTTGGCTACAGAATTTGTTTTTTCTTACAATATAGTTGGGACAAAATCAAATAAAAAACATGAGGAAGAAAATAGTCTTTTATTTACTTAGTGCTGATTCTCAAGTATACCAGGTGCCAAGAAACAGCGAAATTTGCATAGAGATATATTTTATATATGTTTAAAACTATCTCAGGACCAACTGGTAAATAGGTGAACTTTTCTCCCTTAAAATTTTTCATTTTCAAAAGATTTCAAATGTGTATGAAAAATGCCTAAGTTCTTGTCACTATATGCATATTAAAATAATTTTGCATATACTTTCTCCTTGCATAGTATCTACTCTGAATATAAACAGCCTTTGTTTATTATGTCTTTGCATTTACCAGCTTTGTTACAGCTCACAATCTGAGCAAGGGCAAATACTCCACTGGTGTAAAGTGTAATAGATTCATTAAATTCAATAGAAAATGACGATTTATGCCAACTACAGATTTACCTCAGGGTCTCTTCATGCAAAGTTCTTTAGAGTATATTGTTACTGAGTGTAAATATTAGTTGCTATTCAACTCTTATCACTTCAAAGCGTATGACTAGCACAGTGCTCTAAGACTCCCACTACTAAAACTACAATGTAAGACTGTGGGTAAGCAATGTAAATTGCCAGTACATCAGGCCCCCAAAGGTTTGCTGGTTACTAGCATAAACTATGGAAAATGACCCTTTTACCCTGAATCCTAAAGAACGGTCCATGTGTGTGATTTATTCTAAAAGGGCATATATAGCAATACTTTAATCTCTTTAGTTCAAATAATAAGAGCATCATGCACTACACTATTTGAAATTCTGCAAGTGGTTTTTATAAAAGAATAATCTTCAGGAAATATATAGTTTAAAATGTCCTTCTATTATCTCTCTTTAAATATGGAGATGGGGGGGTCGGGAGGTGGAAAGGAGGAGGAGTACAGGCTGTAGGGAGATGGTTAGAAAGTATTGCTGAATCATCTACTTCAAAAAAGCTAATCCTCATCTGAAAGAGCTCTTTCATTTTTTTTTTTTTTTTCTGAAATGAATAAGAGGAAAAAATGTACTTATTAAACAATCTGCACTTTTGGCAGAACAGCCAGCACTAATCATAGATCTGTATTAACCACCTGGCTATTAGATCAGCATTCCTAGCCCTGATTTTGGATTTCTGTGAATATTCTTATTTAATTTGTCAGAAGACTACAGATAAAAGAAAACATAAACTAATGAAACAACACATGTTTTTCACTTCAAAATCTCATTATGACTGTAGTTTAGTTAGATGTTTAGGCACAAATGTTTGAAGCCAAAAATACTGCTTGCAGCTCTGAAATTATCATGCTGTGTTTACCTGCAAGTATTCATTTGTTTGCCCAAACATCATCTTGCTTAGAAATCAGGAGTTCCCAGCTCCCGTTTGTGAAGATTCTGGGTCACCTTTTGCATCGCTTACTGCAGAGAAATTTGTAAAAAACAGGACACAAAATTTCAAAAGCTTGTAATCAGATATATGATCTGCAAATGCATCTACTGTTGAAGTCAACAAACAGATATCAACTTATACCAACTCCAGCTATGGATCACTACTGTTTCTGGTTTTCTGGCTCTTTGTGTCATTTAATTTAATATTTACTATGACTATTATTGGTACTTTATTTGTGGCTGTGTCTGGAAGTTCAAACGTGTTAGAAAATGTACAGGTGCAGACTAAAGGATCCCTTTCATCTGTCCTCCTCCTCCATTCCTACAACCTATAATTTATAATCTCCCTCAATTACAATGGTTGCAGGCAATGACCTCTGTTGCAAGCATTTTAATAGTGTTCTAAGATTGAAATTTTTTCTCATTTGCTTTAATCTATAAATACAGATTAACAAAAATATAAGGTCACTGAGAAGAGGGAACAAAAAAAGGACACTTGCAAAAAGAATCTTAAAAAAAAAAAAAATAAAAAATCCAACACAAAAAACCCCTCAAAATGACAAAAGGAAATGCAAGTCTGAATAAAGAGATGAATTCTTTCTAAATGTTGGGAAGAAGTTTTGTAGCATGTAGTTTTCTCAGTGTTAGCCTTTAATTCCAGAAAAAGAGAGGTACAGTACTTAATCATCAATCACTAATCATCTATGACATGCAATTTGTATTCATATTCATGAGTCCTTTCCAATGTTCTAGGTCAGCTTCACCTCACAAGCGAAAAATCAGACAACAGCATCTGATTCGAGGACTGTTGCTGAAAGTTAGTATGTGTAACCTTGCTTCCTTACTTTATTATATCTTATTGTTGTCTTTTTCATCCCAGCTAACAGACTGTCCACCAAAAGTTCAACAATATCATCTGTCACTTCAAAGCCCTCTTATATATGACTTGCCTTACCCTGGCAGAAGAGAGGTGAGAGATGATCTGAGACAAGCGCAATGGCTAACCACCTCCGTGTAGTCATTTTTAAACTCTCCAAGAACAGTATATAGAAGCTGACCTCTCTCTGTGACTTAAATTGATCTCACTGGCTAAATGGGGTCAAGCCTGGTCACTCCTGGGAAGGCAGAAATGCTTCTTACAGCACAGCTGAAGCTTTGCATTCCTCCTACAAAGCTCCGTACAGGCAACCCAAAGAGCCTGGAAGCAATTCTTAATGAGATCCTTTATTCTGAAGAAAAGTCCTTCCTCCATAGGTAATTGCTTTGGGATAGGTTGTACCTAGGTACCTCCTCTTACTCCCCTAAAAATTCCTTCAGCAGTTTCACCAAATTTCATTTTATTTTAAGGGAGGGTCACATGGAAGAGGGCTGGATGATGCAATGAGGACTCATCCTGCCTGGTCAGAGAAGCTGACGCTGGAGATGGGTAAGAAATCTATGTCCACACCTCTCCAGCTCTAGCACAGCTAAGACATGTTGCCAATAATGTCACTGGAGGGTGAGACCCAGAAAAAATACCAGTCAAAATCTGGGTCAAAATAAAGTCCTGGAGGCTTTTTTTTTTTCTTTTTTTTTCAGAGAGCAAGAAAAGGCTTTGCTTTCTAAGACTCTCCTGGCCTAACTGAGATGTCTGTGCCCTATTCCCCTGTTTAATAGGGCATCAGATCCTACAGGGGATAAGAATAATCCATTCCTAAGCACCTTCTGCCTTACTGCACATCAAAGTTTATATTTTCAACAGTACTGCCCTGTCGAATACACAGAGAAGGCCAACACCATCCCACAAGGCCAGAAAATGCTCCTCCTGGTGGCTGCGTGGCTACTTGGGAGCTGGTAAACATCCAATCTCGCACACCAAGGCATGCAGGGTGAACGCTGTCTGCTGCTGACTGCTGCGACATGTACAGAACAATCAGAGGACTTGTGCACACTGGTGAAACGCTATAAAAAAATGTCAGGGACAGAATGACAAGTATAGCCAGGATGATTAATAAAGCAAGGTCTATGGGAAAAAAAAAAACAAAAACAAAACCAAAACCAAACATTATTATAGGAGAATTATAATAAATATCTGCTTGATTTTTTCTTACTCTTAAGCTGCAAATGAATGCTCAGTCTTTCAAAAATGTGCTATGTTGCTAATTTGAACTACGCAAATTTCTGCGTACAGGAAGCCTGGGAAAAGCTGTGTATGTTTTTATACACATATACACACACACATATATGCCAAGACTCGGTGCTGATGCTTCATGGTATTCCTACCATCCCAGTCAGTTGATTTTCCTTATGCTAGGATTACTTTTCTGGAGTGGGTTTAATTTTTCTCTCCTTTCCACATTTTCAATGTCTGTAATGAAATTATTTAAAGTATTTTCTTCACATTATTCCTTCTAAATCCCTTTACATATTCTCAGATAGTTTTAAGAGAAATTTGCTTTGCAAATCTAGTTTAATATATAAATGCCAAGTATGTTATTCCAATTAGTGTAGCCTCTAAACAGCTTACCACATTTAAGAATATTTTATTTACCCTTGAGAGAGGAAGAAATATCACTTCTTTGTTTACAGCTGAGAGAAGGGAGTCAGAGAAAGTGGATTATTTACCCAAGGTCAGAAAGAAGCTTCAGGTACAGCAGGAAACTGAGTCCAAGGCACCCATTTTCCAAGTGAGGAGCCAAAACACTGTACCATAATGTCCCTCTGATTGCCTGAAATAGTACATCCCAACGAACTGTTGAGAAAAAAATAGTCCTTACTTGCACATATTCAGAATTCCCATCAAACTTGTAGAAAGATTTTCTGATGTTTTTCAATGATGTCTATAAATCAAGATGTCATCTAGACAAATGATGACACATGCATCCACCAAATGGTGAGAAACCGTCATTCATTAATGCCATATAGACAGACGGTACATTTGTCAGTCCAGAAGAGTGAGACTAAGAGTCATCTATCCCTACAGCTCGTTGTAATGACACCTTGTTCTGCCATTCTTTTTTGCAGTTTCATTTTTAACTTCTATCCCCATCTAATAATGCTTGCAGTGCTGCTGTAACTTTATGAAACATTGTAACCATTTAAAGACAAAGATTTGAAAAATGTTTAAACATTTAAATATCGCTAATGAGTTACAGTACAAAGCAGTGATTAATTCTGCATTATTGCAAGGAGGCAGCACTTCAATTATAAGGATACTTTCACAATGGCTTCCTCATCTATATTATACTGAATCACAGGTTTGATTCACAGCAGAATCTATATATAGTTACATAAAACTTATTCTGGTGAAATCTTCAATAGTACCTTAAAAGCAGATAGCCGCATTCTGCAGAGACTTCATGAACCTAATGGCTTTTTCTTTTAAGGTAAGGTCCCGATTTCTGACTCACATTGGCACCACATTCTTGTACATCTGGCTCAAAAACACTAAGGAAGATGGTTAAGCCACCAAATGTATTATTTTAAGGAGTGGGTTCCAACAGCTAAAGAAATTGTCCTAAGCATCAGGATATTGCGAGTCTCACTGGTTCATTGTCAGACTGCCTAGCAGACAGGCAAAGATGTACTTAAACATCTCCTATGGCACACAAATTAAAAGGGAGACTGAGTCACTGAAGACATGTATTCTGGATTTGTTTATTGAAAGTGAAGTAATCGCAATGCTTGGGTGAAGCAGCCATAGCAAGCACTCTGCCTGGCTTAGAAATCATGATTGCTTCTTCTCATTAACTGAATATGGAGCCACAGACTGTCAGCTCATAAAGTACCATCTGAATCACTCCTCTCCCCTACAGTAGGTGGCCTGAATACAGCCGTCTGCTTCTCCATCAGTAAACATACTAATGCTGCAGGATAAATAAAAGACTATGAAGTCTTCAGACAATGTGGGAAGTGAGTTATTATAGACTGTGAGGCAGCTCCATCTCACCAATACCAAACTGATCAAGATGAAAATCCAGCCCCAAGAAGATACGTTAGTATCCATAAACAAAATCTCTCTCTTTTTTTTTTTAATCACATTCTATTCCTTTATGAGACCATTTTCTCCCAAGACATTTATTTGCTGCTCCTTTGCATCTTACTACAACCTGAGCTCCTGCAGCTGCAAATGTCTCATGACATTGCTGCTTTTGGAGTTGGTGACATACACGTGATGGAGCGAGGGAAGAGGCACTGAAGTTGCTTTTGTATCTCAGTATAGTTTCTCTACTGCAGCAGATCATGTTTTCTGTTCTGTGCTGTATCTGGACCCGTATACAGTGCCTGGGTTCTTTTTAAGATAAAGTTTTAAGGAAAATATTGAAAAGACAAATCTTGAGCAACACAAGTTGATCGTTCCAGCTACAAATGTCCCCAGCTTCTTCATTATCGACAGATAATCTTATTTCAGTGATTTTTCAGTCTACTATGACTTTTTTACCTTGTTGTGACTATTGAACCTGTTCATGTATCAACAGCATGGAAACCTCGTTAACAAAAAGGAGATTCGAGTTGCAAAATCTGTAAGGGTAGGATGCTTAATTTAAAATACTCTGTACCACTTAAAGTTTTCTTCCCAGTATATGACTTGATTTCCATCCTGCTTAGACTGATGTAAGTCAGCTGTAGCTCCACTAGTGTCAATAAAGTTACGTTGTTGTAATCAAAAAGAGGATCATAGTCACACGTCTGCTTTCCCCATGCTATATTGTGCGTGAGTTCCAATCTATCTGCTTTATAAATTATGAATGGAATGGGAATTCTGGTTTTTATTAACACATATTTTACCACAAGTGCTGATTAGGCGGACACATTTTCTATAATTCCTTTCCTTTCTAAATTGCAATGCAAACAGCTTCTCAGAACCATTGCCCCAGGTTTAGAAAGCGATGATTAAAGAGGTGCTCTAAATTGCCCCTTGGGTTCATTTGGAACTGAAATAGGCAAGACATGCAAAGATGATAGTCAAATAAGCCAAGGAAGGAATGGTTCAGAAAGGGCAACCAGTGCACATTTTCCTTATTTTGGTCCTTTTGTTTTGAGGTTCTATTTATTTGTTTGTTTATTTGGTTGGTTGGTTTGTTCTGTGTTGTTTGTGTTTTTATAATTAGTATTTTTTTTAAAACAAAGTGAAACACCAAGATACTCTTTGCTGATTAATTATTGGAATTATTTCAAGATAGTCCTTTTCTACTTGTTCAAGTAATACAACTATTTCAGAGACAGAAATGCAAGAACAAGTGTTTAAAGTATAAATAACATCCAAAATATAAAAGGTATGACTATGTGGTTTGACAGTGAAAAGAAGTGTAAACAGAGGAAGGTGAATGAAAATATTAAGAACTGGAAGCAAAAAAACTATCGCATTAGTAGACAGAGATGTTGCTCCAGCTCAGAGGACTGAATCTGCTATAGTCCAAATGGATGCTATTATCATAGACATGAAAACCTAAAGGAATTTCAGTGTCAAAGCTGGTTGATTTGATATGCCACAAATCTAAATTATGTTTCAAAATATTTTTGTGTTAATATAACTTTTAAAGAAAAATCTTTGCATAAAATAACGTTGTCAAGCCCTGTCTGGAAGCATACAACTAGGTAAAAATAGTTGTTTTCTCTAATCAGAAGAACAGCAGCTGTTGAAAAACATTATATTCATTCTGACTAATATTCATTAGTTATTAGAAAATGCATTATCCAGTTCTTCCAGTCTGTGCCTAGGGGCATATTAGTCACAGAAACAAACAAAAACAAAACAACAAACAAACAAACCCCACCACAAACATGTCCAAACACTTCCAAACTGTTGATCTTCTTTAGGGATAATTCTCATTTCTTTTCTGAGTTGTCAGTTTTATGATGAGAATATCCTTGAGCTTTCTTCACTTTCCGGGACAGTTTCTTTTTTCCCACAAATAACCTTCTCTTTGCTTTCTGAACATGGAATTGTTTCAAAGCTAAAGCTCTGACTCTATCAAAGAAGTTTCTGAGATGATTGATTCATATTCCCCTTTCTGATTTCCAAATACTTCAGTCTTAATTCTCATCAGTAATTAGAGATATTTACATCACATAGAAGCTCTAAGGTCCCAAAATAAAACAAAAGTGCTTCCATTTAAACACCTGACTCTATTGAATTTGCATGTATGTTAAATACAGATGGGAAATAATTATGCACTTAGACCAGTGTGAGTTTCTCTGCAGGCTGTACAGCAGGTTCTTAGCTGTGTATTGACAGATCTGGCCAGGAGCAACATCCATGTTCCTACAAATTCACTGCTTTCAGTAGCCCAAAGAAGTAAGGTAATGACTACTGAGGTGTGTTGCTCAATTTTGAAATCAGATTTTTTTGATTGCAGCACAGATATATTCAAAGCACACGATTTGGTGTCTAGCAGCAAGAGGTGAATGTTAGTGCACCCAAAGAGAAGCTAGAGAAAGAGAAGGAGGCACAAGCAAAATTACAGTTTCTCACAATATTCCTTTCTCTTCCATCAACAGCTGACCAGCAAGGTTTAACCCATATAACCCTGGCAGGAATTTCACATTGCTGATGTAGTAAATGATAATTTGTTATCACTTAAAATCAGAGAATGAGTTAAGATGCATAGGGAACAAAATACGCGATTAAGCAATTGTTCTTTCAGGTTCGAACTGCCATATCTCTACTTCTTGGTTTACTGCATAGAAATATGTGTGAATTCTCCATTAAACAGAGTAAAAATAACATTTGCAAGAAACTCTGGCTAACGGATAAACAGATTGTCTGCATACATGTAGTAAATCTAATATTCCTTGTTATAAAAATTCTACAAGCATGTGTTTAAGTCCACCCAACATTTCTTGGAAGCATCAGACATACTGCAGAGGGATTCATTTAATTAAATGTAAATGCAGATGTCTGCACCTGAACTAGTCACCCTAGACTCCCTTTAAATTCGATAGAGAGAAATGAGAGTTTCTAGTGTGCAATTCATCTCACCCTAAAGTACATGTCTAAAATAGATCAAATGAATTGCACATAAAAGTGCCTATTCTTTCCATTGACTATAAAGGAATACCAAGAAACTAGCCCTGCTGTAGATGTCTACATCACAGATTCTAGAGTGTGATTGATTTTATCTTACTTTTGACGTTTAAAGTATACACGTCTACACTCCCATTGTAAGCAATAGAGATTAATCTGGCCAACCAAATGAAAGTTACTGTCTTAGGGGGAGAAGAAAGCACTCCCCTAAACTTAAGTGAAACAATTAACAACCTTGTACTGAGTTGGAATTGTGACAAGATAGAGGTATCTTGTCTTCCTCATCCTACCCTGGGAGCAGTTCATAGTTAGCAAAGCAAAACAGCTCAGTCTGCTACAGAGCAGCCCTGGGAGAATTTTTCAGTCAGTTCCCAAAACAATCCGTCAAGTTGATTTCAACAGCCTCTACTGCTTCATATTGGCTCTTATCATGGGATTTTTTTTTTTTTTACAGCCCTCAGGCGAGAACAGCAAAGCTACAGGTCAGCAGACACAGCTTCAGTACAAGATGTGGACTTGAAACATGAGTTGTCCATCTCTGGGCAAGAGACTTGATATAGCACAAAAGAAATACTCAAAAATTATTCCAAGCAGTTCCAGCTCTGTAATGAGATCTTTACTCTATCAGGACCAACTGGCAAAGGTGAGAGAAACCTGAATACATGTCTCCACATGAAATTCTTTTATTCTTCTAAAATAGTGGTGGAAATGCTTTATCTAATGTCATATTAATGCATGGACCAAGAAATTGATTCATTGGAAAAGTCAGATACTTAATTTCAAAGTTTGAGATGCTAGGAAAAAAATCAGTTCTTAAATAAGTATAGTGGATGTCAGTAAAAAAATACTTGCTTCCTTTTGACAGCATTTTAACTCCACTTCAATAGCTGATTTAGCTTCAATCTGCTGTTATAAAATGTTTCAGCACTTTCCTGGTTTAAACTGTTGGCGCGTCAGTGCTTTGCAATTTATCCAGGTTTTTTTCTGTAACACAAACTTAAAATCTCCAGCAAGTTGCTTTAAAAAAACGCAAGAGAAATGCATGATTACCTGTGCTGGAGGCATGTATAAAGATTAATAAAGGTAAAGGAGAAACTATTAGTGACATAATTGGCAATAGTAAATCTTCCATTTTTATTGGTAAATGTTTGATGTTTTATAAATCAAAGCACTTCTAACCAAAATTGCCGCTTCACATATTTTTGGGAGAACTGAAGACTGTAAAATTTGATTAATTAATCTATTTTTAATGTATGTGTTATTAGATGACAATAAATGTGTTGCCAAAAAAAAGGAGGAATTATATTTCTCAGTTTTTATATTAATTTACCACACTTATCCATGTCAATCTATATTACAGTCAATATCGTCTTAACTTGTTGCCCACAGTTAATTTCATAATTGTTCTTTAAGAATACTGCAAACCAAGTCATGGTATTCCATTATTGATGCTTGCACATTGATACAATAGAGCTGTATCACGTAAAAGTTAATGTGGAAGTAATTAAAGGGCTTCGTCTATCATTGAATTATAGTTAGAACAAACATAGAACGTGGCCATCTTATGCAGCCTCCTGTCATTTGCCAAAGATGACTATGTACTTCACTGGTTCACTGGGAAAGAAGAAGAAATAGGAATTTCACACAGAAAATACCTCTTTATTCCCTGAGATCTTCAGCCGAGTATTTCTCCATCCAATAGAGAATGAACATGGTAAGGAAAAAAAACTCTGAAGAAAAAAGATTCCTATTTTCTTCCCCTATTTTAAAATCCATTTCATGACATGTGGCTTTTTTTCAGTTGAGGCTTGTCTTGCCTCAACCTGTAGCTATCTGAAAAATTAGGTATCAGACCTAGTTAGAGATGAATAAACTAGGTAAATTATCTCTGAAGTTGATTATAGAAGTCTGGAAACCAAATTATCTGGACATAAACTCAGGAAAGATGAATCCCACCATTAGAGAGTTCACTCATGCTCTTAGGTCTAGTTGCAGCAAATCTTTACTTTCTCATAAAAATCTAGTGTACTTAGACAAATCAATTTCTATATGAAATTGAAAATTTCCTCTGCTTCTAGACAATGAAATGCTCTAAAAATATTAATAGTGTCAACATAATGTCATTCTTTGACCCATTTGAAGATATACTGTTTCTGTACTGTATTTGCTTTATTTACTAAGAATGTCTCTTTAAGATAATTTGCATGTGGGTCATAGCATGATTAAAAAGCTTTCATTCTCCATAGAAATTTCCTGATACAAATTAGGTGTCTATTGTCTTCATTAAGAAGTAAACTGAACTGGAATTGTAACGGTAAGATACAGCCATTCTCTGCCCAACTGGTCTCATGAGATGTGTGTGGCGTAACACACAAAAACCATCTCAAATCTCAAAGTCCAGACCACCCTGAAACTTCACCTCTAGAGAAACATCACTCTCAGAATGACGTATGAACAGGAAACTTTTTTCTTTACCTAAAACAGAGATACAGATAGAAAATCTTTAAAAAATCAGCTGATTTGTACTTTAAAAGAGGGTATATAAACAAGTTTCTTTTTTCCAACTATAATCAGTTACTAATTTTGTGAAAACAATTCTTTACAAAAATGCACCAAGAGTTAATAAAATAGCTGAGATTACAGTATGTGTTTCATAGGTTTTCCTGTTGTTTTGGTAGGGGAAGTTAGGAATGAGAGAGCACTTAAAAAATATTCTCAAAAGCCTATAGACAGTAATGGATGGTGATTTTCCTCTTTTGCTCATATGTTTTTAATCTCTAAGTGAGATTGCTTACAATCAACTTTTCAAAGTGCATATAAAGGAGTTTGCAAATTCATATGATTGACCTAAATGCGCTTTCCTGGTAACGTCTTAATGCCCTGCATTTCACGTGGAGCTCCTGCTCATCTAAACAACAGAACAATGTTTCTTCTTCAAGGATGAAGAATTCTGGTTATAAACTTACAGTTATTAACATAGCACAATAATTTTATTTACATCTATAAATTGTTGCTGAACTGGACATTTTCTTCATATTCCCAGTCAGCAGCTACGTGCAATACTCCTGTTCAACATGAGATCAACAACACAGGAAACAAATTCAGACTTTTATGTCCTTGCAGCCTCAAAGTACTTAAAGGTATATTCATTCTGACAGTAAGGGACATTGATTAGAGTTTTGGTAGAGTAAATCTTCTCTAACAGAAGTCTTTGATGAGGAAAGCATTGATCAAGAACGACCAAACCACAAAACCCACAGATGACCAACTGAAATTACTGACCAATATCTCATGGCCTTTCCTGACAACAGGACCAGGCCTTTAGCCTATCAGAGAGGTCACTTTACCACAGTTTATTCAACATAAATTTCAAATACTTTCTTTAATGTGGGTGCAGTGCAATGAAACTTAACAAAGCATCATGAACTTGGGTAGTGAAATGTGTATTTCCATGCTGCCTTCTCGTAAGTGTGAATCAGGAAGTAGATTCCAATTTTGTAACCTCAGTGAAAGACGACGGCAAGTATGAGTGTGGTGATGCTGCAGGACAAGACCAATGTGTTCTACCACATACCTCAACTGCCTTTGAGACATGCAGCGTCAAGGCCTTTCTAGGAAGGACTACATAGCAAAAATATTTGCCCAGTGTCATCCCCAAACATCCCTCCTTGAGGAGGGAGCAAACATAGCCTGAAACTTCTCTGGAGCCCGTATGTGAGCAGAGGCTTAAGTGCACAGACTAAGCTCAAGGAGAGCTTGAGCAACAGTGCTCTTAAACCCATGAGGAAGATGAAAAGGCCTTGTCTACATGTCCACGTAGCATTGTAGAGGACAGCTATCCCCCAATTTCTGTCTTTTTGGTCAAGAGAAGAAAATGGTCATAACTATGCATACTTTGTAATAAGTGTTTCTTTCATTTGTCTGTGTGAAAAAGTAAATGTGTTTTTTAGCTGTGTGTCAAAAGGAGAAAGACCTTTAATCAGCAAAATGTTTCTGTGATTTTCAAAGCCTTTCTTATGATTGCTACCATTTTTATATATTAGTGCTGCAGTTTTAAGTTAATTTTGCCATACAATGGAAAGATGAAATAAGTATTGATTTTGTGGTATAAAAAGGAAAAAGTCATTGAAAACTCTATCTTCTAAACTTTTTTCCCCTTCCAGCAGTAAGAGACCATCCACGTGCTACTTCTTTACTAATATAATAAAAATCATGTCACGTTGAGCCAGACATTAAAATAATTTGTTATTATTATTGTTGTCATCATCATCTTCATCGTCATCATCTACAGGTTACAGACAAAAGCAAAAACTTTAGCATTCTGAAGCTAGCCTCAATCTTGTAAGCTTTCATTTCAGAGGAGCTGCATTTGCTGATTAACTACATAGTGGGACAAATCATATTCTACTAATAACAAAACCTAAAAGTTACTTAGAGTTTCATTACCCAGCCCTCAGCTATCAAATTCCAGTCCCTGTGGAATATTGAAGTATTAGCAAGCATTTAAACTTTGCCTTGCTGAATTTCATTAACAAAACACATCCCTGAGACTCAGTAGCCTGAGGACGTTCAAGTAGACATGCACCGGCTCTCAAATGCCTTAGAATGAAAATTTTTTTCTCCCTGTGAGTGAGCAAGCTGAAAAACTGCTTTTTTTTCACTCTGAATTTTGGCCTGATAGTTCCCTGACTGCTCAATTCATTTTTACTAGGATTTCCCTAGGAACTCACCCAGCTATACAAATAGGATGTTCGCAACACAGAAAATTGCCAGGCAAGATGCTTAAATTAGTTCAGATGAACCTAATGTATCCCACAAGGAGACACACCTTTAATTACTTAAAATATTCCCTGTCCTGATGCTGACAGGAAAAACACATTTTTTTTAAAAAAACCTGTGATTATTTCCTTAAAACTAGTTAAATCCAATTTAGAATCAAACCCCTTCAAGTGTCAATTATAAAAAGAAAAAAAATTCTCTCTACTATGGAGATAAAAACTATGCACACTGACTGGATGTCAGGTACCCTGATATATTAATTGAACTTGCTGGACATGTAATATTTCAAATTGAAAACCATTACAACACCACTATAATGTTTTACCATGCTTTCTCTTAAATTATGTATGTATATGAAGGATAATTAATCTCCATCTTTAAGTAGCTTTTGTCTGGGAACAATAAAGTTGTTACAAGAATACACGCCAGATTTCAAGTCCTTCAAACTTACCATATAAACTAGGTAACTCAGAGACTACAATTTTTCTGACCTCATCTTTACTTTGTGCAATACTGATTCTGATATAATTGCACTCAAGTCGTGCAACTCTACTAAGTCAAATGGCCTAAGAATCTGCCTGGTACATTTCAATCTTCAGTACACTGGCTTAATCATTCTACATTTGAATCACACTTAGTGATGCTAAATGTTTATGGATGAAAACCATTTCTCATAATGTGTAGATAGTATCTTGAAACATGTATGTGACCACATCATGTGTTATCATTAGAATTATTTATTTGCATTATCGTAATACTCAGTACTCTAGTTCTGGGCCATTTGCTTAATAAGACACACATTTCCAGTAAAACTTAAAAAAATATGCAGAAAGATAGAGAATACAGATAAAACATGATACCGTAAAAAGGAACACATTGATGGTGGTTTTCGTACTCATGGAAAGAGGAACTTTAAGAGAGTTACAGGGAGCATAGTGCTGTGTATCAGAAGAACTTTTACTTTTGATTCTTCATTTTCAGTTTCAGGGTCCTGACACAATGGAAAAAGAATATTCTTGTGGTTTCCAGATGCATTACCCTTCATTGAGGGAGACTGATCACAGTTTACAAAATTACCTTCGAACTCAAATGAATATTTCCATGACTATGTAACTTCCCTAAGATGTGAAAGTTAATTTTTTTTTTTTTTTAATTTATGTGTATACTTCCTTTAAGATCCTTTCTTTCAGTTTCACATTTTGGAAAGCTCTTAGAGGTGTTCACAGGAATTATAAGACTGTGAAACAAAAAATGGTGGCTGAACTATGTTATCTCTTATTTGACATTATATCAAATATTGACATGCTACAATGAAAATGCTTTACATATTTTATTGTATTTTAATGCAATAATTATTCATTTATTTAAAATATGTAATTAAGGATACTAGCCTGCCACCAGCTGAATCTTGTAAAAGTTTTGGAACTGGACTCTGAGCAGTTTAATATTTTTAGAAGTTCTTTGATCACAAAGTAATATAAAAACTTTGTCTTCTATTAACTGGGTCAATTCACACTGAGATGAAGATACTTGCACCACTGTCATCTATCAACTGGGAAAGAAATGCATCACATAAAATGTAGCTTTTCCTAGAGGAAAACAGGTGTAAATCAGTTAAAACGTTTGTCTGGAAACTGGCATTTTATCACCTAGGTGATGATCCCTTTATATTTTTACTTTGTAGTGTGAAACATAAAACAATTTCAGAAGGCAGGATGACAAAATACCATTTTTTTCCCCTACTGAAATCTTTAACCTCTCAGAGATTATGATTCAGATATATTTTACATTTGAGATGAACATCAAGAAATCCCAAATCTCAGCAGAGAGGCATTAAATATCTGCGTGCATTTGACAGCAGCAGTTTGCCACTAAGTCACACACTGTGGAGGATCCTCCCTCTGCAAAGGAAAAAAAAAAGCAGAACGGTTCGGAGATGTGGAACAGATTGCACCCTGCAAAGGGGCACTTATCACAGAAACAGTGTGATTTTTGAGCTCAATCTGTTAATTGCGCTTGTGCATCTTTCTGGGAGGCTCCGCTGGCATGCTGCTCAGACGTACGGAACTGCTGCTGATCTCAACAACAGTGTCTGAGCTCTCCCCATGCTCTCCAAGGGAAGATTGTATCAGATGCAGAAACCAGGACGACAGATACAGTTCTGCTGACTTCAGGCTGCTTTGCAGCTGAGGATCTGAGCTAATCTGTAAAATACATCCATCTCTTCGCAAACTTTCTTCTGGCTGAGCATCTCATTTTATGCTAAGAAGTTCTTGCTGAGAATGTGCTGTGTTTTGTCTTTTTTTCCTTTTTTTTTTTTTTTTTTTTAAGCATACCGTTCAATTCCAGACAAGATTTTTCAAAATCAGTAATAACTATAGTATAATCTGTTGTACTTTTTGAACAGAAAACCAGTTAATGATTCCCAGTCATTCTCAGCTGCCTGGCATATCTTTGACAAGCACTGAGAAGACTGAGACAGAGAGTATGAATCCAAATCCTGTCCTGTCATTAGGTGTGGACTTTGACAAATCTGTTCGGCTTTAAACCTCTGAATGGTACTTCCTGCTAAAATGCAAGGGCTGGCTCTAGACCAGCTGCACTCCATTAGCTATCAGTATGTTCAGAATTATTTTTCTCTGCAAATAAAAAATATGTCTGACCAAAAATATCAATCAGTTCTCTTGGCCAGTAGGGATCCCCAGTTGGGTCTATACATTGGCTCAGATGACAGTGATAGAGAATTACCATTGTGGCCTTCATCTTGCTTTTTGCCCTTACAATTTTCTTAATTAAAATTAATGGTACCTGTAAGGAAGATAGAGAACATAATAATAATTTTGGAAGGAAGAAGCATGCATTAATTCATCTCTTCATGGAGGACATTATCTGGCAAAGCAGCATCTGTCTCTTCATGAGCCAATATTTATTCAATTTTATCTTCTGATTAATTTAGCAGTATTTAGAGCTCAGTGATTTTTTAATTGATGTTGCAAGACAAAAAGTTCATGTGTAAAAGGGAACCATAAGACTCAGCCCAGATTTTGTCTTCAGAAGTTAGTAAAATTTGTACGTGAGTTGTATGAAGCAGTTTCTCAGAAACACAAGTTAACAGATTTATCTATAACTCATTTAGGTGATGGGAGGACAAGTCAGCATTGTGTCATTAGTTGTGGTCAGGGTAGCATGACTTCGATCAACAGAGTCCATTAGTAATGCTATTTATGATCTTATATACTTCAGTGCTTGCATGTTCTGCAACCTCAATTAAGCTTACAAGGTGGGATTTATTCCACTCACCTGTGGACAGCTAAAAATTAGTGCCTGGTCTAAACCATTCATCAAAAATCTTCATGCAATAAAGGGAAATGTATCTCCAGAAATCCATTTTAGGATATGAGGATTCATGTTCTGAAGTCACCTATTTTCATCCACTGGCTAGTGAAGGAGCCTGACAAGGTAGCTAGGATCTATATAACTGTAATGTGGCAAAAGTTAGGTGACACAAATCCAACTTTTGGGTTCCTTTAATGATAGTTGTTATTCACGACTCCCTTCTCCTCGCACCCTCTCTTCCTCCTCCCCCCCCAAAAAACCCCAAACTTAAAACAAATCACAAAACAAACAAACAACAATAAAAACAACAACAAAAACTAAACAAACAAACAATCAACAAAATTCACACCAAAACCTTGCAAAGGGCTTACCAATTTGCCTGGAAAATAGAACCAAGAAAGCTATTATCAGAGGATTGACCATAAATACCAAGCAGAATGAAATCAAAGTAGCAGTTCATGTCATTTTGTGCTTTTTGCTCTACAAACTGTCACTTTGAGAGTCATGTATAAAAATTAAAAATAAGCATTACAGGCAAATTCAGGAATTTCCTTTCTCCTGAAAATAACTTAATGGTCTTAGCTCACAGAATAAGGGCTATGTGAATACAGCATGTTAGAGAATGTATCCAATGCGTTCCAGGATTAGCCTGGAAACAGTCTGAAGAATAAATCTCTGTTATGTGTTTATAAACAACTGAGTCTAGTGCTGTCCTTATATGTGACTGGAACAATGTAGCACAATCTGAACTGATAATAAGAAGAAAAATATACAAAGGAACGCGATAAAAAAATTGAGATGTTTTTATTTTGTTCATAATGTGTGAACAGATGTTTTTGACCTCTCTTAAAGCTCATGCCAATTCTAGTTTAGTAAAAGTATGAAGGGAAAATGCCAGTCTAATTCTCAAAATGCAAGAATAATGGAAACTGCAATTCATATTTTCTTCATTATGGCTAACACACATGCAACTCAAGATATTCTATCACTGAAAGAGGGATTGAATTGTTGACATTAGAAACGATCACTAGCAAAAAAATAGCTACATTTTTCTAATGATAAGCTGAATAAGAACGAGAGGCAAAATATTTAATATGGTTGAAAGTACTCTTCTTTTTGGCATTATGGCACCATGATGAAAGCATAATGTATGTGATGTTCACAGTAAGCTAAATGGGTTTATCTCAGTAGCAGGTAAAATATTGCATGTGGAATGCCACTCGTAAGTTGATGATGTCCCTTTAATATAAACACATTTTGGCCTGGGAATTATAGTGCTGTGAAGAGCACCACTGAAGAGTAATGTAGCTACAGGTGGGTTGAGTGTGATAAAAGCTTTGTTCAGTCAGCTCTTTTTGAGGTAGCTACCGTCATACATTTCTTTACTAAGTATTATTTTTTGTGAACCAATTCCATTCATGATGAATGGGATTTTTGCATTATTTATTTCTCTGAGACTTGTGTAATAAGATGATGGCACAGGTATAGTGACAATACGATGCGTATCTTTACATGAAAGAGATCCACATAAAAATGATGTGGCATCAAGAGCATTGCAGATGCTGTAGGCATCATCTTGTCTGTGGCTTGGGATCTCTCTCATTCATTTCTGTTATCAGGTATTACTTAATACACTTTCAAAAAGTCTAAATAAATGTAAGGTCTAATAAAAAATAGGCATGAATATAAGCAATTTATTACTGTAGAAGAAAACTGTTACATGTTCTATGAATAGTTTCATATAAACTGTTAGGCAGAGAACTCAATTCCATTTGACCAAAGACCAACATTGTTAAACATGTCCAAGGTTCACAAGTAACATGCCTCTTGCAACTGAAGTATGAGTTTCAGGAAACCACGCGGTAGGTGATTCTGATAATATCTCATCAATTTCCAGACGAGTTCTTCATAAAGGAATATGGCAGAAATTTTAGGGAACATACCTCTAAAGAGCGCATATATATTTACTCAAAACATAACGTGAAGACAACTTCTACTTATTGTGGTCTTGTAATAGGTTTAGCTCATCTGCCTGGCTTCCAAATTGTGTTTCATGGTTGAAAAAAGAAAGGAAATTATTCTCTTACTCGAACTTACAGTGGGAAAAAGATTTGGGATCCAAGGTTACACTGTATTTCTCATTAATGTGTGTAGACTTGCCAAGACTACAGAAAGGCCAGTCTTAAACTATCCAGAACGACGAATGAATGTTAAGATAGTATGCAATCGGGTAATCCCAATCCCACATCCTTCTGACAACTCTTATAGACCTTTAAGACATCAGCCAGTAGGCCAGGTCAAACATGGGTGGCTGGTGCAGTGAAGATGCACGTAAGTAGCACCTGACCTCAGCACTGAAGCACAGTGAGTATTTGTCATGACAGTCCCACAAGCTGCCATTGCAATTGAGAATGGTGCCAACACACAATGTGAAGCTAACACCCAGGTCTCTGTCAGAGAGTGAAACAGTGAGAGGTGTTGGTTGGTTAATGATGAAGGTATAGAACAATTCGGTAGAAATTCAGAGAGAGGAGAAGAAAAAAAAAAAAAACTAGGAGTTTCAGAGAGGGAGGCTGCACTACATGTACGGTATGACATGAAAGAACAGCCTAGATGTCTCAGTTTGTGTGACACTGAATGATAAGAAAAGTATCCACCTCACTACTGCAAAAGGACCTTTGCTTTCTTCTCATTGACTAAAGATATCTATATGGTTGATTTGCTTGGCTACCTTTTGCCTTCTTTCCCACAAAGTCTTGACAAAAGAGGACCTACTTCTGCTGAAAAAATCAACAAAAAAATTCCTATGGATTTAAATCTCCTATCTTTAGACTCCAAATTTCAATATTCTTGCCACTGTTCTAGATGTTTTCTGTTGCTCTGAACATCAGAATAAAATGTTTGTTTTATGAGGACATCCTTCAAAGAGACTTTGGCCAAAGTGCCATTGTGACACATCCTGCAGCAGTGAGAAGCGATTCATCTTTTCTCTGTTGCCTAGCAAAGCAAGGTATCCATTCATTATTTTCCCCAAATAGCATGTTCCTTTGTAGTACAAGCTTTTAAAGTTCTCTTTATCTTCATTAAACTGTCACACCAGCTGACAAACTTTTGTCATTGAATTCCAGCAGTACTGGTATTAAACCAGTCCTACAAGGTTCTCTGGTGTAAACAACATTTGTACAGTAGCTGAAACATAGTAGGTGATGCCTCAGCTGGCTACTCAAGGATATCAGCTTGTAGCCATCTACTTGTAGTTACCACACTTTTAAATTGACAGGGAAATCAGAGGTGATTATGATAGAGACTGGCTTTCCACAGTGGTTATTTCCCTGAATTCCTAGAGTTAACACAGATAGATGCTGAAATGCACATTATCTCCAGCTTGTGTGACATTACTCTTACTTAAATCTTCTTGAGCTTAGGTAGTAATATGCAGGATGATGCAGTTACAAATAAGCCTGTGGCTGCTGCTGGGTTGATGAGAGTATCCAAATTCAGGATCTGACTTCAGAAGGAGACCTGCAATCAAAAGATGAAGACCAGCAGAACAGTATAAAATTGTCTGTACAGATGTGTATACCATGTACCTTGGCATATACCCCACCAGTTGACCAGGATCGTTTAATGATGCCCAAGTCCCACTCTGAATCTTCTTCTCTTGCCCTGCACGGCTGGGAACACATAACAAGTGAGATTCACAGCTTTCCTGATGCTACAGTCCTTCTTAGTGAGCTCCATTTTAGAGGTGAGGCTATCTGATCCCATGATTATTTTTTCCAACAAGTACTTTAAAATTATAACATTATTTGTAAGAAAGGCTATGCCATTCACTGGTTAAAATATGTCAACTTGTCTTTCAAACGGTGTAGAGCAAATCTGAGAGGTACTCTTTCAGGAATAGTAAGATTTCTTTGCAAAAGTAGATTAGATTTGACCGGTAGAATTGCTACGGACTATGGAAAAACCATTGGGAAAAAAATCACTTTTCAGTGGCACCTCAGTCTGTCTACTGAGGCCTTTTGCCAATATTTAAAGGTATGGTGCCATTCAAACACGACAAACTGTACTGATTGTGGAGTGAGTTATATTAAAACTCCAATATTTTTGTTGCTATCATTTTTCAACATGCAGCAGATTCCCTGCAAAACAAATAATGAAATTTGAGTAGCTGAGATTTAATCATCCTTTCAGCCTTTCATATTTAAATAATCCTTCTCTATGTGCTATAAATTGAACCCTTTTTTCCTTGTTTATAAAACACATTTGATCCAATAAGAGAACACTAAAATAAAACAAAATAAATGATCTCTAGAATGATCTTTAATCTGAACATCTGACATAGAAGGAATACAAAGATCTGGAAAAAATCTCAATAGACTACCCATTCTTTTTGATTCATTTTAGCCCATCACACTTAAATTAGTGATGTATTTTTCAGGATGGATGGCAAAATGTCAGTGCAGCAGCATTACAACATTTGCTGTTATTATTGTAGTACATGCTAGTATTTTTTGTTATCATTGAGAAGAAGGATTTTCACTTCAACTTTCTGCTTCTTTCCCAACACAATAAAATGTTGGCCATATTCAAGTGTTTACAAATTAATAGTGGATATTTCATAGTAAAGAGTGAGCTCCAGAGTGAACAGGAAGGGCTGGAAGATGATTTAAGTGCAAAATGGGATGAGGGACAGGAAAAAACACTAGTTCATTATATCATTAATAGTAATAGAAATATTTAGACTGACATACATACAAAACCATTTGCAATTCTGGATTCAAATATAAATATTTGCTGCAGCGTATTCAGGGCATTACATGTGCTATACAATAAATAGAAGTGGAATGATTCTCACATATTGTGAGAAAAGGTTCTCCTCCATGTACTATTGCCTTTGTAAAAACATGCACGGCTACATGGTCTGAAGTTCAAGAACCCCTGATGCACCCTACAAAATCCTTATTTTACTCTCATTATCTTGTGACTAAGTCTGCCAACCATTTTCTCCAAGTCATCCCATCTGCCCAAAATCTACCACTGATCACCAGTTTAGCTTTCCCAATTTAGGGGAAAAATAGAATTTTCATTGCCTTCTGCCCAAGCCTCTGGCAGTCACATCAACTGTCCCATCTGTTCTTTTTCCAGCTTAATCTCACCCAGATCTATGATTTCAGGATTTGCAATTTAAAGGGAGAATATGCAAAATGCATAATCAATGCATTTACTTCATACAATATACTTACGCAACAACTCACCTTCTTTGTTTCTTTCTTATACATGCACACACACGTGCATATGCACATGTAAGAACTTTTAATTCTAAACATACCTTTTCTTAAATTAAAAAAAAAAAAAAAAAAGAAGTACTTAGATATGTTCAGCCAATCATACCTTTGGCTTGACTTAGTATTGCTATCATGATAATTTGCTTAAGAGTAGGGACATCAGAACTGTTAAATCACCAGGCCTGACAACACATGCTGTAGATTTTCAGAGCTGCGCTGGAGGCGGCAAAATATGATTTCTATACCTGCGTCTTAAAATAGTCATCTCGCATCCTGTCTCATTGTTCTAACATAAAGAAACAAAGACTTGCTCCATCATTGAGGAAAAAGAACTTGCATCAGAAGCTATATTTTGTTGCTTTTCACAAGTGAGAACTCAAAGGAAGAACAAACAAATGAGAAAATCAAAAATAAGTTTGCCAGAAGATTTTGTAGGATGTTTCTGGAAGCACAGCAGAGTTTAGTACCTACAGAAAATAAAATCCTGTATTGTTGCAAACTAGATCCATTAAGCAGAATCCTGAAAGTCTCATTTGTTTGCTTTTTTCAAGTCATAGAGAGGAAAAACAGTAAAGATATGGCATATAGAATACATACCTCCCAAATCTCTGGGCCAAAATCTAGAGTGATGGTGCTTATACCACTCTAAGACTTCGCAGTGGTCTGAGGATACCAGGCACATAAGAACTCAGCATAACTCTGAAATCTGGTAAAGCTTTCAGTTTAGGTATAGTTTAAGATTAGATCTTGGACTAATTCTCAGACTCGCCAGCCACCATGTTATTTCATAAAACAGCTCAACAGGAAGACACATTTTTTGTTCATACCTACTGGGGAATATACCACACAGTGTTAGTCTGTCAATATCTCTCTGTACAGACTGGCCACTGCTGGTTTCTGTGGCAGTCTGCATGAAAATGCCAGGATACAAGAACTGATTTTAAAGAATATCTTTAGCAGTTTCAATAAGTATCTTAAAATATCTTAAAAATAGTTATTTGTAATAGGTAGTATGTCATTCCTTATATGGACACTTTATAAACATAGTTTTTTGTAAAAAGGATCTCACATGGTTATGACCTCTAAATTTATTTCCACATATGTGGAATAAAAAATGCATATACTTCTGCATATGCATAATAAACACCCCCGTAAGTGGTACCTCTAAATTCAGCCGGTGATGTGGGATATAAACTGCAGATGTCACTCCTTAATGCTTTCCCAAAAATTTACTCACGAGTTGGAAGGATGCTAGTTCCTCCCCAGGATATGCTTGGAAATCGGAATATTGAAATATTGCCCATTGAATCAGGTGCCTTTTCTGTAAGATTTTCCTTTTTACTACATCCCGAGGTTTTTAGAAAATACTTTTTGGAGTTGGAAATACATTATCGCTGGTGCATTTCTGGTCTTTGAAATCCTTCAAATTTTTATGTAAAGTCTGAAGAGCGACAGATTTTCACATCACAAAGTCTGGATCAGAAATAATGAATGGACTCATTACTTATACCTGTTCCTGGAGATGCACTGGCTATTCCCCTTGAGAGTGAAGTCCATTTGAGGCTGTGAGAGACTGCAAGGGTAATGTCTCCAACATTGTGGCAAAACTCGTTCTGCAACTTCCAGCTGCAGGAGATGGGACATTCACGATAAATTGAATTGAGATCTACATATCAACGACACGCTAACAAGCCACAGACAAAGGCGAGCTGGCTGATATAGGAGCTGGGGGATGTGTTGAAGGACACGTAGCTACGTGTTCTGACAGGCCCGGCATGGCACTAAGGGAGAAGTCCCCAGACCGCTTGAGACCCTTCAAGGGAGCCCGAGACCCTTCGGGACCCTCCTATCTTTCGCAATCACCCCCCAGTGACGGCTGGGCAAAAGACCAAAGATTATACGAACAGGTAATCTAGAAGATTATAAAAAGCCCACCTGCACAAGCACTGGCAGCGTGCCCACCACCCTGAGGACCACCTCACCCACCAGTCTCACCGCAGGAACCGAACAAGACACCGGAGGACGCTGCACATCACTGGATCCAAGTCTACAACCCCATCATACACATTGTGGAGCCATAAGGGCAGTGTAATTTCTCTTTCTTTCCTATATTTCTATTATTTTGTTTTCTTTTTATAAGTAACATACTAATGTAAGTTTTACAGCCCCACATGCACCACAAACTTATTATGTTTACCAATCAAACCTAAAATAGAATAAATCGTCCTGCCACCAAATCATCCACCAATTGGGCCAAGCTGCAAAATAAGTCTTTTTGTTTACGGACTTTGAGTATCCTGTATACTCTTTTCCAATCAAGGGGGACCGATGAATCAGAGTCACCTCTGTTCCCACCCATATCTCTGGATGGGAAGTGGCAGAGGCGTAATACATGTCTAGGTCTTCTGACTAGTTGAACACTCGCAAGAGCATTTCCAAGGCAAACTAGCTCTGAAGCCATCGCTGTTTTGGATTGGGATCCAAGTATTTCTATCGAATAATATTCACATCAAACGTTGTGGCTTTAGATTAATATTTCAGGAAATAAGAACAGTGAAGTTTAGAACAGTTTAATTTTTCTTACAGATCGCATGCTAATGTAGCAGCACCTTCTGGTGCTGTTACTTCAGAAACCTGTGTTCAAATTCCAGTTTTTTGGGGTTTTTTGTTGTTTTTTTTTTTTTTTAAATTTCTGTGAGAGGCTGGCTGTGGCAGTTGCACTTTCCCCCTCTCAGAACTGGGCCTTCAATGGGCAGTTAACGACCCTTTGTGGAGGCCCAGGGCCTCTGGGCAGGGT
>VWYH01006970.1:626126-780853 GCA_013399365.1 Pampusana beccarii | reverse complement strand
CCTTGCCTGGCAGGCAAGTGTAAGTCCTGGCTGCAATAGGCGAGTGTTTCTCCCTTATGGGTAAAACAGGGCAGAGAGGGCTCTGGTTTGTTTTCTTGTGAGTGCATATATGCACGCTGTGGATCTCCATTATTCTTATTTCACTGCACCCCAAACAATCTCCTAACCTAATATCCGAACCTGTATCTTATGTTATTGGAGTGCTAACTAATTGTATAAACCTCGTTTCCAATCGGTTTATCGGCGGTACTTTTCCGGCCGGAATAAAGTTTGGTTTGGACCTTGTTGTCCGCCTAAACTTATTTTTGGGGTGCCTCCATGACACTGGCAAAACAAAAACTACGAACAAACAGACCTGCAAAACCAGGATAACTTACGCTGATCTAATCTGTAAAGCATCTAAGGATTTACAGGAAAGATTGATTTAGAGAAGTGAAAGATCACTCTCGTTTTTATTTAATAAAAATTACTCTTGCATTTTACAAGTTGCTAACGTATTAGCTACTTTAATTTCTCTTCCTTGTGGAAGACTGTCTGCATACAGACATTTTTATATGGTTACAAAACCTCTCCTCTCTTCAGGAACGGACTTGTTAAACCACAACAGAAAATAAACAGCTTCTTCAACCTTTCCATGTACCATTTTGTTTTACTTAGATTCACAGTTTTCAGATCCTTCCTCTGAAAAACACTGATTAGTAATCTTGAGAAATCAGTCCTTATACCGTATTACAAAAAGCACTTCTTAACAAAATGTGGGCCTCCATGTTTTCCTACACTAGACACAGACCTCTTATATTTTTTCTGGAAATCTCATGGCTGTTTGATAGACCATGTATTTTCTTTGGGACTACATGTCACAGTAATTCTTGTTTCCGCGCAACCCAGATATGAAATAAACTTACCACCAAGAAACCCTGATTTCAGTGGAATTGGCGTATTAATATATGGTTCTTCTCTGTGTTCAGTAGGCTTCTATATGTCACTTCAGTAAAAGCTCTTCTTATTGGTGCATGTGTTCAGTTCACTAAAAGAACACATTTATTCAGCGGGATCTGAGCTGCACTACAGTTAGTGTGATGTTTATTTTCACCTTTTTACTTCATTGCCACAGTTGAAAGAAGCCTTCAAGAAGGTATAAATTAATCTGACACCACCTATATTACATAAAAGGCTATTGTGTGTGAGAATTATATCCCTTTTGAGCACATAAGATAAACCAGAAAAAAAAACTGTAGTGCAAAATGCATTTAAATTAAACCAAGCTGTCATCAAACTAATGCAGCATGTCCTTCACTGGGAGAAGATGGTGGATCTGCACCGAAAACAAAGGAGTTAGTCTGATTCAAAGCAACTGGGAATTATCCCAGGGAGGTGGACTGGCACAGGCAAGAGCTAGAATTCCATTCAAGACATTTACAACTGCACTAAGAGTTGGGGGGTCGAAAATAAAAAAGTTTAGAGACTCACGTTCACAAAGCTAAATGGAAAAACATTTCCTCCTGTACCTCTGGGGCACAGAAGTGTATCCTGACTATGTGGCAGGGTACAGAGACCATGCAGTACCATGATGTAACTGCTTTTTTTCTTCTGCTTCCCTTCTCACTTTGTTCTTGTCTACAGGCAAAATTCATTGCACGATACAGTGAGAAAGCTCCGAAATTTTATTAAAAATAAGACAAGAAAAATAAAGCAGCTTGAAAAATAAAAGGGGGAAAATAGCCATTGCAGTGGAATAAATCCCAGACTAGTTACTCTTACTAGCATCTGCACATGGATGGGGGCAGTGGGAGCATGAGGACCACTACCATGCTCCTGTCACGCTGCCATAATCAAGCAGTTTTATCAAGTGAGGGTCAGTCTTGCAACAAACAAGATTGAAGAAGGGTGCGTAATATGTTTACAGGTCACGGCAAGAACACTTTCATTTACCAGGAAATGAGAATAGAGCTGTGCTGTGCCTTTGACAAGAAATTGCCATTTCTTTGTAGGAGCTGGTCTTTTGCCAAAGTTTCCTCTAAATGCATCTTTCTTTTGGGCTGTGGAAGGAATTGTCACTGGTCCAAAACAACATACTTGAAGTGCAATACGCCAAGTGCCTCAAGTGGCCCAGTAAGCCAAAACATGATTTTAGAGGACTAGCTATTCACATAAGCAAGGTTATTTTTGCTAGTCAGGAGGCTCACTAATGGACTAGTTCATTAAAATAATGCCTGGATTTGTACTTTCATCTTCTAAAATTACTACATTTCTGTTCTAGAATGAAATAGCCTAAATATCTTTTTTGTTTTTGTTTACTTTCTTAATAAACAATTCTGTGGGCAGCTCAGCTGGCATGTAGATGAGCTAAAGGTTTAGACTAACACAGAGGCAAACATAGACTTTTTGGACTGCAGAACAGTACTGGCTGGCACACCAAGGCATTCAGTATGGGCTCATGGCTGGAATGTACACAGACCTGGTTTAAAATCACCGCTGAGTCCTGGTGGGGAAAGGCAAAATGGCCTAGACCAAGTTTAAATGGTGCTGTTGACACACAATGCCTCTCACAGAAGTGGCTAAATCTACTGTATCTTATTGTTTAATTTAAGGCTTGGACCAAGCTGTTCTGGGGGTGCAGTATCTATCAGGTTAGGTATCCTTCCGCTGGTTTCAACCCAGTGAATTTCAAGATCCAAGCCATGCCCTGTTCAGGAGAAGGGATTTGGGTTTATCTGAGCCACTTAGGTGGCAAGGGGCTGTAGAAACACTTCTCTGATGATCTTAAATGTATTGTGGATCTGCAAACATTTTTAAACCTCAGGTTCAGTTTTCATCATTATCATATTGATCAACATTCAACTCACTGCTGAAGTAGTGAAAAATTCCATAAACTTTTATTCAGAGGAAACTTTCATCTAGGTGGGTTCGCAGCTGACAAAATCTCAGTTTCAGTATTGATGCAAGTAATTGCATGTACGTAATTAATGTTTATAATAAAAACATGGAAGTTGTTTTTAAGCTACATTCAACCCTCCTCCAGAGAAATCAGGGAGCACTGAACTCAAAGAGATAAGACCTAGCTCATGCAGACACTTCTTAGTACCAGTACAGGGAATACTTGTGTTTGGCACCTTCTTCCAGAAAACAGACATCAAAATACATGTGAGAACTTAACTTGGGATTATCAAGTTTTTTAATACTGTAAAGAAAGTGACAGCAGTCTCAGAGTTTTTCCTCTGACAATAAATTGGCACACTCGTAGCTGGAAGTTAATGACATTTTCTGTTTGCTTAGGCACAGTAAGTTCAACGGGAGGACAACTCAGACAGACCGTTCTCTCTTGCTAGTGCTCTCAGATGAGTTCTTGTCATGTTTAATATTGTTCTGTTAAAGCTGCACAGTTAATAGCTTATAGGAGCTGGCACTCACCCAGTTTGAAGAGGGATTGTTTTACATTGTTGTGAACACTTATTGAGCATAAGGGTGGCATTTTTTTTTCAGTTAGTTTTGTTGTTGTTGTTGTTGCTGTCTTTTCATTACAGCACTCAAGGAAAATGCTTGTATTTCATAAAAACTAACAAACAAACAAAAAAACCCTCAACAGTAATTCAAAAAGTCTGTATCAGTTTTAGGAGTATTGTGTTTCTCTAAATTAACAGATGCTAAAATAAGTGAAGAAAATAGCATTAAATAGAAAAGGTAACATTCAGAAACTGTGCATATCCAGAAAGCTGTTTTCTATTGTGTACTAGTGCTATTTCTGTGTGTTGTTGAATGATCAAATTTATTTACTGCAAACCCAGAATCTCACTATTCCATGTGGTTAAAAAAACCATAAAAACAACAACAACGGCAACAACAACAAAACCAGAATTTCTATGTTTTTGTTTATTCTTTTTTAGATCGTAGCATTCCAATTGAATAGACATCATTGAGATATCGGCATGACTGTGAAAAGCCAGTCCCTTGAGTCCAGTCACTTTCGTAGGAAAAACAAAACAAAACAAAAAATGGGAAAAAAAAGGAAAGAAGCACTAGAAACATTTCTCAAGAGCAGTGCAGACAGGTGCTGTTGTGCACGTTTTAAAGATTGTTGTTTACTTTCTTACTCATTCATGTTTTGGTAGTCTTATAACTTTATTTTGAAACAGTCATCCAGCCTGCAACTACTTATGTAGACTAAAAAGACAAAAGAGAAAATCTGTGCAAACCTCAAAAAAACATCATCAGACTGTTTTAGCTACAGTTCATCAACTCCGATTAGAAAATTTTACCTATTTTCAAACAGTGCTATATCAAATGCATAACCAGTTCTTTAATATATTGAAAGTTTTGCCATTTGGGTTAGGTCTCCTTTAGAAAACACATTCTGGCTACAAATGAAGAAAAAATACACATAATATAACTCAATTATTATGGGAAGAGCATGGGTATCAAAGAAAGATGTGAAATATCTGAGAATTTCCAATGCTACCTATCCACCTTATACAGGGATCATAACTATGGAAATCAGAACCACTGTGTAATGCTCAGCTACACAAACGTATTGCAAAAGATGCAGCCTTTTCCGGAGTCCTTACCTTAAAACATACCCTTTGCCACAGCACTGGGAACCGTCCTCTCTCACATTCATTACACTGAGGCATATGAATCTTCATTAATCTGCAGTGAATTTGATTATTTGTTATCTTTGCATCTGGCAGTCCTATCCCCCATTGTTCTCCTTTCTGAACATTAAGAAACTTGCTGGCTTGAAGGTATTACTCCTACCAGGCATCATTCATATAAAACAAAGACAGAAACCAGAATGTAATTTCCTTATTCTTAATGTCTTTAGCTAGTCCTCACCCAACTTTTTTTTTTTTTAAGTCATAGTTTTTATCTTGTTTGTTCCCTGTTTTAACCAGTTTCATAATCTGATGAGACTGTCATTTGTGTCGTGTCTCAGTACTGTAGACATAAACTTTTAATGTGGCACTGTCAGACATTTACTGATAATCTAAGCACTGTGTATACTATCCTGTGGCCTTTTCCAGCTGTAGCAGTCACAAAGAAGTGAAGCACAAGGCAGTGAAGCATAGCACTCCTCTCCAACACTGGTTGTCTTTGGTCAAGCTAAGCTCTTCCAAATCCCCTGGTCTTATATCCCTTCAAATAGTTTCTGAAATTTCTTAATCTCACAATTCTCTGAGGTGCTGAGATACACCTCCTTCTCTTAACCCTCACTTCCCCCCATTTTCTGGATTTTGCCTTCTATCCTCAGAAACTATTCCAGTTTCTTGGAAGTCAATACATCTTTTAAGCCATGGTAAATCTCATTCATCTGCTTTCCTGCACCATGATATCAAAACTGTTATCCAGATATGTCCAAAACACCCATTGCTTTCATAAAAAACTTTCCAGATTACTGCTCTGACATAGAAAGTAAGAATGTAGGATGTCTTGTTTATTATCACTTAAATTTTTATCTGTATTTTAAATATAGAATAAAACCATATTACCTATCACAATGGGGAAATAACAGTATTAAATGTTACACATCAGCAAATTTCTAAAAAAAAAGAAAAGGTGCCAGGCTTCATGCTTAAAAGCAACAAACTTCCTACGAAAAGAGTAAGGAGAACAAAGGTAGAAAAACACTTCTACAAATGCTAGGCTGAATAAAACTGGAAGAGGAGCAAGGTCTCTGATGTGATCTGCAGAGGAAAGATCTCCAGATTATTTTAAATGAACTGCCTGGATGCCTTATGTGAGCCCTTCAGGAACCATTCCCAACCTAGTATGTGGGTCCAAAACTAGAACCTATCCTCTCAAGGAGACAGCCTCACCATTACCTAAAAAGAGTGTTTGAATGATCAGCTTAAATAGATTATTATATTTTCTGTGGTGAAAAGTGAGATGAATTACTGACTATAACTGCTGTGAAGAATTCCTCCTAAGAGTGCATGAAACTTCGTGGCTTCCTAATCCGCTAGAAAGGTATCTCTTACATGTCTCTCACTGTATTCATAAGGGCCACAGCCACATTTTTTGGAGGTATCATTGCTCTCTAGCTTTGCAAGAGGGGCTAAACCAGTGAGTCAGGCTGGGTATGCTCTCACTGTTAGAGTTAAGAAGGGTGCTCCAAGAAAGCCAGTCTATAGATCACAAGCCTTAGTGTGGGGGGCACTTTAATTTTAAACTGCTTGTTTGACATTTCCTTTTGTTAACTCTATTCCGCTTTTATTGGCATTGTTTCTGTAAAGTGGTAAATAATGAGCCATCAGTGCTCTCTTCCTGAATTTTTTGTTGTCAATACATTCACTATGAGTTGAGGTCTAGATGGTGTCAACCCTCCTGAAGCTGTTGTGAAATCAGTGAGGGAGAAGGACTCTGGTCTAGCTAGAGCACTGAGCTCATTCTTGCTGGCATTTTTACCTATTAGCTGGAATACACCAGTGTAATAGCTAAAGGAGCACAGTAATGTTAAACATCTTGCCTAAAGATCTATGTGTGTTTCATAGATGACTGAGACACTGGGGATATTTATAAACCTACCTGGCAAGTAAACTCTATTTAAAAAAAAAAAACAACAAAAAAAACCCCCCCAAGAACAACAACAACTACTCTTGTAGATTAGAGAGAATATAATTAAGGAGTCTCAGGGGTCCAACAAGTTTCTTGCTGAGAAAAAAGAACACAATGTGTTGCCTACAGTAGCTTGACACATCATGCAATTTTCCTGTGAATTATATGTTGTCATTTAAACATAAGAGCGTAAACCTACTGACTTACTACAAAGCTTTTAAAATTTTAATGTGTAGGAAAAACTTTGCTCTTGCTTCATAAGTGGCCCCAAATTAATGTAAAATAAATCTTGGTGTATGTATGAACCATGAGCAGAAAAAAAAAAAAGGCAGAAAAACAACAAAAAAAGAAAACACAGCTGTATTTCCCTTGCAGCTCCTGGAGTCCTTTGTGAATTTAGCTAGTGCCAGACAGAATATGACAAGATAGTTCTCCAAGAAAAAAAAAGTAAACCAAATCAAAAAATGGTTAACGTGAAATTTAAGATTTTGCTAGAAGCCATCTTTGATAATAAATCAGTAAGTGTTAGCATTTTCATGATAGTTTACACATTAAATGGCTGCAAAAAGTAAGGTCTAAGTTTTATCCAAATTAAGTACAAATTTGCACAAGTGATGCAGCAATACCTTGAAACATCAATAATTAGATTAAATGGATGAAGTATAAATATAAGTTATCTCCTCATGCATTACATTCTACAAAAACTCTAAAAAAATACATTTACTTATTATATTTAATAAGATATATAATCATTTTACTGTGCAAATATTCTTACAAGTATAGAAATATTTAACTTTAATTATTTTCCTCAGTGTTATATTCTAAATATTCAGTATCATGTTAATACAAAATTAATACCTCACAACCACATTATAAAACCAACTAAATTATCAGAAATATAAAATGTCACCATAGCAAGAAAATAAAAAGAACATATAGGAAAAATAGTTGGGTACCTGTTTGTTCCTTTTCAGAAACTTTGAGCAATGACATGAAGAGTTGGTCAAAAAATTTTGTTTTACTTGAACAGGTTCATCAGAGCTTTCCAAGTCAGCGAAATCAGCTCAAAGTATTTCAGCTAAATGCTTATAATGAGCTTTAAGAATTTCATTTATAAAAAAAAAAGGGCATTCAAAAAAAGCATTAAGAACTGCTTAATGCTTTCAGATGAACAACATTTCAGAAATGACAATGTTTAGTGTATTTTTGTTGTTATTTGCAGTTTGTTAAATCATTCTGGGGAAAAAAAAAAAAAAGTCTTGTCTTTTTATATGTTTTTGAACCAAATCTAATGTCAGCATATTCTGAAATATGTATATTTTTTTTTACAAATAAGCTTTCTGCATAGATAGACAAAGACAAAACAGAATCACATCAGTACAATAAGTCATAAGGACAATTCCTCTGAAGTTTGCTATCCAGTTGAGCAGTTAAATACACACAAAAAGTGCTTACAGAGTCAATTTTTAATAGTATGCTGAAAGAAAACGATATTTCTCGGTTTTCTGAAACCTGAAACAAGCAACTAGCTATTTAAAATTGTCATGACTGAGAGATCATGGTATGTAAAAGTGTTGTAAATGGTTCTGAATAAGCTACGAATTTAAGATTTCTTGAATTAGCAAAGTAAGTTTAGCAATGTAGATTGACAGAAGGAAAAACAATTTAGAGAGATAGTACAGAGTCCTCAAAGATGATATTTAGAAAACTGCAGAAAAATAATACAATCACTCTTTGTCTTTTCACAGTTCATTTCAGATACATTTACATGCGTTAGTATCAAGATGTATTAAGAAAATGATGTGTCTGTTCTCTTCAAAAAGCATAATCATCCCTGAAAACCACCTTTTTCACTTCTTTTCTTCAGAGAGTTTAAGCCAGAAGAATTAACAAATACTATAGTTAAAGAACCTTAACTTCTTTTTTTAATTTTATTGCTTTTACTAAGATTAGATTCTTAAAGCAACTATTTCATTAGGAAGTTTGTATTTATTTATATTTGCATCCTTATTAGAAACCTAGTATTGTTATTCCTTTTCTCAGTATAATGGCATTGTCCAATAGTTAAATCAGCAGTCTCTGTCTAGGAACCGTCCTGTGCAGCAGCATATTCAGCAGGTTTGGGGTGTACTTATTTTCCTTAAGTTGCCTGGAAGGTTACAATTCATTTGGTTTCTCCATTTTTAACTACATAATACATGCACAATTTAGTAAATATGTATACATAGTGTGTTCATAGAAATGGTTTTCTAAGAGAATATGTGCACACCAAACTTTCCTTTTACTCATATGACTTGATGAACTATAGTGGTGTTTCTCCTGATATCTGATGGCACTGGAAATAAAACCAGAGTTAACTCCCTTTTTCACTCCCACAAAGACTGCTTGTCCACTAACCGAATTAATAATTACCATTTCACACTACTGTTAACCACTTGTGTCCGTGGACATTCTTCATAGTACTCAGAACAATTGACATATTTTTTTTTTCTCATTTGGACATTCTTATTTCCCATCCAGTTTTGTAAACAAAACAAAAAGTTATGAGGGATAAAAAAAGAAAAAACTCTCACAGGGTTAAATGATTCTCACAGGGTTAGACAACAATTCTAAGCGTTTTATTTACTTGACTTACATAAGTCAAGCAAAGGCATGGTGTTATCCACTTCCTCACACTGCTTGGGAAAAGCTGCAGTGACAGCCTTGTAGATCCTGTCTGTGTAATATCTGAGACCTGTTGGGGAAACTAAGAAAGAGGCTTATTGAATTTTAATGTTGAACTAATGTTACATTTGTAGCCAGCCGCATTAGATGGGTGACTGCAAGTTGAGAGGAGAAAGTAAAGAATGGCTTCCCCCTTTTACCAATGAGTTCAAATGTTCATCCTGTCCTTTCTGTGAACCCACTATTTATGGCAAACTCTTTTAACCTATATATAATTCATGAAGAAATCCATACAGAATAACATTACAGATAGATGACTGTGTGACAGATTTTTAGACTCAAGAAAGCTTCAAGTTTCCTGTGTTTATGTTACTGGATGTAGAATGCCTGTGTTATAGTCAACTCAAAGTAAGCCCTACAATATCCTGAAGAAATCAAGTATGTGTAAATCACAACATATGTGAATTGCCAAATTATTTTGCATTAAGTAGCCTACAATTTCTATGTAAAAAACCCCCATGTAACACTCACCCAACTCTTTGCAGATTCTTGATCTTTTTATAGTGTAGCTGGTGTTTACTGTCCTTGTTCTTGGGCACCCTGTGATTGCCTTTATTGAACACCACAGCACTAAAGCAGTTAAAAAACTCACAGCAAAAATGTGCAAACTATATTCTTCAGCTATATTTCAACATTTTAATTCTCTTCTTCATTAGAGAAATATGGAAGAGATTAAAGATATCTGTTCACATTAGTGGACATGTGGAAACAAAATTCACCTACATTTTCTGTGTACTGTTTATGTCCACTCTATGCTAGCCAACACCTCAAATACTTAATAACATATGAATAATAATGCACAGTTTATACCACATCTAATATCAAATACAGCTGAACTGATCTCAGAGGTAGCCCTCAGTACTGCTTCATTACCACATCCCTCATCTATTTTTCAGCCCGTACGATAGTGCTCATCCCCATACAAAATTGAATTAACTGACTTAATAAAGGGAAAGCAAAGAAGAATTACTAATAGTGAAGCTAATCATTCAAGAAGGAGGTGTTCTCAGTGTAAATAAATTAAAATTTAAAAAATAATGAGTTCTGTTAATGGATTTTATCCCTGCCAATTAGTAGTATTCTAGAAAAATCTGTAATAAAGAAAAAACATCTTTGCCTATTTGCTATATAAATATCCCTAAGTATTATAACAATACCCTGGAGAAACAAGTTCTGAGACCAAATACAAAATATGGCTGATAATCAAGGCAAACTTAATTTTATTTATGCATTGCAGGACTTTTAAACCATAAATATCTCCATGACAAATTGAAGTGACGATGCTTCACCTTGTCAACAGGTCATAATTACCTTATGTGACACAGGTTCTAGCCCCAATTCTGGAAACTCCAACTCAGAGGCATAATTTTATTACTTAGATGCCTTTACCACCTTTAAATTCACGTGCATATTGTTTTTCTCTTGATCTCTTTCACCCTCTGAGTCTTATTAGCTATCAAATAATAAATATTACACCGTATGTTAACTCACTTCTATGGTTATAATCTTTTCAATAAAAATACAAGTAATTTATTCATTTTACAGTTGCTATTTTTTGGGAAGTAATTCCACACACAAATTAAGTAGACAAAGTTAATAAACAGAAGTAATGCTCCTTGTTTCCCTGTTAGAAGATACGGTTTATATTTTTGTTTGCAATATCAGCTGCAAAGCTCATAATGGCAAAAAAATACAATTCATTGTCCATTTTATATGTTGATATTTAATTAAAGAGTGTATGGCTGCAAGTGCACATTATATTTTCTATATGTATTACTCATATTGATGAATATCACTTGATAGGCATCCAGAGGAGTCATTTTACGAGGATTATCAGTTAAATAAATAAAAATCCAGCCTTTCAGCCTGCATGGCATGCGTGCAGTAGGTTCATGAATGGGAACGTGCAAATAGTAATAACCAGAGCCAGAACCGTCCACAGAAGTTTCTTTGTTAAACCAACTTCCAAAAAGCTAGGAAGGAAGTTGTGAGTATAATGGAAAGAAAGTAGTTGTCAGAGTAAGGCCAAAAAGTATTTGTGTGCATCGAGTGCTCAGCCAAGCTCAGGGTCATTGCATTTTTCAGACAACATTAAAGTTTATGAAGATGATGAAATATGGACAACAGAAGGAAATGCCTTCACTTGTAGTCCATATTATCTAACACAAAACCAAAAGCCATTGAAGTCCTCCTTTGAGTCAACCTTCACGAAGGAGGCTTAGCACACTCATCACATTGAATTAGGCCTACCATTGCTGATAGATCAGAAGCATACTTAATGTTTGATGCTATCACCTGCCCATATAATTTCATCCATTTCTTCCCCTCAAGTAATTTTCTGAGGTTTTCACAAAGCTATTTTATTAACACTTACATACCTGCCAGCAATGTTCAATGAAAAGACACACATTTTAGGGAAAACAAACCTACAGCTTTTTCATTAGTCAGAATGCATGGAATAAATGAAGACTCATAGATTTTAGTTCTAAAACCAAATGTGATAGCCATCTGTTCTTACTTGTTGTATGATCCATGGTGGTGAATTTCTCATACGGATTCCTGCATTGTGTGAATGAGCTAAACACAGTTTAATCTGCTAGAGAAATGAATGTAATAATAACTGCATACACTAGGAAAAAAAAGAGCCTTCACGAGCATTACCATAATGGACCTACTAAATACGGTATTTAATATTTGGATGATGATGAAAAAAGGAATTTGTAGGCTGTTTAGAACAAACTTTGTCAGCTTGATTATGGTAGCCTAAGAAAGAATAGAGTCTTGCTATTTTGTTTTTTAAATGAATATGAATAACTAGATCATAAGTAAACCAAATTCTATTGCTAAGTGAAAAGCTCCAGACTTTTTTTTTGGCATAGAAATTTAAAACCGCTATAGAAATGTGGGGTTTTGAGAGAACTAATCTAAAAGCTGATTTTCATTTGTTATTTAACCAGCTGAGGTATCAGTTGTTTTGTTAAAAATATTCTGTCAAAAAAAGCTGAAAAATATTTAAAAATGCAGCTGAAGCTCATTTTCATATTTTTTTCAAGAGAAATGTTAACTAGAATGAAAATCTTGTATAAAAAACACTTCTTTTGTCAAATACTAATTCCTTTAAAATAATTTTATGTTCTTTCTAAGGGATATAAACTGTATTTAAAATCGAGCTGTAAAGAAACATTAAACACACTACAAACAGGTTTCTTGAATAATACATTATTCTTTATATTGCATTATCTGAAGCTGCTTTAAAAAGGATTAGCAGCTCCTCACATCTTACAGGCTGCAGAATCAATTGAGTCACTTAGGAAGAAGAGGTATTTCCATATCCCAGCTTTAAACTAGTGTTCAGATTCCACTTTGCTGAGTACATTAAAAATGTACAGACAGATAGCTAAGCAGATAACAGCAGGTGAACTTCTGGCCCCATTACAGTCAATGGGAGGTCTGTCATCATATCAAAGGCGCCAGGATTTCACCCTCTAACTCTTCTTTCTCATCCATCAGAAAAGCACTTTCACCCACCAAACTTAATGACAAAGCAACTAAAAGTTTTGAACAATTTTGAAGTCTCCATTGCAAACTTAAATTCCACATTTGTTTGAGAGGCACTGGCAGCTTTCAAAGTGTGGATTATCAGTCAGCCTCCTGCAGTTGACAAAGCAAATCAGAGCAAGTAAATTTGAATGTGTGAATAAAATACATGTTAAAAAAATGTAGTAACAACTAGTAAGATGCCAAGAAAATTTCTGTATTTAAATTAGACATCTGTGCCCTATTTTTAAATATTCATCGTTGTAAGTGATTCAGCATGTTCCCTACTCCTGTCAGAGTACACATATTTTAAAAACCTTTTAGCTTTAACACCTTCATTACCATATGAATCCATTAGTAGAAAATTTTCTGCCCTTAATCATATTCACATATACAGATTTCATCATAAACTTAACGGAGTCACGAAGTTTCATGATGCTCATAGTTTTAGTCAGAATTTCACACTGAAAACAGAAATGGCAAAGCAAGGTAATTTTTCAGAGCTTTTGTAAGAAAATGAACAGTGCTATTAAAATAAAATGTAAGAAATTACGTTGTTCAAGCACATGATCCAGTAGGGGTTACAGCTTGCTTGTTCTTTTGTATATATCTCTGATTCGTGGTCACTGCGTAAGACAGGAGCACAATTATCCTGGATTGGACAAAAATGGAAAACCATTCCTGAATAGAGTATAAAAACCAAAAAGTACGCAGAATATCCCGGAAACATAGAGATGAGAGGAGAAGAAATGCGACCTTTCTATTTCAGAGGCACTTACAGGCACACTTGAAATAAATGGATAGGTGGATAAAGCTGGCTAACATCCATGGTCCTGTTTTATGTGAGGTGTTACGTAAGGTAAACATGGTTCTTTCTGGCCTTGCAATCCATTAATTTATGTGTTATCTGAAATGAAGGGGGGAAAAAATGAGTGTATTACAATAAGTTTGATGAATATTCAAACCCGAAAGCTAACCAAAAGTTAACACGTTACATTTTAGAACAAGATGGAAGGTCAAGATGCCTGTGGGTTAATTAAACTGCCTGTCAAAGAATAATGAAATGATTTGGTATAAAGGAGAAATTGCAACCAATACATCCAAAGTTCATTAAAAGCTAATAAAGCAGGGAACTAAACTTCATTTTAAAAAATCTTCTGGTTAGATCTGGTGCATAGAGAAAGGAAGAGTCCCAAGTTGTACTTCTGCCTGAATATGAAGCAGTGAGTGGAATTAGCAAGAACTCCACTTGCTTTCATGAAACTACAATAGCAGAAAATATCTGTTGTCAACAAGCTGGCTGCAAGACTGTAAACAAGGGAACATATTGGGGAAATATGGGAGGATGCACCTGCCAAAGAAAGATCAGCAAACACAGATACTTTATGAATGTGTCACAAGTCTAACAAAGAATCTATACACTTTATATATATCACATACTAATAGGTCTGAAACATTACCTTCTGGTAAATTAGCAAGTTATCATGATACTTGTCACCATCTAGGACTGACAAAATTCTGCATTGAATCTCAAGGAGTGGTAGACAAAGACCCCAGGAAGCATCTATCCATTGAGTTAGCTTAATTTTCATTCTGAAAGACTTGGAGGACTAAAGGAAATTGAAAGGATTTAAGACAAGAGACAGCCATGCTTTGATAGACAGATTTCACTACAAAACTCTCATTAAACAGCAAGTGAATATATGGATTTACTTCTTGTTGATTTGAAGAAGGTGATCAGTGTTTGCTTTGTCTGCATTTTGGGAAAAATACCAGTTGAATGTTTGTATTTAGCCTCCCATTCTTAGATTCACTTAGCTGATCCAGAAATAGCTAATATTTATCTCCCTGAAGATTCACAGAGTTTGCTTAAATCACTGAGGATAGGCAATTAAAGAGGCTAATTGTACTGCTGAAAACAATAATTAGAGTTTTTTCTTCTTCCTTTTGTTTTCTCTTTCTTGTTTTGGTCCTTTCATTGTTTAGCAAGAGGTGGAAGTCAGAGCAGCCAGGCTGTGAATCACAGCAAACTGCTTTAATTTCTACCCAGTAAGACATACTGGTTTTTATCAGATTCTTGATTTGAATAGAGGCCATATGATTTCCATAACTTATCATTAAAGTCTCATAAGTTTTATAGGAAAAAACATGAAACTACGATAACATTCTCAAAAATTGGACAATGAACGTGATTAATTTTAGATTAATCATATAAAAGAGATTATTGCTCTACAAATGAGCCTACCCTGAAATAACTCCGTCTACAAATATATGTTTTTAAACTAAATGTTTCCTCGTGCAGCATAGTTCATATTCAAACTTAAAGCACAATATTTTTATCTTTGTAGCATTATCCTCCAAGATAGTCCTGAAGTTTAGAAACAGATAGATGGAAATCACACTAGGTTTTAAAGATTAATTTCAATCTATTGATGTTAACGGAAGCTTAAACATGCTTACATGTGAGCATCTAAATTTAAGTGTGTAATCTGAAATATAAACCCATCAGGAATGTATCTAGGGGGTGCAAATTCAGGAAATCAGAGTATCTTCTGGAGAACTAGAAATGTGACATAATGCTAGATCGTATACTGTTATTATCAATTTTTGTTGCTTTTTTACTCAAAAGCCTCCCCATCAGAACTAGAATTTTGTTGGTCTAGTCTATAAAACCATACCTGAAAATAAAGACTCATTATAAGTAGTGTATGGCCTCAAAAGAGTTTATGAGTAACAGGAATGATGAGTGTATCTCCTTAGTTTCATCTCTTCTTTTCTTACAGTGTATGTTTTATTTATTCATTGATGTTAAGAGACTGCTAGTTCATTATTTATTTTCCAATGAACCTCTATACAGCTGTTAGAAGACTCAAATAAACCAGTTAGTTAACAACCAAACACAATGTGAACTGAGCATGCTTGCTGATGAATCTGTCATTTTTTACCAATCTAGGGATTAATTTGGGCCAACGATGAAAATAGATTGAAACGAGAATATGATCTCAGTGCATACCACAGTGAGTTTAGTCTGCTAGTTTAAAAAGTTTCTGAGGGAAGATCTTACAAGTCTGAGCTATTTCTCCTCCCACTACAAATCTCAAATGTACCATTTCTAGGCTCAATCCATTGTTTTTTTGTTTGTTTGCTTTTCTGGTATTCTACTTCCCGTTCAGCAACTCTGCATAAATCACAGGATGATCTTTCCAATCAACTAAAAATACTATAATTTGTATTGGTTACAGGAGAAAATTTTAGCTGGACTGACTGAGATGCATGTAGTTGAGAATACACACTTTTCAAACATTCATCATTTTATAAACACGCATTGTTTCAATATTCATAAGGAATGAGTATATTTTGTGGTGAAGTAGACCTCTAAAGACACTGAACCTGACTCATAAATAACTCCCCCCGTCATATGACCGTACAATTAAAGTCACTCTTTGAGAACGAAGCTTAAGAAAACATATTCTGAGCTGGGAAAGTATCTGCTGTTCATAGTCATGCTAACAGGCACATATCATTGAAATAGTGAGATTATAAACCTCACTGTGAAAGTCTCTGATTCTCTTTCCTCCCAGTTAAAATACTCATCAAAGACATAAAACCTTGTTTTAGACAAGGCTTCAAAAATTTCAAAAACATTAAATGGACAATATAAGAAGGGACTATTACAGCAGGCCTTCCTCAGCTCACCCATAGAGAACTTGACACCAAGTCTTCCCTTTTCTTATTCTTAATGCCAGAATATCAGTTACACTCATTCACACAGCCTTAAACACCTTGGCACAATACGGTGTTATTTCCTTCTGCTACAGATTAGCTTCATGACAGGACAGTGTAAACTTGCAGCATCCACCTTATTCATGCTCAGCTTTATAATGCTTACGTTAAATTAAATTAAAGGTGAAAACACAGCTAACAAGCAGACAGAGAATATTGGGGAATACCCATAAGTATTGTGTTTAGACTTACTCTTGCCCATAATGTTTAGAGCTGGTTTCAAGACCCTTTACCTTTATTCCTCCACTTATTTTTTTTCCTCAGATGATACAGGAAACTCAGGTGTATATATACTAATGCACTGAACTCCATCTGTCTTCTTTTAATTAAATCAGGAGCTGTGGAGCAAGGGTAGAGCAGCATGCTACAGCCTGCAGCCTGAGAAACAAAAGAAGTTACTTGTACAGTATGGAGGGAGACTAATGGGCAAAAGCATTCCTGCATGTAGCAATCTGTGCTCCCTACAATGTTACTCATCATTCTGTCTAACTTCAATAATATTCTTAGCATGAAATGTCTAAGATTAATGAGGCATTTATTCGCCAATAAGCAGCTATCACAGAGAATACATTTTCCATCAACATTTTTGCAGTTAAATTAATGCGACCAACTTTTTGCAAATGTGGGATTCAGCAGTGTTTTATAGCAGATGATGTGAACCTAGCCCATCCAGCAGGGTTACATCTCGGGGTGGGTCAGCATTCATTTTCCCTGTTTATGAACAGACAGTGCTGCTAGTCAGCATGCTCTTCAGTCTCAAATTGTTGCCATAGGCCTTTATTACTTGAATCTGTTACAGATGGGATGGATACAGGCTTAGGTAGGTCTATGTCCTGACTCAGTATAGTTGGGTTTTTTTACATATTAAATGGGTAAAGGACCTCTAATGTTTGCCACCTTTCTCTTGCCATGTGTTTGATCTTGAACAGAACTCCCCAAGCTCACTTCTTCTTTCTGTCTGGGAGCTGGCAAAAAATCCTCTAAAGGAAGCTCTCTACAGTCAGAGCTCAAGAACTGATAGAGTCACTCTTGGCCTAGCTCTTTTTAACTTGTAAAGTATCATAATCAGAATGGTGTGTTTAAAATAAAGGGAAGTCACTGTGTCTTCCAAGGCAAATGACCCGTATAGCCTCTTGCCTACATTTTTTGCAGACTCTTTTTAAGAAGCAGTAGGTAGGTAAGACATGTATTGGTCAGAGCTTTCAAACAGAATATATCCTTCTCAGTTGACTGTTATAAGGATTAGACATGAAGGATTCAGTCTCTGAACTGGTTCTGCTGTCTTTCACAAAATTCAACCACTTCTGATTTGGCCGTCCTGATCAATGTCTGGTACAAAATCCTCAAGTCTCCTTGCTACATACGTTGTATGTCCTGTGGAAAACTCAAAAATACTATTGACTTCATTGACTCTGCCCCATTTAGCCTAATCTAGAATCAAGACAGTAGGAGGTAAAAAAGCAAGTCGTTCCATGAACAGTGCAACTAATGATGTGTCATGAGTCATCTCCACCATCAGCACAGTACCGCTAGCTCCTGACCACCTCAGCTATTGCAGTCCTACTCAAAAGCTTTTGATCTGCCCCAAATTATCAACTTCTCAAAGGGCAAATGGGACTGACTTCTAAGACACCAATTTCTCTTCTAGAAGCTTATGACTGCCTTTTCTCTCAAATTGTCTGATTGCTTTATAGAATTAAGCTAAACAAGGAATTATTTTGTTTACCTCAGGGTTTGCTTGAAACTGCTCCTCTTTCTTAGTCTTGTAAAAATGCTTTCATGTCGGGAAGCTTCTCTGCATATATCACCCCTGTGCCCACCACCAAATGTATTTCTGTTTAAAGGATTGCCTGATTGATTTTAAGTACAAATGTTTTGGGGGTTTTTCTGGTTGTTGTTTGTTTGTTCGGGTTTTTTCCTTTTGGATATCCCTGATAGTACATTTTCTTCATTTTGCTCTAGTAGGTAGAGAAGTTATTCCCATAAGACATGAAAGATTGCAAGCAATAGCAACAGGAGAAAGTAGTAAAGGCCAGACAAACAAATCACTCTTTTTTCTTGACTGAAACAGGCAAGTGTTTCCAACAGACAGTAGAGAAATATCTGTGACAGAGTAGTGTAAAATCAGTCACATATTTATTCTGGATGATTTGAAAATGCTGAATATATAATTTCCCTATCATATTTGTAGTCACGTTAGTTTTTTTGCCATGATATATAATAATCTGCATTTCATAGGAATTATAATTTGTATTATTTTAGAGTCAGCAGCTTATTTCTTTGTTGGGTTCGGTTGTATGAAATACTCTCAGGAACACACAGTGAAAACTGTAACACCATTTTTATCTAGCACAAACTACCAATGTCATAAAAAGGTAATGAACTTCTAAATCTGGTTTTAAAGTATTAAGTTTTATTTAACCTAAAGCAAGCTTCATTATAGAGATACATAGTGTTAATTCTCAGCATGAAAAATGTCCCTTTGGCCAACAAATTTATAGAGCTGCTGTTTACCGCTGTATTTCAATACCTTATAATAAAATGTCAATTCTAACTAACCACAGCTTTCAGGAATTCTAAACTTTCTTCTACTGTGTATCAAGCTCTCTTTTGTCAAACATACTTTCTTCTAGTGTCCCCTATATAAACTTAATTAAAAATACATTTGGAGTAATTTTGCTTGTCAGATTAAAATATTTAATGAATTTTAAAAATTACTTTATGAACTATATAAGCAAAGCTAAACTCCAAATAAAGAGTAATTAAATATAGTCTTAGAAAAGAGAAAATTGAAAACACACACAACTACCATACTACTGCATAATAAGTACCAAATTTTTATGTCTGTCTCATTTATCATGTCAGACATGCCTTAGAGAATTAATATATTTAGTCATTTTCTCCAAGTTGTATTATTTGACAGTTTTAGGTTCTATCAGAAGCCAAAAATTATGTCTCCTTTCACCTTACCTTTAGTAGCTGATAGTTTTATTAATCAAGATGTCTTCTATTTTTGAGTGAAGATCTAGTTAACATAAATTGTGCATCTTTCTGTTAATGTACATATATATAGATGGATGGGACATTGGAGAAGAGACATACTTGGCTAGGACCACACAACTGATCTGTGAAAGAGACAAAAACTTGTTTCATGTACCTTCATTTCCAGGACACAATTGCAGGACTAGCAATTTGATGTTTGATACAGATATTCCTCTGATTGTTAGATTCAGATCCTAATTAATCTTCTTTTGTAATAGGAAATTAACTACTTTTAGAAAAAGATTGAAACTCAATTTTTTTTGCTTAATATTTTGCATTATCATCAACAATTCTGACAGAATCAATGATGTGCATTTCCAATTCATTGGTGTAGATGCACCAGTGATTCCTATTGGCATATCCCTCAGGAAAACTGTCTTTACAAAAAAATGCAAGAACAAAGACACTTGCAAAGCTTGAATATCTAAAGCACATTTAAAGGAAGAAATGAGCTATAAGCAATGTCTTTGCTTTCCCTGTGGAATTTTCAAGTACTTGCATTTGATGGGGTGAAATCAAGTGAGACTGTTTCAGCTATAAAAACAAACATTTACAGATTGACATTTACACAGTCACCAATTTATAAAAAGCTACTCTCATTGTGATTTGTCATGTCTCACTCATCCCACTCATCCCTGTAAAACAGAGAACTGCAATGAAAGGGATCAAAGGTTCACTTCAAGGTGAAAGTACCTTTTGCAGATATAGTAAAATTAAATTATCCAGAAGGAGAAATTATTGTATTTACAACAAAATTTTTAAATTATTTTCATTCTAGAAGGCTGAAAAAGGCTGGAAATAACAAACCAGAAATCTATTTTGAAGAGATATCTTTAGCAGATGAATAATCTATCAAATGAAACAATGCTTTATCTTGCTCCCTCAGTTGCTTCTTTATTTCTTATACTGGTTTCATATAGACAAACAATTCAGAGCTAAAAGGCCACCTTGTGTCTTTTCCCACATCCACACAGAAGCAGAACAGTGGATGTGGCAATAATCATGGGAAATGACTGGTCAGCAGAAAATCATAGAAGAGCATTTAGTAACATTATAAGACAGCTCATTAACAGGGGACAAAGCAAGACTGATGCTGTTTCAAATACATGAATACAAGGTTTCCTTTTGGGTGTAACCAAGAGCACATACCCAGATACTGTTCCTGATGTCTTTTAAAAGAAAGACAGCAAGACCAGCCTTGATTTTCCAATTAGGGCTAGTGGTCTGGAGTCTGGTACCGTAAAAAGTCCAAATTATTTTACTTATCACAAAAACATAAAGTTTATTTTGAAAATATAAAGTTTATTCTGCAGTCTAATCAAATGACATATAATGTGCTTGGATATCAGAAGACCAACTGCATACATTTTTAATGCTTGAATTTACTTGTAATTTGCCACAGAGTTTCATTTAATGCAGAGTATTCTAAGCGAGAAAGGAATTTAAATCACTGTATAGTAGAATAAAGTATATTTGTATACATATTTTTAGTGAATGAGTTGCAGCTGGTGTCTTCCTCTGCTAGTATAACTCAATCTAAGGTATCTGGTTGATAGACTTTTCAAAGGCCTGACCTGATGAATGAGGCACAACAGAGTGGGATCAAGCCAAGGAAAAGGTGGTTTGAAATTCTGGAAGCCACAATTGGCAGAGACATTATTGACTTCAGATAATGTAAAACAGATTAAGCAATGAAATAAGAATGAAAAATTCTGTAGTGAAAAGCATACTTCAGGTTTAGATGCTGTTTTTACCTTTCATTTAATCTTTATTTTTAATATAAAATCTGTTCTGATGCCATTGTTGTAAACGTCACTCTTCACCTCAGCCCGCAGCATCAGACATTTTTGCAGTTCGTTAAGGGAAGCTTTCATGCCAGAGCTAGTGAAAAAGCTCAGATTGAGCTGGGTTACTCGTGACACAGTCTGAGCAAGCTAACATGCCAAACAGCAAGTGCCAGTGCAAATCAGATACGTGGTACTGCGTCACTATTAGCTGGTTGTGGCTTTTGATTGCTTTCACGAATCAGAGTTCATATCAGCATTTCTGAAATCAAAGGGATTAATAAACCTTTATCAGATACCTGAAGCTTTTTAATATATTAATTATCCATTTTCTTATTATTTTTGTAGAGTTTATTGATTTTCCCTTCTCAACTTTCTTCTCCCTCACAGATGCTGGAAATAATGATATTAAAATTGATCTGGTATGTTCAAGGCAGACATTAGCCATGAAATCCAGTTTTTAATGGAACGTATATACAATACCAACCACATGGATCTTAGTCCATGTCACTCTCACATTCTGAATGAGATTCGAGAGGCATGATGAAGCACAGAGCTGGGTACACAAGAGTGCATTGCTGGCTTTTATGTTAATGCACCCGAACACTCCAAGTCACAAAAGAATCAATAAGAATAAGGCACCTTAAAAATATATATTTGAAGCTGTGCTTGAGCCAGAAAGTTTTTTGATTAATAACAGAGGGGCAGCCAAGTATAAGAAAAGGAAAAGACTTTCCTTGCCCTCGATCTCCTTAAAAATGAACAACATATATTCCCATAAAATAAAGTAATTGGTGCCTTTCCGGATCTTGGGTTTCTCAATTCTCATAGTAGCAGAAAGAGAGTGAGTGTCTGTCTTGCAGATATCTTAGAAAGCCAGGCAAGCTTATGGGGCAAAGTAGAAAAGGAGTTTTGCTCCAGTGATCTCTACTATGTCCTTCCATTCAATACTAAATAAGTGTCAGGCAATTAGAAATGGAACAGCGGATGCGTAAATGATACTGCCTTCCCAATAAATTGCTAATACCTGGATAGTGCTGCATGACTGGAAACATACTGTTACAATAACTGCAGTACCAACTTTTATTTCTGAATAATAGAGAATATGAAGAAGATCAATGTAGCATTGGAGCCATGAAACAAACAATCTACCACTTGATTATTTTCCTGTCTGATTTCTTATTTTCTTCCTTCCAGAATTGAGACATACTGCATTTTTTACAGGAGTAACATGCATTTTCTTTCTCCTTCTTGGCAGAAGTGTGTTGTGGTGCGCATGGTGGTCTCTGGACAATATTTAATGACTGCCAAACTGTGACATAAAGTTAATGCTTGTTCTTATAGAGTAGAAATGAACCTCATTTGTAGCGAGCACCTGAAGTTCATCATTTGGGAATAGCTAGAAACACGTAAAATAATTAAATGGGGATTTTTTTAAAAAAAATATGTTGACATATACAGATTTTATTATAACAATTTGTTCAGAAAAAAAGGGACATCCACAAGGCACATATCCACACTTATTTGCGTTATTTATTTCACATAGTTCATGTATCATCTTTTACCATCTGTCACATGGAAGACCACTTTCAAAGAAATTCCAGAATACTAACGGAATTCCCTCAACATCACCATTCTGTGCAGGTGGCATTTTTAAAACTAATTAAAATGTATTTTCTAAAGAAGCTCAGTGTTTTAATTCGAGCAGATAGGATACACAAGACATCTCTTCAGTGTTTCAGAGGTCACATCATGAGACTGATTTGGCAAATTTTGTATCAAGTAGCTCGGCACCTAAAGGAGTTTTACAAAGAAATATATAACTTTTGATTTTATACTTAGGAGCAAATTTGAAAGCCACTGTAACTATACAGTGGATTCAGCTGCATTTTGTAAAATGGTAAATGAAGACAAAGAACAAACATCTTCACTTTTTCCTATCTACTAAGACTGCTACAATGAAAATGCAAGAGGAGTGCTCAGCATCTAACCACAAATTAGCAACCAGAGTCATGGTCTGCACGTGGTCTTCTGAAATTCATGTCTACGTTTTGCTAGAATAAGTATCATGCAGGAGAAGTAGTGAACAAAAGCCAAATAAAGTAATCAGCTGTGCAGGGCACCTTTTATATAGATCTCCCTCCCATAAAATAACGTTGGGTGCTGCTGCAATCTTGCCCTCCAGGAAAAGTGGAGCCATTACAGATACTGAGCCCTTTAAGAGTAGTCAGAAACAGAAGGCTGGGCATCCACAGCTTTGAAAACCTCGACTAAATGCCACCTGCTGCTGCATTCACAACCCTTTTTACCTACTCAAACAACAAGAAATTCAGAACAGGAAAACAACTCTTATTCACACTGCTGTAATAGTAAGGGGCTCCTTTATAGTGGGTGTAAATTGGGATTTATGGGCAAAATATGCTGCTTTTAAGTAAATGAGAAACACCTGTACAGTAATTCTGCTTCTCTGTGCACTGTTTAAAATAACCTTAAACAAAGACAGTTAAAAGATTTGCTTTTGTGTTGTTTTTCCCTGAGCTGGTGTCACTGTAAAAAATATTTTGTACGATTTTGAGGACAAACAAAGTGATTAAAAAGCTCTTTCATTTTTTCTTTTTATTGATGCTATTTTAACTGATTCTTTGAAGAGGTATGAAACTGGGCCCAGTAGGTGTTAGGAAGGTTTATTATAACCTGACAGAAATCTGTCTAATCCTGGGGCTTTACTAGCTCTAAGGGAATTGTCTTACTTATTTCCATTAAATCATTAACTGATTGTAATGTAACTTTTGAGCATATGACAGCCTTGGATATAATAATAATAATAACAATAAAAAGTAGAGGCAAAGTTCTAAGAGCTTTTGTCTTATACTGGATCTGTGGATATTTTCAAAGAGCACCCTGGAGTGCTCTGTGGCATCCTTTACAATCAATGGTGGGAACGTTATTGTTATTCTGTTAAGCAGATACAGGCAAAGAGATTCTACTCATTATTTATTCCATTGCATTCATCTGAAAGCTCCCATACAGTTTTCAGAATCAGGACTGATTATTATGCAGAAATTAAACCGTAATGTATTTAATTAGGAGACAGAGGGTAAAATCTAATGGTAGGTGTTCGAGTCCTATCTCTTTCACAGGAATTCTGGCTAAATGAAGGTCACTATACCTGACCTATTTGTCCAGACTTTCCTTATTATTGGTAGGGATCTACTCAATAGTGTCAATGAAGCCCTGGGAGTGATTTATCTCATGCTGAACCAGATATTTATTTACACTTGCTCAGATGAATTACACCCTGTATTCCATTAACCCTATTGACTATATCTCCCTTGTTCGTAATGGAAATGTAGAAAATTATCCCTGATTTAGACACCCACATGTAAGTAAGGTAAATCTCAAATAAATGATTCACGTCCCAGTTCAGACAAGTACCAAGGTGTTCTTCGTTTTAGGGAATTTCACTGCTTCAGTTTTGCTCCAAATAGGAAGAGAAACCTATGCTTATATTTGACCAGATGCTTAATATTCACCATAGTCTATCTCTGAAGTGAAATCTTCCTGTATTAGAGACTGCAACAACATTTCGCACAAAGGAAGCTGATGTCATTTGCCAGTCTGAATGCCACAGCAATACAAATTATTTGTCTTGCTTATACTGGAAAAGAAAACAGGCCCATGTAAAGCAGTGAGGGATGGAGGACAAGATGTGACTTGAAAACTGCAAGCAATGAACAGAAAAAAATGAGGAAAATATTTACTATTGATGCATTTTAAAGTCTCTCCTGTGCTGGAGAGGGGGATTGACAGGAACTCTGTGGTGATGAATGAAGCTCAGTCTCTGTAGCTAAGTTTCCTTGAAGCAAGAGAAACATGTTATGTATTATTATATTACACTGCAATAAAAGGGTGTGGTAATATAACTATATTACAGATATAAATAAAAATATAACAGAAAAAGTGTAAAAAGGCTAAGTAAAAACACTGGAAGAAATATGTGATGGAGCAAAGGAGTATGAAACCAGACACAAATATAGAGAAATTCATCACACTATAAAAAGAACCATGAGGCATTTAAACAAGGTAAGAAAAAGCATCAATTGTGTAAGTAATGAAGGGTGAAAGAATACACTACAAGCCAAACAATATCCTTGGAAGGAGGACAGAAAATCTGTAAGAAGTTTAGAATGGTCCTCATAAATCTGGAAATCTAATATCAGATAAGAAGGACAAGGTGCAGTGAATTGAGTGTGGAAGCTGGACAGAGTATTAGAAGGAGGAAAACAAGGAACAGTATCTGGAAAAGATGATATTAAACTGTAAAAGCTGTCATCTTTTAATTAAAATGCCAAAATGTATGTACATAAACTCTGTAAGCAGATATAAGCAAAAAGAGATGATTCAGAGGTTTCAGGAAGTCTGTATTAATTTCTGTCCTAAAACCCAGCGAGCAATGGTGGTTATGAAAAATGCTAAACCCTCTCTCTGCTCAGTGAATCAGGTGTACAAAATATTGCTGAATATGCATCATGGAGGAGCAAGGAGTCAGTTCAGTTCCTGTGAAGAGACGTGGATGAAACAATACTCAGCTATAAAGGTAAATGAGAAGCTGGGGCTTGAGATAAATGACTAAGAACCAGAGAACATAGCAAGGTCTCAAGCCATCTCTAAGGAACAGAATCCCTGTCTTCTATCTGGAACTCCTTGCAGATTCAAATCTTCTTGGGCTGCAATTGTGGATATCTGTAAAATTATAAGCCTCATTTCTGTTACCAGANAAAAAAAAAAAAAAAAAAAAAAAAAAGGCAGCATCTTTCTATCCCCTTAAAACTATTTTAAACACAGAAGGTCTTTTTAGGAATTGAAATGTGTTTGTTCATCTATCAATGTTTGCAGCAAGTAAACACGGTGTCAATTAGCCTTGCTAATGTGAAATCATTACCAGTTCCTGGGCGGGATAAAGAGTTCATCAGCTCAAACATACATTGTGTGTGTTGCAATATATCCTACTGCTGGGTAAGAACAATTATGAATGTTTAACTAATTAGTGTTTATTTGGAATCTTCCATAACGAGGGTTTGAAGACTTCAGCAGTAGTTTGCTAGTGGGGCACCAGCTAGCCCCATAGATCAGTTAAGACACAGTTGTACTAGAACCTGAACAATTGTAGAATGAAAAAGCCTTTGTGCAAAAAAGTTTGAAATTGAATGCTATTAAACACACAATTTTCTAATGAACCTCAGCATAGCTCTTAGGGGAAAAAAAAATCAGCTTTTTAATATTGGAAAATCCACTCTACCTCTAATGAAACATCAGACCAGTCTTTGATGACTGCTTTCCGAAGAATCCATGGACCAAAAGGGAGGCTGAGGCACAAAATTCCAGTTTCTGATCCATGTGCTGTCAACACAGACACTAAGGCCGTGGAAAACATAGATGGTTTCAAACTATCATTTTGATGCTTTACAGCAACAACTAAAACAATAAACAAGAAAATCCCATTCTAATTAATATAAGCCTACCATTTCAGAGACAGCATGTTAAAATTATTATCTTGTTATGAAATGCCAGGAGCCTGTACCAGCTGATGTCATTATGCTTGATGGAAAGGAATACTGTAGTGGCCTACAAAACCATGAATGGGCTGGAGTGAGTGAAAATGTTGACCTTCATTGTCTTGTGAGGTGCAGTCACCTGAGACCAGCATGAGCCAGTTTTATAGCAAAGAGAAGGAGTTGGTTCTTCATGGAGACGATGGACTTCTGGAATTTCTCATAATACGATATTGTGCATGCAGAAATCATTAGGGATTCCAGGGGAGAAAACAAAAAAAAACTCGTAAAAAAAGATCTACTGTGGTTACCAAATTTATAAACTGCAGTGGGCTCAGGTCACCCACTCAGCAGAAAACAGACACTGAGTGAGTGCTTGGAAGTATTACACATAGCTTNTATGAGGAAAGGCTGAGGGAGCTGGGTCTCTTTAGCTTGGAGGAGACTGAGGGGTGACCTCATGAATGTTTATAAATATGTAAAGGGTGAGTGTCACGAGGATGGAGCCAGGCTCTTCTTGGTGACAAACAAAGATAGGACAAGGGGCAATGGGTACAAACTGGAACACAGGAGGTTCCACCTAAATAGGAGAAGAAACTTCTTCGCAGTGAAGGTAACAGAACACTGGAACAGGCTGCCCAGGGGGGTTGTGGAGTCTCCTCTGGAGACATTCAAAACTCGCCTGGACGCCTTCCTGTGTAACCTCATCTGGGTGTTCCTGCTCTGGCAAGGGGATTGGAGTAGATGATCTTTAGAGGTCCCTTCCAATCCCTAACATTCTGTGATAGTCGCTGTTGAAGTCAAGTGACTGGGTTAGACATACCTGGTGAAGCATTAACTCTGTTCTTATATTCTTACTGTATTCCCTTTTCTGCAGTCCATTGTAAATGGATCTGTAATTTCCGGACATTCAAATAATGTTACCTGAAAGCCAGACCTGGGTCTGCTGCACTTAAATCCCTGAGTGAAGTCCTATCAATTGTTCTATTTCATCTACCCAACCTGTCTTCAAAAAGTTACCGTCCCTAGGGCAGTTACAGCAAAACCGATAATGAAGCAGCTTCCGTACTGTCAAAGGTAAAATGAAATCGGTGTTGCTTTACACTAATATGCCAGGCTGTAAACCTATAAACTACCATAGTTCAGACGCTGTTTCACCTATTGATCAGCCAGTCTTTCTAGGGACATATGGCAGGCATACAGGTCAGTAACTTCTTAAACCAATGGATATAATAATTATGTGTATTTGAGTTAACACTAACAGAGTGCAATTTTTATAATTAAAGTAAATGAAGTAAAGTTTCAAATATATTTGGTATATTATAGTATATTTTTACTGATAGGATTTTTATTAAGCTGTTAGAAAGCAACTCAGCAACGTATCCTTTCTGGATAGAGTTTATTTTTGCTGGGCAGGCGTGTTGATAGAGTAACAATATTGGTGGTATGATCACCAGGCACCAGCTTCTCCTCAGCCAAGTCTTGAGATCAGTGTGCTTCCTCACGAAAAAAAATGTGTCTGCCTGTTTTCAATACTGTTGCTTATGCTCCTTATTCTGAAGCGCTGTCTTTCTCAGCCTTGTATGGTCATCACATCTTCCAGTTCTCTTATTCCTCCAGCAATTCTTTCAGCTTGTTCTTTAGAGAAAATCCCTTGCATTCTGCCTGATTTCCTCCAGGAACTTCCATAATGATCAAGTTTTGTTCCTTTTTCTTCCTCCCCTACACCCCAAACTCCATCTGCAAGATACTCTTAAGAAACAGCTCTGGCTGGCTGGCACACCTGTCTCAGTATTACTAACTAGTCCTTTTTGATACCAGACACCCATGATACTACTCACTGAACAGTTCAAGATGAGCATGATTAAAATAACTCCTTAGTTCCAGACATGTCACTACTATCCCTTTTCAATGTTGTGGACACAATTGCTATTCTGCCAATCACCTGAACTTCTAACATGGTTTTTCATGTGTGATTTCTAAAATCCAAACTATCCCTAATTTTCTCACATTAGTTCTGCACGTAATATTAATCTTTACCTGCCCATTCACACAGCCAAAGCTCTGTCTCTGCTTGCTGAGCATCCTGCTTATTGGGTACACAACAAAAGTAGAATTGTTCTGCTATGAAATGCTGCTGTGTATAGCATTTCCCTACCCTTTGATCATGCTTTGCTCTGTTTACAGTTTGCTTGTGACTTCTCTTCACTATGAAATTTATGTTATTTGTTTTGTGTTCATAACCTAATCCCACTTCATCTCTCCTTCAGAAACAAGAGATTGTCTCCTGCTTCTAATCAGCTACTGATAATACCTTCCATCATCCACTTGATTCATTCTCAAGCAGTTACTTTCATGTTGTTCACGCTTGGAAGAAACACTCCGAAGTAACATCATTGCTTTCCTGCAAGTCCCTTCTCCAAATCTGTCTTTTGACATTAGGCTTATATACTTTGTGTAAATAAGCTATAATAATACTAAGACTGTTGCCTATCAGTGTTGTTTTATTTTCTTTTCTTCCTATGCTGTTGTTTACCTTCTTGCTGTTTCTTGTCTCCTGTGTATGCTACATGCATTTTTATGCAGCATATTTTCGGCTGGTGTTTGTGGAGCACTTCATAAATTGAGGTCAGTCTTCTAGTTTCCGATTCTTACTGTAATGCGAAGACAATTGCAGTAATAATAGCGAAGTTTCTCAATTTTTTTATTTTGAATTTTATCACATGCACAAATCTATACTATCTGCTCCATTTTCATTGTAATTGAGTGACTAGAATGTGGTATATACTCTTCCTCACAACAGTGCTGTTATCATGACAAATATACAGTAAACAGAAGCTTAAGGAGATGAAGGATAATATTCAGAGCATCTGTTTTCCAACCTAGGACAGTATTTGGCTGGAATTTAAGTATTAAGGTTTAAGGGGAGCAATTTCATCAATCAACATTGTAGGACATAAAGTTCCATCGGCAACTTTGTTTTGGACCACAAAAATCCACAGATGCCCACGCACTCCCATCCCAGGCTGAAGAGCTACGTACTAAGCACCATCATGACCCAGAATTCGTTGAAAGAGACCTTAAGTACTTTAAGTACATTAAGTTTACTTCCATTCCTAGAGTTGCTCAGTCTGTTTACTGTACTAGTACTTCCATTAGTGCAAACCAGTAATGGTTTAAAAAGTAGACAGTGCAATGACTGTATGTGTTTCCACACCACAACACAGGCCAAGGAAAAGCTGCTGTGATGGGCAAGACCTGTAGCACTGTAATAATCCAGGAGCTATCACCTCATCGTAAGGATGCACAAACCTAAATATCCTACTTCCCAGAATTATACTCGTGAGCTACTGAGGCAGTTCAGAGAAACAAAAGATGAAGTGAAAGTGGGTAGCTCTATATCTGAGAGCACAAAATCCCGTGGACAGGAAAATAACTCCATCTCCAAATTGAGAAAGTGTCATTCTTCTTGGATAGGAAGAAGGAACCCTTAAAATGCACTCATCACACTATGGTGTCTATTTGAATTAACTCAGGAAAAAATGAATATGTAAACACAATTTTGAAGGTTTATTAACTTCCAAGAATCATGAACTAAAGTCTTTGTCTCATTTTATATTCCTTTTCCCCTCAAGTTCCACTGTAATGCCTCTGCAGTGAAGAGCTGTATTTCTGTAAACAATATTGGGGTTGTGGTTGTTATCATTTCACACAAAACCCCTCTTGCAGAAAGAGCTTTGGAGACTATTGGACTATTTTTTTAAGCACCTTTGACAGTCTGCTGTGCTGAGTTGAAAGATTTCAAGGTACATTAACTTTAACAAAAGAGTGTCCATGCCGTAAGCCCCCATTTCGTTTCAAAATAACTATAGCTGTTTTAAAAACATATATATGACTTAACCTAACTCCTTTATTTATTATTATTATTTATTTAGAAGGTCCCTCAAGCAAATCCAGACAGAGGTTGATAGGATGGGATTTTCAGGAAGAGAGAGAGTTTCAATTTTGCTTTGAATTCAACATAATTGAGACTGTGGCATTTGAAAATGTGCAGTCTGCAGATTAGATCATGTAGTTTCCCACCCATTACTGACTCTTCTCCTTGCAGTGCATGATGTGCTCTGCCTCATACACACATTCTATTTCATTCTGCAGATAATCAAGGGCAAACTTTAGAACCTCAGGAAAAGGCTTTTTCACAGCACATGAATTGCATCTTCAGTCTTTGCATGCCAGAAGATTCTTCAATTTGTTCCATGGAGATCTGTTTTCTATGTTATGCAGTCGTTCTTCTAAGTATATTTTCTCCTTGGGACAAAGAAACTTCTGTTATTGCACTCTGAGTCCACTACTTTGTTAACTCCACGAAATAGTTGAGTATGACAGAAGAAAAAAAAACTGCAATCTTTCACTAAATTGGTGGGGTTTTTCTTATTAGTATTAGTAACTACTTACCTCTCTAAACTTTACTGAAACACAAGTTTTGTTCCCTCTTGTTCTGAATTTCATATAAATTTATGACTTTGTGTACTGTTGTTGACTTCCTGGGGCTTCACATATGCGCAGTAGTGAAACTTCAGTAGTCTGTTGTTATACCACAACAGTTTTCAGCTTTTTAAACTGAACAATTGTACTTGAGTCTACGTCCAGAATGTTCCAAGAAGAAGGACTTAAAAATTATGACATTTCAGAAGAATAAAAAAAAATCTCAAATGAACTCTTTTCTCTAGCATTTTTCTATCCTCAGTCTCTCTTTGCTCCATATTATTGGATCATAAGACATTCCCATTTTCCTGGAAATTGAACAGACACTTAGAGCAGTATAAAGTGAGTGTAAAATGTCCCCAGATCAAAATAGCAGTTTTATACTCATTTTGCCTGGTTGAACAAATATGATCACAGTTGTCTGATAGCCCACACAATCGCCCAGCATTCCTGCTCACATCAGCAACACTCTACCTCATGATGAACATGGAGTTTAGGTAGCTTGTAGCTACATTTATATCATAAACAAAACATGTAAGTGCTTTTTTTTCCTGTCCTGAGGCCAGATGGCAAGATATACATTCAAATTTTGTGAAACAAAGTGAACATATCTAAACCACTTATTGAGAATTGTCCTTCAGCTGTGCTAACTCTCAAACCATGCCTGGAAATTCTGGAGAAGGTGCTAGCTGGCCAGACACAACACTAAAAATGTAACACTAGAGAAAACCAGACCCAAAGCTCTGGGATGTTGTCTGGTATCATTAACTAGTAAAATGAGGTTTGGGACAGCTAACTCTCCTAATAAGATCATGTTTTTTCGTCAAAAAGGACCTCTGCTAAGCCTCAGATACTTTTCAATCTTTGGTTTCCTATCTTTCAATATTTTGATCTTCTTTACAGTTGCTATGGTCTCCTGGTCTATTGTTTGTGTCTTTTGCCTTATAGTTTCCTAACTTAATTTCTACCATGGCCTAACTGATCGGAAAAGCCAAGTGTTACACCATGTGTTTAGCTAGTGGATATTCCCGTCAGGCCTTAAAAGTACTTTGCTTAACTTGCTCTACAAACCAAAATTTTTCCTTCATGATCTATATTATTTGCGCAGTCTAGTCCTTTCCCTACATATTGACCTATGAACTGCTTTTTCTTGTCCATTTGAGGTTTTCTGTGTACATTTCTCTAGTAAAAAAATGAATAGAAACAGCAATTGCTAATTAATGTCTCCTAAATTGCAGATTCCAAATTTGCTTCACACTGTCAAAAATGAATCATAAGAGTTAAATAGCAAAACAAGATGAAATCTCTGTTGACTGTGCTAGGATTATTTGTAACTTAAACAGATTCTCCACCAGTTGTCTCTTGCAACAAAGACACCCACCAATACCCACAGAGTTCTCCTGCAGAGGTGGTACTTTGCATTACTAGCCTTGTAAATGGAGATGAGCCTTGTAAATGGAGATGAAAACCTAATATTTATATACTTTTTTTTTCTTTTTTCCCCACAGACCTCTTAACTCACAAACTCTAATGCAACCTCTATTCTTAGTTCATATTAAATCTTATATCTTCATAACCAGAAGCTCACATATTCTGGTGGCTTAGATTTTCTTTAAGGTTTATTTAAACTGCCTAATTCAAAAGAATGTATATAAACAAGTTCAAAGCAGGTTAGCAAAGTTAGCAAAACACCTTTGGTGGATGTCTTCATGCAGGTGTATGACAAAATGATCTTGAGACACAGCTTTAAAACCAAGATGTGACATTTAATTGCAGTAGGTCAGATAAGGGTTTGGACTAGATTCAAATTTACCAACACAGCAACAACAAACCTTTGTCAGATCACACACTATGACATCCCAATTCTGTTTCCTCTTTTCTTCCTCTGTGTTTTATGCACTTCACTAAAGTCTCTTAATGCCTCTTCTCCTTAAATACTTTGATAACAACTGTCATCCAGCAGCAACAGTGGCAGCAGGTGCTACATTTGTAATGGCAACTCCTATTTATATGCCCTTGACAATAGCAATGGATGTCATTTTTATCATAAGTACCACAGGCTGTAAACATAACATATGAATCATACGTGCCATTATTGCTGTAAACAGAAGCTAAAACCCAAAACTAATGTCAGTGAGTCATAACTGGGCAATGAATGCTTGCTCAGAACCATGAAACAGATTTTTTTTCAGAGATCTTTTCTCTAAATAACAACCTGATGTACAAAGTGCTGATTTTGGGGGTGTTCAAAGAACAGATCCACATCTAAAGGCTTGTGGTTCTGACTTGCCTCTAATTAAGAAGTGTCCTGAAGTGAACAAAGGGCCACACAGTAGGAAATACATGCTTGCAGACACCAATTCACACCTGTTAATGATTAGTCTGCAGACACTACCAGATGTGCTATTTATCTGATGATCAGAGTAATTGAAATGAATTGCTCTGAATCAGTCATGTGAAATTGTCCCAGTTAAGTAGATGTGCTGTTTCTTCTTTGTCTTCTTATGGAAGGGATAGAGCTTTTCTTTAACGCCGTCCTCTACTCTTGACATAGCGCTCCCACAAAGAGTCTGACCTACGTATCTGTTGTGGTTTAACCCCAAATGGCAACTAAGCACCATGTAGCCGTTCTCTCACTCTTCCCTCCCTATCCTGTAGGATGGGGAGAAGAATCAAAAAAAAAGCAAAACTTAGAATATACAAAACGAGTGATGCACAACTCAATTGCTCATCACCTGCTAATCGATGACCAACCTGCCTCCTATCAGTGATCTCTTGGCTATTTTTTTTTCTAGTTTATATACTGAGCATGACATCATACGGTATAGAATATCCCTTTGGCCAGCTTGGATCAGCTGTCCTGGCTGTGTCCCCTCCCAGATTCTTATGCATCTCCAGCCTTCTTGCTGTGAAGTCCTTTACCTGGTTTCAATATTGCTTGGCAACAACCAAAACATCAGTGTATTATCAATATTCTTGTTATACTAAATTAAAAACAGAGTGCTGTACCAGCTGCTAGGAAGAAAATTAACTCTGTCCCAGCCAAAACCAGGACAATATTGTACTCACCTCAAAAAACAAAGACAAAAAAAAAAGTGCAGCTGTACAGAAAGTTTTTTAAGTCTGACCATGAATAAGAGTTCACAAAGGCATGGGTTAGTGGTAAAAACAGGACATGGTTTTTATTGTGTATCTAAAAATCTGCAGTTCACTGCTTATAAGTTTAAAAAGCGAAACCCTACATATGAAGGTTTGCAAACTATGTGAATACTGAGGCACAGTCTGTAAAAGGACAAATAAATAAATATGAGAAAAGCCATCTTGACTTTTTTTGTTGTCTACACCTACAAGAGAGACAGATCACAAATTTTGCATGTGTTTCATTAGACATAGTAGAGACACCATAGCATGGACTTAGTAGCGCAAGGTTTATTTTTATACATTACTGTGGATCTGGTGATGCCTTTGATTTAGACTGTGGCCATTCTTCTAGCTTTTTGCAATTTGATATTTTTCCTACTGTCCAGTTAATCTTTCACAGTTTATTTGTGGAAGGTTTAAGTTGCTTTATATCTCCAGCACAGCCTAAAGAGAACTAAATTCTGGTCCTGGTTTGCTGAGAAAACCCCAAAAAACCCTAAAAAAATCCCAAAACAAGCAAAAAAAAAACCCTCACAGAAAAATCTAATCAGAGAAATCAGAAAAATGACACTAAGAATGGACCAGAAACAGAGGCATTAAAAGGCTTTCAAACTATGGTTTCCCATAGATTTTCTCAGGGACACTGCACATTGAAAGTTCTAGCTGCACTCTTGATAATAATAACTTCAGTTTCCTGCAATACTTACCAGAAATACTTATCTGGTTCTATTTCTAGACTTACAACCTCACATCTGTGATTGAATTTCCCTCAGGCTCATGACCCCATGTCTTACATGAGGTCATGACACTTCATTTGAGAGGGTCATTGTTCCTATCTGAACTAGAACAAAGAAAGTTTGCTCTCAATTTGGTGTACTTTATCCCAGAATACTGCACCACCAGCACTATTTATATGTTACTTAATGATCTCCATTGTACTACTGGGAAGCTGAAGCTCACGTGACCTGTTTAAGCTGTTATGCAGCAAGAGTGTAAGAGTTGGAAGAGCAGAAATCTCCTAGCTCCCTGCGCAGTCTGCTGTCCACTGGACCATGAGCAGCAGTTGGCAGATATAACTAAGAGTGTTCAGCTTTCTGTTGGTGAAGGCTTATTAAAAATTCTAATGATTTGTGTTTTTGTCCCAGGTTATTTATGCTATTTTCTCTCTCTCTGGATGCTGGAAGGAGGTAGTCAGCATCACTACATCCCAGACAATTGCGTTGATTGCTGTTTTCATAATAGTTTTTGAGAACAGAGTTATGCAATTTTCAGTAGGCAACAGAATAGACAAAAGAAAAAGTCAGTGCTTTAAATAGAATTACTGCAATACTGCTTGTAAAATGTTCTTCATTAACCCTTAATAAACAGCCCATGCTCAGCTGTTGGAATAAATTTATTCACTTATGTTAGTAGCTAGCCATCCCTAGGCTTTGCCACATGCACATTCCTGTCCTCCCTCATTCTGTCATTCTGTGTTTCACTTTCTTAATTAGACTATAGTGAATTGTTCCTTCAGCTGTGCTTATTTCTTGTCTTTCACCAATGCCTTTCTTTTTGCTTTTACTCATAAATGCATTCTTTGTTTTCTATATATTTCCTTCTCTTTCTTCTCCCATTTTTCTTTCTGTAGCATGTGCCATCTCTCTATTAACAGGAGTATTAAAATTAGTCACAATCCTTAACAATATATGCTTTTAAAATTGTTCACTGTCTTTTGTTGAAGTAGGGCGGATACTCCAGTATTCCTCACAAACTTTCTTTCTAAATCTTTCTAAATCCAAATGCAGCTTCTACCGTCTACCATCCTAGTTCATCCACTGCCTAATTAGTGCTGCCTTCAAATAAGCTTTCTTAATGTCAGATTTAGGTCTCTCTTGTTGTCACAGAAATCCATTACTTTCCAATATCTCAGTGGTCAATAGCAACTACATAATTATATTTGCAACCAAATTAAGCTAGAAGCCTCCCTCTCTGTCCCCAAGGCCAACTGGTGCTGCATGGATCACACACATACGGCCAGAATTCTCTTGCTTCCCAAAACTAACAACCAAGCTGTGTCCATAACCACACAGGGACCAGAGATGGGCCCCAACCAAAACTGTGCCATACAACAGGCTAAAAAATTGAACACCATGGACAGCCAAGTGTCTGTGCTCAGCCTATAAACACAAATAAGCCCTGCATACAATTTCCTACTTGAGTTTCACCCACCATCTTGGGCTGGAATCAAAACTTCTATGGATGTCTTCTTGCTTTGAAAGTCTGTTAATCTTTATTTTCCTCTTCTACACAACACTTGTTGCACGTCTTTGTGAAGTTTCTCTAGTTTATAACCCACTCCGCTCCCTCTTCAAACTCTTAGCATCTTTTTCTCTGCCTGGTAATTTTCCATTTTCCAAATACTACTTCCCTACACAAAGTTAAAAGAGAATTGGTTCTCTTTTCCTTCAAAAATCTCAGCAGCATAATTATTGTCCAGTAAGTGTAATTTAACTTGTCACTAAGCTCAATCTTCTCACATTGTATCGAGTTCATGAGAAAAAGATAAAATGCTGTTAAGAAGACTGTGTGCTCAATCTGGAAGAAGCTTCAAAAATATCACATTTTTTTTAGTTCATATCATGACTAAAACTCGTAATTTGTCAGAAAATTTCTTAAATAGTGGGTGACTTGGCACTGTTTTGGTAATTCATTAGTGTTATGGACCTGCATTGCAGTTCATCCTAGAAACACCCACATCGGCTCAGTACTGAAGCTGGCTCTGAGGCTCAGACATCCTGACCCTCTCTTCCACTTACAAAAAGGGCAGAGATCAGGCCCTGTGTCCCACATTATTCTCTCAGGACTCCTCATTACTTTTTGTTATACTCATTAATGTCATTCCTGGCTATTTTCCCACTCTCTAGCTACTTAAAATTATCTCTAAATAACCCTTCCTTCGAAATATTTCAAATCCAAGCGCATAAAAATAGGAGAGTGATTTAAAATCATTAGTTTTTGACTGGAAGCATGGGACGTCATGTATGACAAGAGATAGTACCATCAAAACCAATCTCTGTTTAGATTTCTGCTCTCCAATATAAATACAATGTATTCTTATATGCTACATATTATACATATTGTTAGGTTATGTGATAAAGCTCATCCATGCATCCACAAACGAGTTCAGAGAGAAAATGACAGGAGGCGGAGGCCAAATAATGTCCTGCCAGGCTACTTCCAGGTCCATCACAGGGGCCATCAGCCCATTAAAGGCCCATCTGCGCAAGCCTAGAGGAGCACAGGGCCACAATGGCAGGCAAGAATCAAAATTACAGACTCCCAAGAAATGACAACTCTGTACAGGTCCCTCCCAGGGCTGTCCCAGCAGAACCATCCTCCCCAGTGTCCAGGCATGAAACTCAACACCACAGGTCACTGGAAGAACCTTTACAGGTCACCTTTCAGACTATGGGGGTTGCTGTCTAGGCTGGGACATATTATGGAATGCGGGAAAAGCAGTTCTGGATCATACGGGACTTACTATGGGAAATTTAGGCAAGGAACCACAGGCAGGACAAGGGAGGGGCTTATGTGATTTTGGCAAGAACAAAAGTAGGAAAATAGAGGGGTAAGTGGACGAAAAGGGTTGGGCACATGTAAACAGTTTACTTGTCAGTACACTTGCCTGGCCATGCCACGTATCTGATGAGAGCAGCCTGTCCTGTCTTCTTATGACATTGTTTTCAAACTCTTTCCTGGGTGAGGACTCCATGTTGTGTATACACGTGTATGTATCAGGGTCTAGTTGCAGCAACTGGAGTCAGACCACAAGCTGCACAACCCATGTGTCCATGGTACCAGTAAGTGTAAGGAACATAAGTGTGTGAACACTAATGAAGATCAATCTGGACTAGTCATTGAGTAGATGAAGTGGCCTGTGAGCCAGGAGGACGAGTGGATGTCTAAGGGACAGCTCTGGGTGTAAGTGACTGTGTATCTGTAGGGGTGAGAGCACAGCAGTGTCAGCTGTGGGATCTGGGAAGTCCTTGGTAGCTCTGTGTGTGTGATGGTCTGTACCAGCAACTGTGAGGGGCTATGGCTTTGGTGCTAACAGCTGGGGAGACTTGGATCCAAAGGCCAGCTACTAGGCAGACTGCTGGAGGGATCCTGCATACATCTTGCACATATATATTTTTTTTCACTAGCGGACTTCCATCCTGCCCAGCTAGAGAGGGGAGCAGGATGAGGCTGTTGCTGCTGTCTCTGTTTGTATGTGTGCTCTGAGTGTGTGTCTGTGATTTGTGTGGCCAGCCATGTGTATATGTGTGTGTATATATGTTTATGCATGTATATATCTATATACAGGTATATATATAGTGTATATGCATGATTTGTGTGCGTGTGCCTGCTGGGAATACATCTTCATTCTCACTACTGATAGAATCTGGGGACATGGAGCAGCAGCAGCATCAACTATCTTGGGCATTTGGATCTGGCATGATATATTTTCCTCTAATACACTCATATGTACATACATGTATCATTTATATGTACTCATACTTTTTTCTACTCAGGAATGTGAGCTTTGGAGAGGCAAATGGTTCATACAGAATCAATTGTCCCTGGAATTAATTGACAATGGTTGTGTTTAGTGATGTCTGCATGCCAGGTGATGTTGAGGGGTTGAAATTTAGGACCTTGGTTATATTCCAGGTTCATAACCCCTTGTTTGTACCCTTATGTTGGTCTCTTACCGTACTAACAGAAATAGTTGGAGAAAGAACCAATCTTCATTTCATCTTTGCTTTCTCATAACATTTTAGAGTCTGTTTTTTTCCTTGTACTAGACAGATTTTGCTTTTTGCCATATTTCTGCAACTGCAAGAGCTGCAGTATATGCATATTTTAATGTAGACTGAGCTTCTACCATAATCTCATAACTCTAGGGGGATTTAACATAACTCTCAGTGATTATTTCCACTGCCTGTCTTTGCAGGTGGTCATTGATTTCTTGAGCTTCAGCAGAGCGAAATTGAGGTCTAGCCTACAACTAGTAAAAGGTTTACTGGAATAGATATATCTCTCAGTGCAGCTAATACCAGCAAATACTCTGTTATGGATGCAGTTCTGTTGTGGGGGAAAAAAAATAAAAGGTTTTCATCTACCTTTTTCCCTGGGAACTACAACTCCACTAGGCTTTTTGTTAGCATTGAGATGTTATTCAAAATTTCACTCCTAAATGATATCGGTAAGTTTTAGTCATAAATCTGAATTGATTTTTCTCAGTCTCTCCATTCCCCATATGGAGCTGGAAAACAGCAATGAGAGCTGACAAGTTGGCTTTAAATCTACAGAAGGCAAGGCAGCAATGTTCTTTGCTTCCTGTTGGAGAAGACAAGCAGAACAGCAATTTACTCTTGGTCTGAGTGTAGAAAGCTTTCTCCGAACGAATCCCACCAGGCACTCCTGGATTTTAGACAGAAATGTATGTTTTATATACCTTGGGAAGTTGGGTAGACCCCTCAGGTGTGTGGGGTTTTTTTTTTCTCCCTCACTGAGACAGCACTATGACAGGCAACACGACAAGGGCACAGTGGGTGATATGAAACAGGAGGAACTACCACTCAAGACTGCATCTGAGGAGCCTCTTGGAGGAGAGGATCCTGTCATTTGGCAGAAGGGCCAGCAGCAGCGTAACACTGTGACCTCCCCAGCTCCATGCTTCTACACAGAATGTGTCAAGAAGGAGAAAACTGCAAACCTCAGGAACCTTGACTTGTTTTACTAGCATATAGCATGCTAAAGTGTAAATTTAAAGTGCAGTAGCTATTTCTGCCACACTCCCTGTGTGGACATTGGTAGAAAGAAGTTATGGTGACAGGAGCTCTAGCTAAGCGTAGTAGTTCGTGTTTGGTTTAGTATTGATCCTAACCCTTAGCATGTATTTGCCTGTGATAGCTTCTGGACACAAATGACTGGTATAGGTAGGCCTGCTCCTAATGCTATATGCAATTCATTCTACCGTGGTTTAAATAAAGAATTTTTATAGGTATTAGGAGATGTGAAAATGGCAAGCACATAAGATTTATCCTTACATAAGCATTAAGGGTGAAACTGTCCTTGGAAATAATTAAGGATGCCATGCAGAAACCACATTGGGAGAGTTATTAAGGGTATTGTGTGGATTAAATGGCTCTTCTTTGTCTGAGCTGTTCGATCTTTCTGTAGTGCAAAACAGCTACACAACAAGATAGTTAATGACTTGGGTCTGCACAAAATCTTGGGCTCATAGCTCACTGAGTCTGTGGGGAAGAAAAGCTGGGGAAAGTATACTAGAAGGGCTGGTCCTGGAGATGCAGACTGTACCTTAGCTAGCTTTGAATCCTCTTGCTTGGGAATTGCTGGCAGGACAGCACAGAGCACACAGAAAGGGTTATTGTACTTGTACCGATTTTTTGCGTAAGTCAAATGTCCACGTTACAAATGTTACGCTCATAATTGCAAAAGGGTTCTAATATATCTGCACAAGCTATGCCATATTTCAGCTGCAGGTCTAGAGTTTGCAAGATGCTTTTTTTTTTTTATTAGGACCATGGTGCCTTACTAGAGGGTTTTGCTTTGAGTGGTGGTTTCTTGCTTTGTTTTTTGTTTGTTTGTTTTGTTTTGCTTTGTTTTTCTGAGCAGATATCTATGCATATCTAGTGTTTAAAGAATCAGAATCCTTGTAAATGTTTTAAGTTGAGAAGTGGCACTAAGAGCTGTGAAAGCACTTCCTCTTTAAAATAAAAAATAAGGCTGGAAGTTGTAAAATCACCATGCACTTGTCACCATGCCAGTGGTTGCCAAATAAAGGAAATAAACCGTTAACTAAAATCTCTGTGACAGGTAAAGATGCAAATGCTATGCTTTTTTTTGGTAGACCATTTGCATGGACATAAGTTGGGAAATTCAATGCCTTATGCTGTACTCGTTAGATACACTTTTTCATAAAAGATAGAAACAAGGTTTTATAGTACTACATCCGTTAAGCATCTAATGAAAAATCAATGGAAACTGGGTACCTTATTCCAGGAACTGCTTTTAGAAATTCTACCCAGGGGATATTTGTGAGAGGTAGGTTTAGTGTCTTAATTCCCACAAAGTCTGTAATTCCAGCCAGTTTCTTCTTCTTTCATATTCATTGTAATACCTATAAAAAAACTTCGTAAAGTGTGGTCATGAAAATTTAGTAAAGTTTTATAAGCATTACAATAAATACAAAACAAGAATCTATGGGCCTTCTCTCGTACATACAGTAAAGAGAGACCAAGAAAAAGCACCAACAGCAGGTTGTAAATAACTCTGATTCTTCAGCACACACTTAACAGCATTGTGTTTGTTATAGTACTGTAATTCACTGGATATATAGAGTTGATTCTCCTCTTATTTGCTGTACAGTAAACCAAGAGTTTATTTAACTAAATGCAGGTTGAGGAATTTGCATCCTTTTGAGCCCCCATGTGCGAAAAGAAGAACCAATTCCCTGATGTATGCATGTATTTTCTGAAATTACATAGATTTTACAATAATAAAATAAATAAAACTTTTGATCCATAGAATCAATATCTCTACAGTCAAAGTCATACAGCTACTAAATTAAACAAATGAATTTTTAGGACACAATTGATAACAAAAAAAAATATAGTGGCAATTTGGCCTTTGTTCTTATTGACAAAGAAACACAACCTGAGATTTTATTTTCCTTGCCCTATTAAAATCTCTTTACTCAGATTTTTAGTAGTAGACTAATTTTTAGATACTTCTGAGTAGTCAGTGATTAAAAGCAAGGTACCTATAGTTCATTTCTGTTAAATTTTAGGGCCTGTCCAGAGTTTCCTACCTTATATAAAATATTATTCTACTGCTCTCCTACTTTTTCAGAATACTTCTATTTGAATCTTCAAACTAGATTTTGACTGTGTGCTCAGGAAATCAAAATAGTTGCCTAAAGGATAATAGATACATATATACATATATGTATGTATATATGTATATATTATATACATATAATATTTTTATATATATACATATACATTATGTATATATATACACATAATCTTTGATTCATTTTGTCAATACTTTTATTGTATTTAAGATTTTCTCTGGACAGCACAGATAAAAGTAACACCTAAAGAATAAATACAAATGCAGGGGGCTTAAAGTCCATTCAAAATGTCTAAGTGGCATTAAATTCGAAGGTCAAAAAGTGTTCTGCGAAGACAACATTTATACACTGTTCAGAACCATTCTGCAACCCACTCAAAACTTGAAAGTTTTCTTTTTTTGCTAGACCTACCAAATCTGTAAAACTTGTCAAGTTCAATTTGAAGTCCTAATTCTTAAAACTGTCATGGCACAGTGACAGCCCTGCAGACCAGGAGCTTGGAGCACTGGAGGTTCCCATGGGGAGGGCAGGGCAGGACCTCACAGCCAGGGCATATCCCACCGCCCCATCGAGGGGATAGGGCAGGCAAGGGGACAGCCAGGAACAGCCCCTGCTCCAGGCATCAGGCACCTTCCTGGGGTCAGGGATGACTGTATATAAAGTATCCCACTGCCAGCTGATAAGCACAGGGGAAGTGCTGCTGCCATTGCTGATACTGTAGAGGAGAGTCCATGAGACAGCTGCATAATCAAAAGCATCTCTAAGGGTGATCTTACCTGAACTACCTACAAAAGCTGCTAAAATAGCATGTCTATACCATACACCGCAGTCTGTTGAAAAGATACCTGAGCCAGCCACACATGGGCTGAATTTTAATAATGAATGTAATCTAGCCTAAGGAGTGCTGAGCTTAGCCAGGCTAAGAAACTGGATAAATTAGCTCATTATGTGCTTCCCCGTGTGCTAGGTGGTCAATTCCTGTACCTGAGAGACTTTACACAGCTCCAGTTCAGATATCGTATCAGTTTACTGCAGTATGATACGTAATTTGTTTGTTTATCTTCAAGTATGTAGGAGGGTGTTTTTATACACTTAAAGTTCAGAAGGTATATAAGGCTTTGCAGAACATGGACTACCACTGGATGGGTGTCTTCCCTCCAACACTCAGGACACCAAAAGGGCAATTTAATGAATTTGCATGTTTCCGGGCTTCTGCATTGCTCTTTTTTATATATATATATATATATTCTCTATAGGATTCATTTAAGTTTCATGATAAATTGCTGGTCAAACTCAGAGCTGCTCAAGCTTTCTCCTGATTTTATTTTTGCCGAGAACTCTAAGGGAATTTTGCTGTACCAAGTTATTCAAATTTAGAACATAATAGAAGCGTAAGCTCTTATCCAGCAGCAGCCATATCTGCCTGCATTAAAATATCTAACACTATTTGCTCAATCTCCAATTTACATTTATCTACTCAAACACAAGTAAGGTCTGCAGGCTAAAAAAGAGAAAAGCATTCCATGGCTCTGACATGCAGAGCACACAGACAGAACGGAGTCCTTTCCCTGTAATGCTCTGCATTTGTCTACTAATGATTCTGACAAAACCAAATATAACCCAGCCCAGGACCTTAAAAGCTGATTTGAATAAATTTAAAGGAGGAATGGGGTGGATGCTTATTATTATTCATAGCTCCATTAGACATTGCTTTGCCTATGTTCCATTTTTAGAAGAACTAAGATTCAAATTAGGTATTTTTGCCATAAGTTTTAGCACTTGCAAAGCTTCTTTGTGCTAACGACAGCCATTGTCTCAAGAGTACTGCATTGATAGTGACATTTCCCAAAGACTCATACCACATAGTCCTAGATGTGTCCTTGTGGCCAAGGAGGAGAGAGAGGTGATCTTTCCTCTCAGCACTGGTGAGCCCACACCTGAGTATTGTGTTCAGTTACAGACTTCACAGTCCAAGAGAGATATGGACATACTGGAGGGAGTCAAATGAAGGATCACTGAGACGACTGAGGAAAGTCTGAGAGAGCTGAGATGGTTCATTCTGGAGAACAGAAGGCTCAAGGAGGATCTCATCAATGTGTACAAACATCTGGAGGGTGCAAAAAATATGTAGCCAGGCTCTTTTCAGCAGTGCCCAGTGACAAGACCAGAGGCAATGGGCACAAACTGAAACACGGAGCTTTCTGCTGAACATCAGCAGAAGTTGATCCTCCCAGAGACATTGAAAGTAAGTCAAACTTTCACCTCAGAAATGTTACGGATCTCAGTATAAATCCACACATAAGCTTATCATTGTAAATAAATAACATTTGCATACAGATGATTCAGATTTACCTCAGATGCATTCCATAACTGGTAACACAGATGTATAATATGTTTTGCCCTTTCATCAGGTCCACGGAAAAAAACAGGAATTAAACCCAAACTCCAGGATTGCTGTTCAGTACCATAACTGTAAGAGTACTCTTCATACAAGATCTATGCCAAAAACCTCTTGCAGCAGTTACATTTTGATTTTGGACTTGTCTTAATACTACATGCTTTTTCTGCTCTGGTGACATAGTATTGGAAAAATATCTTATTTTCTTTTTATGAAAGATCATTGGAAAGATGATGTTCTATTGCTCTTTATGATTAATTGGGTTAATGGACACCATATCAAATTGGTTCCTGATGTCAGTACGACACCATTTTAATAGGGAATTTTGAAGCACTGCAATTGGCAAGTCCCTGTTTGTAATGTAAGGGTTAAAGACATTTCTTTCCTCTGAGGTATTCAGAATATCTCATTACAATTCAGTGGGAGAATGACCTCTGGTTTAAGGCTAAAAATCTCTTTTACTGTCTGATTGGGTTTTATATAAAGTTCCATATAATTCTTGTTAAACCACAATTTGTAATGCTGTGGCAAATTATCATTCAATTAGATTTAACTCTCACTGAGATACCTATATGTAGGAGATATTGGAGATTTATGAAGGAAGCTGCACAGGGTATGGATCATGTTCTCTTTATAAACACAGATGGACATTTCATTACAAATCAATAAGATATAAGTGATGTCTGAAACAATTATTTTAATATAGTTAATTCCCAAAAGCTCTAGCTAGAAGTAAATTCTTGTCACTGAGCCAGGTTGTGTCACCTTTATGAACACTGAGCACTGCCTTGGTTCCTGAATTAGGAAAGAATGAGTTTTTGCTTAGTTACCCAAGTAGACCTACATAATGAAAGGGACGGACTCCTAGGATAATCTTAAGTATACTTTAGAGGACTTGAGTCAGGTTCCCTTGGGATTATCACAGAACTCAGGTCTTCATAGATATGACCTTTGACTTCAATATTTATATAATTAATGCTAAAAGCTTGGCAATGGCTTGTTCCTTTCTTAGAAAATTCATGAGTAAAATATAAGTTGACATCAACAACTTGCTTAATGTCAGGTCAATTGACCTCAATCATTTCTAATCCAGTTTGGTCATTTGGGGGGGATATTGAGTCTATTCCTCTACGGAAGCTACTAGTTCTGGTTTATTTTTTTGATTTATTTTGTTCTGATGTACATGTGCACGGTCCCTGGAGACATTTTTAGCTTTATTATTTTAGAAATAAGTATGTGTTTGTTATTTTTTTTTTTAATGGCTTGTCAGCTTTAGTTGAACTAGATGCATTACAGAATACAATAAAATGTCTTTACTTGTGTTAAACTCCAGCTTTTAGGCCCACCATTAGATGTTATCTGCTTTAAACTAGTTTCCTTTACCAATGAAAGGTTTATAATTTGAGTTGGCTTAGAATTGTATGAGAAGAAGCAAAGAGGGTTTAGTTAGGCCAGCTTATCTATCCAATGTGCTGTTGACTTCAGCTGATATTCTCTGTGGGATGCAAACAAACTATTTTGTGTATTGAAAACTAGGTCATGTTCTAAATTTTGTCTTGTCTTCCTTGAAGACATGGCATTCCTATCTTTTAGTTGCAATTATTGTTTTGTAAGGAAAGTAAATGTTATTTTAGTGTTGAAAATTATTTTATTTAAAAAAAAAATAATTCCTGTAATGTCCATCTCTGAGAGTTTTAACTGTAAAATAATGGAAGTCATGGTACTGGGAGTTAATAAGAAGGATAAAGATGGAATTCTGTTTACCAAATCGGGAAAATATGTCACCAGAAACCTTGACAAAAAACACATAATTGTTCTATATATGAAGGATACTAATAGTGTTCGTTTACTTCTGTTTTGCAGTGTTGTATATTTAGTATATGACTTTAGAGCTTTGCATGGAAGAAATTCCAAATATGAATATTGTAACAGGCAGCAAAACAACTGAACCATTTGGTATCTGTGAAAGCTATGGAAGTTTTCCACTGCCTATGAGGAGTCCAGATTTGTGTGCAGAAGTCTAGTGCATTTTCAGCCTCATTATTAGTCTGTAGATTTTCAGTAGGCAGGTACCACTTAGGTGAGTTTGTATGACCTCCTGCATATTGCAGGCTTAATAACTTCACCTACACATTTTAACTACTCTTTAAGAAACAATACTGCTGAGAAAGCCTTTCAACTTTATTCCAGGTGTATGGGCATAAATAAGATGAAATTCTACCAACTAAATGAAAAAAGCTGATTGATAGACATAAACTGAGGAAGTCAGCCATATCCAGATCTGAGTGTTTTAATAGATCTGTCCATATCCTTTGCGATCAAAATGACAAAAAATCATCCATACAGTTAACTCTTGAAAAATGGTGATAACCTTACATGGGAGCCTACGGATGTCCAAACCTAAACAGTTCCTGCTGATAACCAAAGTGGCTTTACACTAAGCCCAGTACTGTTTGTTCATGTCTGTCAGGACCATACACATTCCAAGCATTATTTAGATTAACACTAATTCAGTAGTTTCAGACAGATACCTGGTTAATAAGAAATAGTCAGTATTCAAGTTTTACTTAGACTATTAGCTATCTGAATTTAGAGTGATACTAAATATAATAAAATAAAACAACGTTTCCTTTAACACTTTGCAGGCTATATAGTAAAGCAATCACACAGTTCTTTTCCTAACTAAGAAATAATTGTCTTTTTCCAACAATGCAAAAAGTAACATTTTCAAAGTTTCCTATACAGCAGAATGACAACTTAGATGGTGTTCATTTTTGTAAATTGTCTGGCATAGTCTCTTTATTCAGCTGAGTTACCAACAAAGGTTTCAGCTCTCCATCACCCTAGCTGGAACATATTCCAGCCAGGACCCAATAAATCACTGTCTCTTCTCCTCATCTTCCTATAGCTTTCAGCCCATATATATACAGACAATATTTCAGTTCTTTTCCTAATACAATCATATTTTTATCATAGATCAAAGTGTATTAATTTGTTTCTGCAATTTAGACTGCAGAGTTTTTAGTGGGGGGTGGGGAGGTGGGGAAAGACCGCTGCTGGCATAAAATTAAGGTGAAAAATTGATGAGCATGGCAAAGAACTCAAGGAAATCTAATTTTTTATTAACATTCATAATGCAGCATCACTACCAACATACCCCAACCTAAAGGAGTAGAACTGAAATCATTGTTAGCACTGCTCACATCCTGCCCTGGAGCCTCAGGATAAGATCAGACTCCCTTTACACCAATGTTTATCTCTAGGTGGGGAGAAGGACGAAAAATGCCCCAATGTTAATGAACTCTTATTTTACTAGTTATATCCTGAATTTATTACAGGCAGTCTAAAAATCTTGCTGAGGTTTTTTGCTAGTGATGGGTGAGAAAAATGCTTTGGGTTTATTCTATGTCATAGTCATGATTCATCAGTTAGTATCTTTGTGAGACATAGAAATACATACCAGGCATACAGGATGAGAATGAGGATTAATTAACGCATCAAATGGAAGGAACTGAATGGTAAAAATACCCCAAACTTTGCAATTTATTATGTGTTTAAGAATTGTGTTCAAAACAAAGCAAAAAATTCTGGTAAAAACTGCCCTGCGTGAGAAGGTATGGGCACAGGATGAAACTAGAGACCCCAGGGCTGCTCACTCCATAATAATGTAGTACTGGCCTTCTAACCTATGAAATTAAATGCGATGCAATTCTAGAGCTGTATAAAACTGGTTTAAGCAAAACAAAATAAACACTAAGATGGAAATACCCACAAATTTGTTCAGCCTTCAACCCACATTGAAGGGCTTGGATGCCCAGGGCTGAGGACCTGTCTAGAGACTCAAACATCACATAGAATGTGTCATCACTGCCTCTACCCTGGCTTATCAAGGAGCTTTGGCTTGGCCAGCCACTTATTCAGGGCTGTCAAACAACACAACTGCATGCATGAAGAAGAAATTTTTTACAACGAGGTTAGTAAAATACTGGAACGGGTTGCCCAGAGAGGTGGTAGATGCCCCACCCCTGGAAAAGTTCAAGGCGAGGCTACACGGGGCTCTGAGCAACCTGATCTTGATGAAGATGTCCCTGTTTATTGCAGGGGAGTTGGACTAGATGAGCTTGGAAGGTCCCTTCCAACCCAAACTATTCTATGCCTGCACGTGTGTCTGTGTGTTCAGAACTGCAGACTGTCTTAGCCTACGTTCAGGCCTTTGCTTACTGAACTATTGTGCTTGTGCATAGAAGAGGCTTGCATAAGCATGATAGGGCAGGACCATTGTGAGAGTTGGTATAGTTAAAGTAACTCGCTTAGCATAATTAGCTAAATGTGCTGTAGCCTTGGCACGCAAGCTGTGAATTTTCAGGTAGACACATCAAACTTTTTACCTAGTCAAGCAAAGGAGGGCCTCAAGAGCCAGTTCAAGGCAGAACGGGGCTATGATAGCAGAAGCTGCATTCCTAGAGATAAGGAAAAGTACTTTTAGAGACAAGAAACAGCAAAATGTGAGAACTTACTGATGTTTTGGCTGTTGCCAAGGACTTGTTCAACTTTCCAGCTGCAGGTGCAAGTAGCAGCTGAGAGGAAAAACAGGCAAGAGAGCAGATAGATTAACATCCAGGCTGGTCAATGAGAAAAAAGAAACAGCCTGCCTCATGAAACTGGAGGGACCCAATGAAGAATGAGGAGACCCCAGACCTTAATATCACAATTGGCCTGGATTGGTGCACCAGGGTGGAAAATTTAGAACGTAAGATTATAATTATCAAGGCATTTCTTTGTCTGAGGTCCCTCTCTAAGACACCCAGCCTGCTCTTTACCTCTGTATCTTTCAAATAAATTACTCTAAAAATTACATCCCTGAAACTCTGCTTTGGGAAACCTCGGGTGAATAAACTTCTCTAACACTGTGAGCACACGTTCCTTGTGTATTCTGCACTGTTCACATCCCAACTTAGTTAATAAACTTGATAAGACTCATTCTATATGAGTTGCACTTGGCTAGTTAAAAATAACCATGCCACCTAATCTCATTAAACTTCAGTTTTCCAGACTTATTTCTTCTCAAAATACCTATCAGTCAGCGTGCCCAGTTGCCAGAATAAAGGTCACAGAGGCACCCAAAAAGCCATTTACACAAGCATCAAGCTCCAAACAGACTTTATTCCAACCAGAACTGTTTAGCAGAAAACCAACTACAAATGAGGTTTATCCAAAATTATTGAACACTCCACCAAAAATAGAAAACACAGGTTTGGCTACCAGTTAGGAGTTAATTCCTACGCAAGCAGCTCAAACAGATCAGATCCAAAAACTCTAGAGTGATGATTCAAAATGCACATCTTCCCACTCTGTTATTATACAAAGTGAGGACTCTCAAGGGTATCCAGATGATGACTCACCAGGTTGGTAAAGTGTCTCAGTCCCCAGGCCCTGTCTGTCAATCAAGGGGCATGAGTATGACCGTAGTGGTTCATCAGCCTAGAAGTTTCTGTTGCTTTCAGGGGTAGGGAAGTACATCTGCCACAGGTGGCTAACTTAAGTGGTGGCACAAATTGTCTAAGTACAGCCTGGCCTCTACATTGTGAATAAATAAAACAGAACCTTAAAACAGCAAATTAGTAGTAAAAATATGATATGAAAATGAGGATGGAATAACACGTTAATGTGTTAGGTTAACGGTTGGACTTGGTAATCTTGAGGGTCTCTTCCAACCAAGATTATTTGATGATTCTATTAGTCTAAAATGCTGAGGTGCCCTGTATGTTAGTACTTTTTCTGTTGTATTTACAGTGGAAATAAAACTGTATTGGCTCCAAATTTATATGCTACACTCTATTTTTACTATACACAGAAAAGTTGTTTTGCAGAGTTCGCTTTTCCCGGTACATTTTCTAATCCTCTCTTTCTCCTTGGCATTATTATTACTAGAGCTTTTTGCTCCTGACAGCTATATTTCTTTAATCACAGCTTTCAGAACATCCACTTTTCAAGAAAAAAAAAAAGTAAAAAGGGTTCAGTCTATTTTAAATGTTCACATCTGGATGCACATGTCACACCACAATATGCTGTTCTGAAGTATATGACACATTTAGCACAAACATAGATATTGTGTTTGTCTTAAAGTTACCTAAATTAGCAGTCACCCACCCATCCATGTACCCTACTTTTTATAGGGCAGGGACTCTCTTAAACTTAATTACCCACATGCTAGTGTGGGAAAATTTGTCTCCTTCAGGTTGGTCTTGTTTGGTATGTCACCTGAAGATTATGCTTAGGTTCTGGGAGAAGGTGGATGGAAAAAGAGAAAGTGAATCTGTTGCTGTGATACACAACGATACTAACTTACTTAGCACTAACAAGGACACACACATTTTTGGAAATAATTTTTTCTACCAAGATGTTTTATTTGCATCCCTCAGGAGACATTGTAAAACAGCGTTCTTAGTCAGATTTGAACAGAGTGATCAACTGTGATATTTGTAGGGTTCATCCACTGTAGACACCTCTCCAGGGAGGAATCCTATCTTCCTTTCCTCTAGACAGATTGTTATAAGTTAAAGCTCCTGGGGATTTCTTTGATTTATGTGGAAGTTTCAATGCAAATAGTCTAGAATTAGGACGATGCAGCACGAAAATCCTATCTTGTTGGTACTACCCCTTTGAAGTGCTAAATATATTTGGATCTTAAAACATGAAATGGCACTACCCTTTCCAGGTATTACAATATTCCTAGTTCAGGAAAAATCACCAGGGTTTTAGCATACACTACATGAACTTTTGTATGTAAAGTCATGCCTAGTAAACTTCATAGTTGTAAGCCTCACTGCCCCTTTGATTTAAGAGTTCTGAAGCATGGCAGTGAATACATAGGTAACACAAATACTTTCAAAGTTAACATTATCAGGTCATTTGTTCTGGGACCAGCACCAAATGCTTCAAGAAGAAGATATAAGATACCCATTTAAGGGAATGCTCACACCCTGGATATTGTACTCCACTAATTACTAGCTAGCAAATTCATACTCAAAACAAGAAGCCTCACATTAACCAAATTCCTTTAATTGTTGCTATGTAACAAGAATCATCAGAGAATCAGAGAATCAGAACCCAGTCAGGTTTGGGTTGGATGAGACCTTGGAGATCATCTAGTTCCACCCTCACTGACCTAAGTAGGGCCACCTTCCACTAGACCAGGTTGCTCAAAGAACCATCCAACCTGGCCTTGAACCTTTCCCGGAATGGGGCATCCACATCTTTTCTGGGAAACTTGTTCTAGTGTCTCACTGCCCTCACAGTGAAGAACATTTATTTGAGAAATTTCATTGTGAAATTTTTAGAAATTTCTTTAAAAATTGTTGCCGGTCCCGTTTCTTATATTAAAAAAAAAAAGTATTGAGGAACATCTGGCTTACTTGTATTCTTTTCCCTACCTGTGCCTCATGCTGGCTTTTTGTGTGTCCACAGTAAAGTTCTTAAATGTCCAATACAGATTAGATTCTCCACAGTGCCTTTTACATAAAGGACATTCCAAAACCCCACCCACTTTTATGTTAACTTCTAAAATTTCAACTACGTCGTCCCTGGAGGTGTTTAAAAGACGTGTAAATGAAGTTCTTAGGGACATTATTTAGATGTGGACTTGACAGTGCTGGGTTAATGGTTGGACCTGATGATCTTAAAAGTCTTTTGCAACCAAAATGGTTCTATGATTCTATGAAAGGAGGGGTAAATATTGAGCTATATGCAAAGACATAGGAATGTTTGCTCTGTGTTGATTTTGTGTATTTCCAAGAAAACAGCATGTCCTGTACTGCTTGACAGACATGAGAATGTGATGTTCTTAAAATTAATTTAATGTATGAATTTATGTTTTTAGGTGAAAGCTTGTATCCGACTTCTAAATATTGTAAGCTAAACCCAAGGGAATGCCTTTTACTTTAAAAAGATTTGCCCTTTGAGCTTTTAAAATCCTTTGAACCTGCAGAGAGATATCGAAGAAGCCTTATGAAAGTTGTAATGACAGAGGCTGATACAACTAATACAACAAAAAATATGGAGAAGATTATTTTGGGAGTTATTGAAAAACACCTGAACAATAACACAGTCATTGGTCCCAGCCAGCATGGGTTCATGAGGGGAAAGTCTTGCTTGACCAACTTAATTTTTTTCTACAACAAGGTCATGCACCTAGTTGACGAATGGAAGCCAATCGATGCTATCTTTTTAGATTTCAGTAAAGCCTTCGATACTGTCTCTCACGGTATCTTCCTGGACAAGATGTCCAGCACACAGCTGGATAAACACACAATGCAGTGGGTGAGCAACTGGATGATGGGCCGAGCTCAAAGGGTTCTAGTAAATGGGGTTGTGTAAAGCTGGTGACCAGTCACTAGTGAGGTTCCTTAGGGCCAATATTCTTTAATGTCTTCATAAATGACTTGGACACAGGACTTGATGTGATACTAAGTAAGTTCACCAATGACACAAAATTGGAAGGAGCTGTTGACACTCTCAAGGGCAGCGAGGCCCTGCAGAGGGATCTGGACAATTTGGACAAACTGGGCAATCACCAAACACATGAGGTTCAACAAGGGCAAGTACCAGATTTTGCACCTGGGACATTCAACCCTGGCTGTATGTACAGACTAGGGAGATGCTGGAGAGCAGCTCTGTGGAGAGGGACCTGGGGGTTATGGTTGAACAGCAAGTTGATCACAAGCCAACAGTGTGCCCCGGCAACCAAGAGGGCAACTGTGTCCTGGGACCATCCAGCACAGCATTGCCAGACAGGCAGGGAGGGGATTATCTCACTCTGCTCTGCACTGGTGAGGCCTCACCTGGAGCACTGTGTACAGGTCTGGGCGACACAGGATAAAAAGGAGATAAAGCTACTGGAGAGCGTCCGGAAGAGGGACACGAAGTTGGTGAAGGGTTTGGAGGGGAAGCCATATGAGGAGAGGCTAGTCACTTGATTTGTTCAGCCTGGAGAAGAGGACACTGAGGAGAGACCTCATGGTGGCTACAGCTTCCTCACAAGGGGAGGAGGAGGGGCAGTCACTGAGCTCTTTCTAGTGACCTGTGGCAGAACTTGAGGGAATGTCAAGAAGATGTGCCAGGGGAGATTTAGGTTGGACATTAGGAGAAGATTCTTCCCCCAGAGGGTGCTGGACATTGGAGCAGGCTCCCTGGGGAGGTATCAGAGCCCCAAGGACCTGACTGTTGAAGAAGCAATTGGACAATGTCCTCTGACACATGGTGTGAATTTTGGAGCTGTCCTGTGCAGGGACAGGAGTTGGACTTGATGATCCTTGTGTGTCCCTTCCAACTCAGGACATTCTATGATGATGGTGATTGAACTATACTTCTCTGTAACCTTTTGATATATTGTAAGCTTCATGCAACTTCATGGAGTTATACATTATTTATGTCATGTGGCACAGTATTTTATGAAAACTCAAGACACACATAAACTCAGGTCACCATCAAAAATTAATACATTACAATACTGATTAAAAAAAGAACTGTGACACATGAAAACGTGTCATATAGTAATATATCATGAGGTGACCTGAAAGTTTGCTGGTCGTACTACTGTTTTCAAGAAAAGACCCCATAAATTAAATGTTCACTGGGTCAAGGCTACACCAGTCTGTTCCCTTTCTTGTAAAATGGATGGTTTTGTTGGCTTATTCCCATTCTTAACTTCAAAGTCACTCATTCAATCCTAAAAATCCACAACAATGACAGACAATTTCTAAGAAGTATTACAGAGACAATGTTTCCTCCCACAGTGAGACATCATCATGTTAAACTCTTCAGTGCTACTGTGATTAAGTGAATGTAATATCCTGCATAGTCCATGACCTTATCTCTCTTCAGTTTTCTAGTGGCAGACAAAAGATGTATTTTTAATCACGTATTTTAAATCTGATTTCTAAACATTTGTGTTCTCCATTTCACAGTGTCAGAGAGCTAGCTCTCACTTCAGTATGTCACAGCATATCCCTTGAAAGTAGATAAAAGACTTAAACTGCAAAATTGAGACCCAGACCCAGCTTTTAAAATACCTCAGATTTCGTTCACAGAAGGAAAATATCATTAAATGTGTGAGGAAACAAATTCACAGCTGGATTCAGGTTCTGATCCAAACAATTGCCTTTGCATTCTCCATTCACCCAAGGTCAATGCACAATTCTTTGCAAATATTTATCTCCTTTACCTTCTCTGTAACAGCACGCTGGATTGAAGGTCCTTCCACATTCCAATACATGTACAGTTCAAGTCTATTCAAGTTTACTGTGTCTACAAATGTGATTAACTCACTGTCATTTTTATTCTAAGTCATTAATGAAAATGTTAAATAATACGAACGGATCTATGACAAATTCTCGATAACCTTATTCTACTTATCAGACCAGTTTGATAAGTGAAATATTGGAAACTATTATGTAAATACTTTTTTTTTCTGCCAGTTTTGTACCATTCTTATGGTATTTGTACTCTCCTAGCATGCAGACAGTGTTTCCCTGTCCCGTTTATGGGAATATTATTGTATACTATGAGACCAGAAGTCTCTTTGAAGTTAAAGCATTTGTACTCTACTGTTTGACAGGCTAGTTATCATGTTGCAACAGGAAATCAAGTTACTTTAACATTACTTTTTTTTTTTTTTAACCCATGCTCTCTGTTACTTAACATCCCATTTTTGTCTATATACTCAGAGTGTGATTACTTGTTCCATTTGTTTTATACCAGGGCTCAACTGAAGCAGTCTGGTCTATAACTCTATGGCTCTTAACTTTCTCTGCTTTTGAAGACAGATTTTTCAGCATATTCTGCAAAATTAATGTCATCTATCCACCATTATTGAATAAACTTTCTCCATAAACATTCCACAAAATATCAGACAAAATATATACAATTAATAGTAGTAGTAGTTGCAGCAGAAGTAACAGTATTAGCAGTAGAAGAAGTAGGAGGAGTAATAGTAGTAATATTGAGTGTAGACCAAAATTTAAATAAGAAATGTGAGTGAAGGTGTCTTCCTCATCCTCCGCCAAAAATACTGGAGACCTGTGTTAAATTACCTTGAAATTTGTTTTCAGTGAAAGCAGGAGAATAATATATTCTGAGAATAAGAAAATTTTATATGCTGATTTGCTGTTCTGAATTGGTCATTCTTTCATTTTATTTTTCTTAGTATATGTTCCTTTCCATCATTATTTTTAAGACATCAACTGTTAAAATTCAGTGTTTTGATAGACACTGCATTCCTAAGTATTTGGCAAAATACTTAACTTTATTTCTAAGTTGCCAAGAAATAAATGAAACTAAATTTTGACCTCACCAAATCCGTTTTAGAAGTCTCTTATTTTTTTTATTCAGCTCTACTTTTTTCTTAGAGAAATAGTTTCAGCTACTCTTCCAGACTCAGTGTTATTACTATCGAACTTAACGTAAAGTGTTCATTAGATCTAGAAGATAGATACCAGTTAAGAAAAACAGCTAGTACACCTGAGGTATTGCAGTTTGTTTCATCTGACGAAAAGTGCACAAAGTAGACTAAAAGCAAGCAGCGTCAATATAGGAGCTCAAGACCTCTCTCCTGTCTTTACCTGTCTTGTGCTGAACTTGCAATCAATCAGAAACTACTTTTTCACTCACAGAAAGCTAAAAGTTAAGTTTTTGGTTTTCACACAGTTATAGGGATGCTTGATTATAGGAATATTTGTCAGGTGGCTGAGAGAAACTGATCACGTAATAAAAGGATAGGAAAGGTGACTGAAAAATTATTGAAGTGTTAAGGTGGGGTATGGAAAAAAAGTATTTTTGGCATGCAAACAGAAAATTAATTTTTACATAAAGGGATGAGAACAATTCCCTCTGGAATGTAATTGCTTGTATCTAAGTAAATGAAAGGGCTCATGATAGCTAATAGCTGATTACATGAATTTAAATAAAAGTCAGAGAGCTAGGTTTTTAAAGAGCAAAACAGGAACTCTGGGCTTGAAGAATTGCATTCATCAGCAAGCAGAGGACAATGAGGCACAGAAGAAAACAGAAAGAACAAAAAGACAGAAAAACAAATTGTTCTCCATTATGATCAAGTACTTGCTTTGGATTGCCTTTACACCTTCCTCAGGTCTTGCCGCCTCCATCTTCTCCCTACTTCAGTCTTTGATATCTAGAAATGCCCTCTACAACTGAATAGCAAAAGAGAGGATATAATCCAGATGCAATTTTTGTAGGAAACACTCTGGTGTGATTGGGGTAAAGTAATAATGGAAATTAGATCACTTTTGTGCATTTGAGATCTGTATGCAATTAAAAGTCTCGATGTGACAGCTCAGTGGCAGATACACTAAGGTCCAGATTACCTTGCTTTGCTAGATGTACTCTTACTGGTAGCTAAGGAAGGGGGTCTACCCTACTCTTCCACATGGTTAACAGAAAAAAAAGCAGAAGTCCAGGATTGTTCAACCTGCATGAAATCTGAATATTCTCTGTCATCCTCTTGCCATGTTCTTTCACTCATTGTGTGGATCTCAGACATACAGGCATCCTGAAGAGCAATATTTCACAAAACGTGATGAGGGGCTTAAAGATGTGTCCAGAGGAAGAACATTTTCTCATGGTGGGACAGCAGGTTCTGAATGGGCTCAAACTACATGAATTAACCACTGCCTTCAGTGATGAGTGGGAATGGGATAAATCCTAACCAACAACAATAAAAGGAAGAGTGTTTTTATTTTTATTTTGTTTATATTTTAATATACATTATTGTTTATATTAATAATAAATACTAATAATATTAATATATTAATTTATATTAATTCATATTAACATGTAAACTATTACTAATATTTTATTTATATTTTATATTTATTTTATTCATTTATATTTATTTTTATTTTCATCAAAAACTTAAAGGCCAAATCAAATCAGTAAACAAATGAAAAGACTAATCTGAGGGTTTATTGTTAATTCCAGCAATCAATATAAAGCTGAAATATTAATAGTTACTTATGCTTCCTTAAAATACGTTTCAATGGGCTTCTTGTGTGGTAGGACTTTAATTTCAGAAAAAGCTGAGGTGCTAATCATCCTTAGCTGTAAAAGAGTAATTATGCAGGTATCATAACATTTTTTTAGTCTTTGGGAAAAAAAGAATTTTAGCAGCTATGTTATAAGCATTGCTAGCTCCCTTCTGATTTACGTGACACCTGAATAAAAATGGAAGAGAACGAAAATTCACTGGAAATACAATGTGATACCATGGATAGGTCTTTGGTCTTACAGTCCCAATTCTGAGTAATTTCTTGTTTTGCCACTAATGTGCTCCTGAAAGTCAATCCACCTCTCCTGTCTATTCAGATCATACACCTTTCCAGACAGGGACTGATTTTCACTGTGCATTTGTGCAGTGTCTAGCACAATAGATCTCCAGGTGTTATTGTAATCCAAATAATGAATCATTAACTTGTTTCACTATTATAATATGTTCAGCAAAGTTTGTCTTACATTCTCAGCCAAAGCTATGGATGAAATAGGTGTTGCTGTTAGTTACTTTCCTCTCGATCATCCTATGACTGAATCTCACACGTTTAAAAAGAGACAGTTTGGATATGTTTCTCTCCATCCTCAGTTTCAGGTTTTCTCATCTTCTATGTCTATATGCATGTCATTAATACAGAGATGCAGAAGAGAGAGAACAGTGAGCGGGGATAGTGTTTTTTCTGTTCTTATGCATGACTTCCATTAGAAGTAATAGGTGTTATGTGTGTGAATTGAGAAAGAAGACATAACTTTATTCGTAGGAAATGACATGTAAAGTTACTTGCGGCATGAAAGCAAAGAGCTAGAATATGTTTTATTATAGATTATATCTCTGATGGATGTCATACAATCTAACAAGATATTTAAAGCAAAATTCATTTTGTACTAACCCAGATGACTTATTATACAGCCTCTAACACTTCAGAGCTAACATTGATTGGGAAGATCTGAACTTCAATATTTTCTCCCACTGTGGTAGATTTTCAAATACTTTATTTCAGTTTGAATAATAAAGAGGAGCTTTGAAATCCTGTTTTTAATACTATTCTCTCAATAAATGCAGGAAGCAACGAAACAGAGGTGAAAGAGATTGTTTTTTTCTTTGTTTGTCACCATCAAGAATACTGCAGGTTTTTTCAGGAATACTTTTTTTTTGTCCTGGCCACTGAGTAAAATGACAAGTCAACTTTCTTCCAACTTGCATGTTATGTTGCAATTGCTTAAACCAAATGAGAAACTCTTTTTTAGCTCAGGACACTGAGCTCAAGTGGAAGTTGACAGATTTAATAAAGTAGAATGGTCCTAAAGAGGAAATTTTCTCTTTCTATTTCCAGTGGTGCATCTGTTTGTAGCACGTATTTTCTCCAGAAAATGCCAGTTTGCCTACAACACTTGCAATGAACTTTAATTGCGCGCTTTAGTAGAAAGTCTTAATTTTGATCTGACTCCCTTCAGGTAGCAATGAGTCAACTGACATAATCACACCTCCCTGTAGCAGATAAAAATAACCGCCTTGATTTTCCTTCCTTCCTTACTTTTTAGAAAATGATTGTATTTTTATGAGTTCTCTCTCACAGTGAGCAGTGATCTATAAGCTTTGGAACATAAGATGGTCCTGCAATAACAGCTATTTCTAAACCATTACAGTAATTAATCACAGAAGGAGCTACTGGAAAAAAAATCCTATAATTTTGAACATATAATTGAATTTTTATTGCTTTTAAACTGAAGTGTTTAGACCTTGAGAAAATCAACTCAGCAGGAAAAAAAAACCACCTCCTTTGCCTCTCTTCCCTTCTGTGCTTTAGACAAAGCTTGGCAGAGCTCACAAGCTAAGTGGGAGCTGTTTTAATAGCTCTTTATTTCAGTCTACCTCCTGAAGAAGAAGAAAGGGTCGCTTAAAAATGATTCTCTTAACAAAATGTACTGATCCACTGGAGGTGAGTTGGGATACAAAGTGAAGACTTTCACAGCCAAAGCTAACACTGGCACCTTGCAGAGGAAGAAATCCATGTGCTCAGAGAGGCAAGCACTCTTGGGTTGCCGGTTATGCTCACTGGCATTAACAGAGAGTAAGGATGAAGTTGAGAAAGTGCAGGTGTCCACAGGCAAATTCGACCCACCCAGAAAAATAGGATAAAAAAAGCACTTCAGGTGTACTGGAACAATGTATTGGATGAATAAGAACTTCAATGTATTTTAAAAAACTTATTTTTTTCAGGGCTGGTAAGAAAAAATTCTAAAATTTTATGCCAAAAATACCCTGAACTCCAGACTTTTAGACTCTATGAGAGGAAAGCCTTTAGCCTCTTTTCTTTATTATTTTCTTCCTTGTCTCTGAAAGTCTTTCTCAAATTCAACTCTAATTTTGTAAACTTTTTCAGACTCGAACAGTTCGAGCTTTCTTAAATAAACTAAAATATTTGTTAAAAGAGTGTCTTCTTTCCACTTAGAGGTCCCATCATTGGACATAAGGAAGATGATAAGTGTGATGAAGGTAATACAGTATTTATGAACCCTCTTTCCCTTCCCCTCTGCAAATGTTCCCTTGAATGTCAGTCTTTAATTCTTATACTCATCAGTAATAACTAGTAACTATACTAAACATTGTAAGTTTTAGGCAGGAGCTAAGAGGTGAAAAAGAGATGAAAAAAAAAAAAGAAAATACAGAGCCCAAATTTGCCCTGTATTAAATCCTATATGCAGCCTAAATGTGACTAGTCAGTCTGAGTTGGATTACTAGTTTCACTTACTTATCAGGTGAAATGCAATTCTTATCCCGCACTTTTTCTCATGTGACGACATGGTAGGCTAAACCTTTGCATGGAAAGATTGTGATAGGACAGAGGAGAAGTAGCTATGCAATGTCAACCATTCTGTGATTCTGTCATTCTGCAATTCTGTGAAAATGTGTAGGATAGGAACGTGCTAAAACACAGAGGGCTGTGAGAAAATGTGAAGTTAAGAAGAAAAATGTTAAAAAAATTGTGCTGATCATATGCACTGCAAAAGGTCTGAGAAGAACTGGATTCTGATGATTTTGTCCAAGGAATGATGATTAAACCAAAATTAACTTTGAAGCCCGAAATGTTCAAACTTCAGAGATGTGTAAAAATTGTTAGAAAATAATTTTAATGGTCAGCATGTGCCTTCTGGATTATAAGCATCACCAAACATATCAATCAAGAAGTCTGGGGATTACCAAGAAAAGTCATAATTTTTTTTTTACTAATTAAAAAAAAAAAACCTTAATGAACTAAAAGCATTTAATTTCATTTAAAATGTTTAAGTTGGAAACATGTTTCTGATCTTTTAATTCTGAAATCTGAAATTTTATTACTGGAAAAAAAGGTCAATAATGGCCTTTAAAGTTATCATGCCCTTATTAACTTTCCTCCCTCTTCCCCACTTCTCCTTCTGTTCTTCCATTTGAACCATTAAACAACCTTTTGAAGATAATTTATGCCAACCCTACTCTTCATTTTCCTGTGTACCACAATAATTCTAGATGTTGGCTATACTTTAATGAGAATATTGCCCAGATTTCCACCAGAGCTATGGCAGGAATGCTCACAGGAGATATAATGGTAGCTTTTTGAGGAAAAATAACTTTTAAAAGGATCAACATGTTAAAAAAAAAAAGTGCATTCTAAAAATTATCCCAGCCCCAATCCTTCAATTTCTGAGCAGTATTATTACAACCATGTAAATATCATTTCAGGTAGTCATATTTAACATCCTTCCTTTCCAATGCCTGTATTCTGTCATTTCCATGTCAGACAGCAGAGCTACTCTCAATACTAGTTAATGTTTTAAAATCATATGAACTCTCTAGTTAATGCAGAAAGTGACTTACAAGTGCTTCGTACACAGCGTGTGTTACATATGTACTGTTCAGTTAGATTTCAGTTCTTTTTCATATGGCAATTCAAAATATTTCCTTAAAGCAATTTGTGGATAGAGGCTTTGCCAGATTGGAGACTGTTCAATACACAGTTTTTTTTTTCCCCACTCTGACAGCTGTCAGTTTTATTTAAGAATCCACTTACTTGATTTGTTTTCCATTGACAAAATTAATGTCTTCTCAGTGCTACTATCTTTTCTGTTAGGTGTCTTTGCTTCTTCTGCTGAATTGTGTTTGTTTATTTTTAACACTTTATTTCACCTATAGTACAAAAAGAATAAAATATTTTCCTGGAATTTGTGGCAGTAACTTTAGCAAATTCTGGTCCTAAACTCATAACATTTGTAGCTTTTTTCCCAAGCAGATTAATGCTACAGATAGTTTTACTCCACATTCTTAATTTCACCTACAACAGTCAAACATGAATTATCATTTCTGACATGAATGTCAGAGCCTGTCTTGTTGGCTGCACTGAGTCTTTAGCAAAGATGTGGTTAAATCTCCCAAAAGGCTCTCTTCAACAATTAGCCCAAGGTGCCTTCTTCCTTAGGTCAAAGTTATTGAGGATGTTTCACAAAGTATGGTTCCCGCATGACTGCAGGAAACAGAAAGAGCTGTTTTGTAACCTTAGCTATGATTGTGTTGTTTGATGGATTACTCTTCGCTGCTGTCAAGAGATGGTGGATGAATTCTGTACTGGCTGTTGTCATACAGAAGCAGAAGTTATGAGGTGGTTGTTCAACTCATCTGCCTTTAACACCCACCTTAGGGTTCAGCTAATTGTCTCCTGAAAAATCATATTTTTCTTTTCATTGACTATAGGGAAATAAGAAGCATCTGGTTTATCCTGAATATCTAACTTCAAGAAAATTAATATTAGATCAGATAAATTTCTTCTTCTGTCCATACTGCTCATATACAGAAACATCGGTATATAGATTGGGAATATACTAGTGTAACTAATTACAAAGACTATCCTTTAATAATTTAATATTTATGTTACTCTTTTCCTGTGTTTCAAAATTCTGTGGTCTGTAGTAGAGTCCTGTATTCTCCAAATTTGCATATTCCCAACTTGTGTGATATGGGTAAGCCATATTTAAGATGATTAGGCAGTAATCAAGATATAATATTAATAATTATATATAATTAGCAAGTTTTAATGAACTATCAACTATTAATAATTTTTAAACTCCTTACTAAAGCAACTGTGACTTCAGACATAGCTCCACCAATCCCCATGTTCCTTCTACAACTAATTTTCATTAAACCATCCTATTAGTTCTGATGATTTACATGTATAGGGGAGACCAAAGACTGCATAGCTCAACAAATACAACTTTAAAATTAGAATGTTACTGGTAAAAGGTGACGGCCTTTGTTCTGACTGAGAGTACAGAGTCTCAGGACTTGTCTGGACTTGTACTGGCCTGAGGTTCATTTAACTTTTGGCTGAGGCAGCAGTTCTCTAGTGGTCAGGTGACTATTGTCTAAATCTGTTTAAACTTTAGTTTATCTCTGTGCCACTGTGTGGCATAACACGTACTGTTAATTAATAAAGAGTGAAAACAAGCAGCTATTATGCATTGAGCAAACTGCCTATGACTCTAGGATTATAATATGTTGTAGAAGAGTAGAGCTATCAGATGGCATCAGAAATCCCAGAGCATAATCACAGAGCACAGTGGTCAATCATTTTTCACAAAGGAAAGAATTCATCCTATGAGTCAGACCAACCCAGTTTTAAGGGTAAGAAAGAGGACACGTGGAACTGGGAAATAATAAGGAAAGAGCAAGTAAGCAACTGTGATAAAATGTGCAAAACTAAGGCCATGTGGACCTAAGACTAAGAAGGAAGAAGCCACCAGAATCGAAGTTATACTCCTCTCAAAGAACAACTTGGGATACTGCCTGAGTTTCACAGAATTCCACGTACTTTAGACTCCTCTGCCTTCTTACCATGTGTGAATGCTGTTAAGTCGTGAAAAAAAAGAAGAGAAAGTTGGGCATTTGAAAAAAAGTTCACGAGTTCTTCAGGTACTTCCGCTAGAAGGTAAATAGCAGCAAGACATAACCTATGCAGAAATACAGAAAAAAAAAAAAAAAAGGTTATGGTATGTAGGAAAGCAAAAACTTAGAACTGCAACAGACTCCCTGGGTAATCAAATCAGTCTCTTGCAATTGCTGGCATCTGAGTTTTATAATTGTGTTCATGAATTTACCCATTATTTTAACTTCACATTGCTGGGCAGATGCTGCCAAAAGACAGCAAATGGCCTTTTGCCCAGGAATCTAAGGTTGTCCTCGCAGAGCTGTTGAGTACCAGGAAGGAGCTCTTCCTTGCATCATGCGGCACTAGAGGCCAGTATTGAATCCATCTCCAGTAGATCATATGTCTAACGCTGAAGCATAATGCAATTGTGGGCTTGGCAGTGATTTCAGAGTTCTGTGCAAGTGAGAGAGAAATTAAAAGAAGCTGAAAAGCTACTTTCTCGAACATACTCTGTTTTGTACAGTGCAAACTCTGTTATATGTGCTTTTTACCTATTTTGCACAAGTGAAAAAAAAAAGAGTTTTGTTGGAAGAGACATCAGAAAATGCACAGAGAATTAACTTGCATTTATATAGAAAAAAAAGATTGAACTTTAAGTATTTAACTTTGGCTGTGTTATCAGCTGTACAGCTCAGTGTTCATGACGTATTTCACTCTCTCAATGCAGATGTAGCATACAAAGTAATTAAGAGAAAAACTTTTTTCTTTCCTTTGCCGTAAATCAAATAATACTCCAATTCAAAATGTGTCACGAATAATATCAACTAACAATAATGATAATTAATACCCCCTTGTTTTGTTTGTTCTGTTTTGTTTTTAATTAATCAAGTTACTTAACAAAAAACCCCACAACATAAAAACAAACAACTTACTTTAGTTCTCAGAGTTAAATTATGCCTGCTGCATGTGCAATTAAGAGTTCATGTGGTATCAAGTCTACATTCCTTGATTCAAAAATTGTCTGGAGGAGTTCGGAAGAAAATAACTATATCTGAGTTACAGGTTATAACAATGATTGCTTTTACTTATAATTGCATATTTTTTTCAGGCTGTTTAGCTGTACATCTTACAGATATAAGCATTCACCATATGAAACTTCAATTAGCAATGATTTTCAAGATATAAAAAGGTGCCTATTATTATAGCATAGTGAGAATGTGTGGTATACGTTCATTTAAAGTGCTGTTAATTCAATTGCTTTATCTGATCCAAAGTCACTTAGATTATATTAAATTAGCCATCTGTTTGGCTTTCACCTTGGAATGTCTGCCAGATGCTGAGTTTGTTTATAGACAATTCATTTGCAGATACAGCTGTAACAACAGGCTTGCTTGTTAGGGACTATCTCTGATGGAAGAGTTTACCTGGAAAGACTGAATCATGCACTCCAAGCAACAACTGCTTGTCCAAATGGGTAAAAATGTATTGAGCACTCTGTGTCCAGTACGCTATTACACAGATTATGTCCTCTTATTAATTTCTGCAATCTCTGTGATGAAGAGACTTAAATGGTTCCACAATGCTGCATCATTCTATATAGCACCCATTTATACATTTTATGGTTTTCTTTTTAATTAAGGTCTCACAATAAAATTAATAAAGCATTTTGTTATCTACTGGGCATGGCAGCTCTTTACCAAGGCTCCAGATAGCTTTAAAAATTCTATTAAAAAGCTGTATGTCATTCCACAATTGTTACACATGGGAAAAAATATTTCTTTAAGGGGATGGTCAGCTGACTTTCTCCCGTCTAAAATAGCACTTGTTCCTCATCACAAAAATGATACAAAGCTGCTCAGGAAGATTCCAGAATTAGACAGAATTTAATAAAAGTGTTAGACTGGGTTTGCTCATCAACTATTCAAGAGTAATCCCCCCTGGGCTACTAAATCTTAGTCACTGGTCCAAATAAACAGGGTAACATGCAATCACTGAGTAAAAATCAGAAGTGGTTTATGCTCACCTAGAGACATGTTTGATTAAATAACAGTCTCAATCCAGCTTTTAGTTGTCGAAGATACCTAACAGATACTGACATTGCTAGTACTAGACATAAGGCTAGGTACTAATGTCTACTGTCAGCAGCAAAAATAAGAAATTTACTTTCTTCAAGCAGTAATAAAAGATTATTTATGTATTAAATCTAACTAATTTTTTATTGTACGGAAGAACTGAGCATGTTCACATATACTAAAGAAAACTTTCAGAAGAAATACGAGCATTCTTACATAGTGGTTAAGCAAATTTCTAAATGGCAGTATTTAGAAGGTTTTCTTTCCTTAGGGGAACTTTGTACCACCCCTGGTCATTGTAGGTTTTTAATCAGAAGCGTTTTTATCTTCAAAACAATTGGTCCTGACCAATGTTAAAAACAAGGTAATAAATTTGATGCATTATGATCCAATCTGATTCAATATGGAAATTTCTACGATCTGACTGAATAAATATAGAACTTTGATATTTGACCAGTGAACCCTGATACTTATGCATTCTAAAAAGTTTTGAATCATACTGACATTTTGCAGACTGCTCCTTCCAAAGCTTTTGATTCAACATTCTTTATGTAAACTAAATCAATGCATAAACATGTGGTGTACATCTAATTGAACCAGCCAGTCACTCAGGTCACTTAAACTGATTAAAGAAAAAGTACCTTATTAGATATTAAATGGCAGATTGCCAAGAGGAAACTAACTAACAAACGAAAAAAGTCTACCTGTGCAGGACACGGCTCATCTGAGTTTGCACCCTCCATGATGCAAATAATTTCTTTCTAAGCTGAGCAAAAATCTGCTTTTATGCACAGATCAGTCCTGAACTTCAGTAGTTTTTTGAAAGAACAATCCAAATACTAATTTTATACATATCCCTCAGTAGTTTCTGCATCTAAAATGTATTTTATACTGTCTCTGGTAGAGAGTAATTAAAAACATATTTTTCCATTAATCTATACTCTTTATGAAGCAGGGAAAGGAGTGTTAGTTTTGACACTGATACGAATTTGTCTCCTTTGGGTCTTCATCCATCGATTGCGAACTTCAAGATCAGAGTGAAGCAATGACGTGGCAAAAAGAATGGGTGACAGGTTTTTGGTTTTACCACCCGAATATTTAGGGAAAATTGGCTGGGGGAAGGACCAGAAATCAAGGTCAGAAAACGGGCAATACTCTTTGTGAAGATGTAAGCAAATAAAGGCTTGAGCAGGAGGTCTGGTATTCTAAGAAATTATTAAAGATAAATTCTGGAAATATTGTAAAGCTAGAATGAAGTTTTGAAATGACAATAAAGATAAAGGCAATGCTAAAATATTATCAGAATATAGGCAGCATTTGCAAAGACTGCTTCTGACTGAAATGTTTCACACTAATGTCCTTTTTTATCTTTGGAAGCTCAAATGATTGACTGAGAAATAGAATTTATACTTAAGAGGTGGAATAATGAAAAAATAATTTTTTATTTCCAGTCAATTTTTCAAAATAAAATGAGCATTGGTGAAAAATAAACATGATGCATTAAATTTGTTTACTTAGAATTTTTTTCTTATTTCAGTGTTTTTGTGTTTTTTTGTTTTGTTTTGTTTGTTTGTTTGTTTGTTTTTACTGTGATGTCTTTTGTTATTTTAATTTTTTAATTTGGAAGTGAATCTTACGTTGAAATATCAAAATTTCCTACTGGACAAAAATTCTGTTTCACAACAAACTCTAATGAGAACTATAATGTTAATAGTCGTAACAGAATATGTGAACAGATAGCAAGACTTAGGAGGTAAATTAATTACAATTTTAGCTGCCAATAGGTCTCTTTCTAGAACAAAGTCAGAATAAAAAAAAATAAAAGCCAGAAACAATTCTTAAAAGAGACTCCTTGTTTTAAAAGCAAAGCTAGGCATAAAGATATTTCATATTTTTATGTGAGTATATGAGAGATAAAATAAGTCTACTAGTCATAAATGTGAGATATGAATCACCAGAAAAGGAGATCCAGTGCAGTAACTGAAAATTTGATTAGAAGATCATCAAAGTCTGTGGACAGTTCTTCAGACAAAAGTTTAAGGAAAAATATATCTATATAGTACAAAACTCCAGTATTTATAGTGAAATACTGGTGAAATAGGTAACAACTGGAAGGAATTTACAAACACTAATTTAAAAGATATATACTAAATAGATATAAAGATTATAGGGGTGTATATATATGTATGCATTGTATATATATATAATGCAAGCATAGGAACACAAAAGAGTAGGATCCAGGCTGGTTTTGGACTTTATAGGTATGCTGTTGTTATGACATGGAGTTTATCCTTCAAAATCCTGACCTAGATCAACCAATCTTTTTTCTCCTTCAAGTCCTTGATTAAAACCCTCTTCTTTATGAGCCTTCCTACCCTGATCTGCTCACCAACTTTATCTACACTCCTTGAAAAGTGTTATCTAGCATAAGCTGAAATAGATTCTATAAAATGGAGAATGCTCAGTCGTAATATTTTCAGTGCATGTACGGTGTCTCTCATGTTTCTAAAGTATCTGGTACACATATGCCACTCTATAAATGCATTAATTTACTTTGAATTAAATTAATCCACAATTTGATATTGCAAGTCGATACGTTGGCTTCTGTTGCTGTAAATGCAGTTGTGTTTTCAGAGAAATATCATGCATTTAACTGCTTCCCACAGTATATTTATTCATAAGCCAACTGGGAGGAGAAAAATGAACAGGGGGAAATGCAAAGAAAAAGCAGGCAGCAAAAGGAGTAGAAAGCAAGCAAATAAGAGTGCATAAAATACTGATAGGAAAAAGCATGGGAAGGGTGAGTGAAGAGGCCAGAGAAAAAAAGTGAAATGTTAAAGAGAAGGCCAAACAGATGAAATATGGATATAGAACAAGAGATACATAAATCAAAAACAGAGAAATCGTCCGCTAAAACAACACAGGAACCACAGAACCAAAGAGAAAACTGTGCGGAAAACAGACAAACAAACGAAAAAATGGTGAGGCGGAAGAGTTAAGTCTTGTTTGAGGGTGGAATTATATTGCAGTATTGGTTTTCTTGCTAGGACTGCCCTTGGGTTAAAAAATACTCCTCTCCCTCCCTGCCACAGTCATGTGGCCAAAACCCTTAATGCAAACCCCAACTGACAGAAGAGCTCTCTTTTCTTCCTGTACCAGTGATATACTATTGGTATATGTAATTCCTTCACTGCATGCCTAAACCTTGACTTATCTTTCTTCCTTTTAGGAATCAAAAATACCATAGATTTCTGTGGATCTCTGCTAGTGATGGAGAGTCTGGCTAAAACATACTAAGGGTGCCATCCGAAAACAATGCCTGTAAAGGTCCACATACACAGATGAACTATGGAGCCAAAATTTTTACACAAAATAGCCCCCTCTTAGCTGTCACCTCACTTTGAAGATGTTTTAGTTGTCAAGCATCTGCTAGTTAAATTATATGGTTTGTTTCTTTATACACATGGATTTTGTTTCTCAGTTTGCCCAAGCCTAGACATCAGCTACTCAGGACCTTAAAACAGACAGGATCCAGAAACTGAACTTTAATATGTTTATCTCACCCGATGGGTCCAATCTGTTAGCTAGCTGTTCTGAAATCACACTCAGTGTACAGGGAAATTTATCTAAAAAAATAGAATTACAGTAATTTCCTCCTAAATACATAAGAAACAGAAGGTATCTGCCCAGATGTTGGTGGGTTTTTTTTTTGTTTATTTATGTTTTTTTAAATAATTACACTTATACTCAGAACATCAGCCATGAAGTTGGAAGCCTGGGCTTAATGTATTTCCGCATGTGACCATATTTAAACCTGTCTCCCAATGGCTCAAAGGCTGATCTGACTTTAGGGCTGTAGACTAACTGTGCCACAGGTCGCAGCCCAATTCTCCTGACACAACTGCTGCAGTGTTTGACCAAGCAAACGAGATGACAAAAGCTGGAACATGACTAATAGTTATTGCATATGGGTAGGATTAGGAAATAATAAGTTTCAACCCTTCTTCCTGGCCCATTTCTTGTGTTTTAATGTTGATTTCATTGAATGCAAAATGTATAAATAACATTCCGAGGAAGCTCAGGACTCATACTTCAGCATACTTTCCAAATGTGTTGACCAGCAGGCTGGAAGACAAGAATTGGCCCTACTTGCTGCCCTCAGGAGCATGTAGATTGAGAGATCTACCTTTATTATTTCTGGATGAGGATGAAGACACTGCAGTTTAGGATGACAAAGCCTCATCTTTGAAGTATGGAAAAAGCAGTATCAAATGCATCCTTATAGATCAACCTTTGTTAGTGCATGCAGCAGTGGTTAGTGCATTTAAATAAATATTACTGCAGTTCCCTGGAGATGACATGCCAGTTGTTACAAGGTGGTGGTGGGATATCATGCACTGTGTACAGTTGCTGCTCCCAATGGAAGCCAATGGGAGCATCAGACTAAGTATCAAGCAGAACCGAGCCGTAGGGAGATGTTTTATTTGAGAAAACTGTAATCATTAGTGACAAAATGGAATATGAGCATGTCTTACTGCTGTCTATTTAAAGCCTTAGATTGAAAGTAAGGTAATTGCTCAATGCCTTAGGACTAATGCCTAGGAATAGTGTGTTTAGAAATGTATTTAGGAAAAAAAAATACAGAATAAAAAGTTGGTGTTGACTAAAACACATTACCATCTGCTTCTTTGTTTCATTCCACTAGAGATTAATTGAGTTGATCTGAGTTAGCAGATACTCTCAATGACATTACATAGTGTGTTGATGAGGATTTCAATTCAGCTACTGATTAACTTGTTAGAATACCCAGGTGAGGTGATAATTGTTCCAGAAATCTGAATATGGAATTTTAAAACCAAGTTACTACTTGTTGTTGAAAGTTGTGCTGACTTAAGTGTTTTTTCTCATTTGTGTCATTATCAACCACATTTTAAAGAATTAAGCCCTATGTACGTATACAACATATGAGCTTACATGTACATAATATATATGTTTCTCTATGTGTGTTTGGGTGTTCATAAATATATTTACACATATATTTATTCAGACATATGTGGAAGTTGCAACCATTGCTATGGAAGTACTTGTACATGTGTCTGAGCTGTAGATTTTTCGAATTATTATGACAAGATATGTCCCTATTGATTAAAAAATGCCTAAATCTCTAAGTCTGCTTCTGGAATCCACCTATGTATGTTTTGGCCACATCAGTACATTTAAAAATCTTGCCTTTAGTTTCTTTTTTTTTTTAAATGAGGCTTTTCTCCCATGTAATTAACCTGGAAAGCACACATTTGAATGAGCATATGTTATGAAATTATTGAAACTGCTGAATTAAATGAATGACAGACAAGAGAAATCAATGGAGTTATTGTACAGTGAGTGTATAGCCACAGGCTCTGTGTCATCAGTCAAAGTGATGTGATTTTATCCCTTGCATAGCATCATCAATGTCAATGCTAATATTTCTAAATGAGTACCAATTATGCCAGCTCCACTGACTTGCAGGGCTCCAGTTGGGTGGAAGGCTACACCCACATCCAATTGCAAGTTTGAAGGGAAAGCTTGGAATAGATAAGTTTTCCTTTTGAAATTAATCTTTGTTTCTAAAGCAGTATTAACATTCCCATCCAAAAAGATAGATAAAGCACTGAGGTAGCCTAAATCACTGCAAACCATTTATGTTCAAGCAAAATAAAACCATATGAGTAGTATGAATTTCAGGAATGAAAGTAAATTCCAGTTCAAAGGCATGAACAAAAAAAAAAAGGTTCATTACTTTATTGAACTCGCAGTAATTCTGTTTCACAAATTTATGTTCCACATAATACAATTACACACACCTGAGTCTTGACATCTGAGTTCCATAAGTATTTTTACATCTCCAGAGGAAAGCCTTTTGTGAATTTACAAGCCATTTCTGCAGCAGTGGTCCTGGTGAAGTACACCTAATCATACAACAGGCAAAAAAATTGTTTTCCTTAATAACAACACCTCATTATTCTATTTAAGCACATCAGCACTTATACTAAAACAGGAAATATGAAATGCACTCTGCTATTTAAGAGTGAAGTTTTTTCTGTTTCTTCTCCTTTCTTTTATCCTCAGTACTTCAAGTCAGGCTGTGAGGAAAAGCTCTTATGCCTGTTATGCAAGTTTATCTTAATCCAAGGTAGCGAGAATCTAGCAAATGAAAAATAATCCAAAAGTTAATGGAGAACAAAATATCTAGGCAAAATTTGGACAGAGAAAAAATCTTAATGTACAGAAAGCCTGAGGGAGTAGTCTGTCTCTCTTAGTTGAAGAGTGATTATAAAGATGATCAATAAAATCTTTTATTTCTTTTTTATTGATGTTAGTATTGCTTTTTAATTTTACTGTGAAGCAAATTTTGTACATTTATGAAGAAGATGCAAGCAAACATTATGGACTAGCTTTTTCATATATGCTGTATTAAAATATTTAATCTTATAATAAATGGAGATGATGGCCTCAGTTCTGCAATGTGAAACACAATGGCAAATTCCCAGTGTCTGTGTAAAGTCTAATCAGTCTGAAAATCATAGTTTATGGTTACTAGTGTATTACTAGCATCACGATTTGGGCCAATGACATCTTAAAATGCTTTTATCCTATGTACAGATACTCCTTCATGTTTCATTTTCCAGCAGTCATGAATTAATTTTTTTTAGATGCATCCATCACAGATTTACAGAAGTCGCACTGCACTTTTGGCAAGCAAGTTTTTGAGGAAGGTTTATTAATAGTATTTTTTTCTTAGAAAAATAAAAGGTGGCAGTTATTGAGGGTAAATGTATGTAGTGTATAAAATTGGTTACCTAATATTAAGCTTGTCATTAAAAAAAAAAGGAAAAGTGAATGAAAACTGATGTTTTCTTTCATGGTTTGATGCAGGGAAATAAATAGAGTGTCTGGCTAGATCTTTCTGTTTTATTTTAATTGAAGGAGAAGGGGTAGATACATGTTATGACAATTCTTACCTTGATTTGGGAGAAGTCAGGTAAATTACTGAGAGTAAATATGAATAAAATAAACTGACATAACAATGCAAATTATTTTTACTAAATTAGGTTGTTAATAGACCAAGTTTTTATTCACAGGTAGATGAGGACTGAGGGTCTTTTATCACATGACATTTCCTGACACTGTCTCTCCAAGATGGTTTCTGTCTGTCAGAAGTGAATATTCAACACCAGCCTATAACCAAGTCATGCTTTCAGGCTCTGTGGCAGCTGGCAGCCAGAACTCGGATTCAGTTTTCAGCAAACATGGCATATTATCACCACTTCCTGTAAATGATGGAACATCCCAAACCAGGGATACTGCAAAAGGATCAATACGGGCTTTTAATGTTTCATAGTATTAAAATGTTTCCTCACCCCACCTTTTTTTTCTTTTTTTTAAATATAAGGTCTAAATGGAAACCCCAAACCATGTTTTTTCTTTCTTTTTAGTAAGCATTAATAAGAAGTTAAAGGCAGTCTCAGAAGTGTTTTCTTCCTAAGTAGACAGTAGCAATGCCCATAAGCAAAGTTTTAACCTTTGACATCAGCCTGCAAAAGAAGGAGGCTTAGATTATTACTGTATACCCTGATGATCCCAAAGGGGGTTTACAGAAGCAGTCATTTGGAAGTCACTGGCTCTGTAATCCAAGGACCTGGCCTCTAGTCCAAGGTCCTTCTCAAAACAGGGTCGACACTTAATTAAGGCTGGGCTACTTAGGACTTTGTCCAGTCAGGTCTTGCAAATTTCCAAGAGAATTTACAGCTTCTCTATGCAGTCTCTCCAATACTAAATTATCTGCAGAGTGGAAATGTGCAGAACTGAATTAAAGAAGAGCTAGTTGGACTGATACAAGCAAAACTTCTGTTCAGAAACTTCTCATTCTACTTGACAGTTTTTCTGAAATGAGTAGAGGTTAAAAAAATTCCATGGCGTGAAGACTTGATACTTGAAAAACTCTGATTCATGAGTCCTGAATACGCTCTTAGTTAGCTAGATTTCAAAGTGCTAAAATTATTAGCTCTGCCACAACTTCAAGGTTGCTTGGTGTGAAACCAGATATCAGAAAAAGGAAAGTGACATGAACTCATACTCAGGACCCAGTTACAATTGTGGAACTGAGAACTCAGCCCTGTCCCCTGGAAGGATGGGTAGTTTTGACTAAATCTCTGTGGTCTTCTACGGTGGTTCAATTTCTGTTACTGACCTTCACTTTCAAAAGCTGTTGACACTCCACGTCTCATTGGTAATCTGATATTTGCAAGCTTCCCCCAAAGCAAAAGCCATAAAAGGTCATTTAAAAATAAATAAATCATGTCAAAAGGGAACAGTTTCAGAGGGTGAATGAGCTATTCCTATTAAAAATGAGCAAAATGTGCAGTCATGTCTAGCTTATTTTTGAGATGCTTGTGCCTCTCCTGATGTCTGTAAGGCATAATGGTAAAACGTTGACACTTACAAACTAATTCCTGTGCTTCTATTTCTCTGCTAAAGAGTCAGTTTTGCTCAGGGCATGTTGAGATAAGAAGTAATCAAAGTAGTAGTAATTTAGTACATATTTCAATAAAGTCTTCCCTCACACTCATCCAGACATCACTGCTAAGATATGGCTGGGGTTATTGAGGAAATTTACGTAGACTGTTAAATGATACAAAGACTCAGCTTTGGCAAAGAACAGATTGCACATCCAACCGGAGAACTATGCCGTCCATTTAAAAAAAATATCGAACTTCCTTTTCAGTGCTTTTAAATAGAAGGCAATATCCTTCCTGATAGTATCCCTCAAGGTGGGAACTCTGATCCTTAAAACTACAACTAATAGCAGAAACCCTGCAAACCCTGTACTTCTGGAACTGCATTTTTTTCTGGAAATCAATCAGTTTCCCCCTGAAATCCCTCTGCCTTGCAGCTAACATCATATTGTTGCCTCAGTTTTCCAGAATAGCAAGTGGAAGGAAGACAGCTTGTTAAAAATCTTACATAAGGAAACCAGATATGCAAGAAAATGTTTGTCACAGAAGTTTTCAACAAGGGATAACTTATCTATCAAGAGCACTTTAACTTCTTCATGAAGGTCAAACAGATCCCAGAATGCATTTCCATGGTGAGCCATGTGAGTTTGGTATGCAGCAGCAGTTGATGGTGATTAGTTTCATTTCATCACAGAGAATGGCTAAACATCAGAATTTAACACATGCACATTGATTAAGTTCATTTTGATTCACTGAGTGAGTATTTTTTGTAGCAGTGCTGGCAGTTATTTTGTTATCGATGCTTCCAAATGATCAATGACCTCAAAAAGTATTGCATCAGATGACAATTCCATGTTTCCTACTGTGTCTGGCAAGACTGGCAGTCTTTTCATACATGGAAGTAGCTGCATCTGTAGGCTCTTAAGCACTTGAGGTAGACCAATATTTCACTACTCAAACTCCTTAAAAATATATGGATTTATTCACTGGTAATTCATTTGACTGCGTCCTTCAAAAATGTCCTGTTATTTTTCCCTTCACATTCTGCTGTAAATGTCAGTAGGCAACCTGAACCATGTTGAAATTCTTAATGATTCATTCATTGGCAGTATAGACCATAATTTCCTTTTTGTATACAGTCTACTGTCTTCTCTAAATTCACTCTTGTGTTGGGAAAAGTGTTATGCTTCACCTCTTTCGCTACACTTTTTCCTGAAAAAGGCTGCATCTGGAGTACTGTGTCTAGTTCTGGGCTCCCCACTTCAAGAAGGACAAGGAATTACTGGAGGGACTCTAGAGGAGAGGGATGAAGATGGTGAAGGGTCTGGAGGATCTTTCTTCCAGGGAGAGACAGAGAGTTGGGTCTGTTCAGCCTGAAGAAGGCTGAGAGAGGATCTTATCAATGTTTGTATCTCAAGGGTGGGTGCCGAGAGGATAGGACCAGACTCTTTTAAGTGGTGCCCAGCAGTAGGATGAAAGGCAATGGGCACAGACTAAAGCACAGGAGGCTCCATCTGAATATGAGGAAAAACTTCTTTACTTTGAGGTGTGAGAGCACTGGACCAGGCTGCCCAGAGAGGTTGTGGAGTCTCCTTCTCTCCAGACATTCAAAACCCGCCTGGATGCCTTCCTGTGCAATCTGCTCCGGTGAACCTGCTTTAGCAGGTGGGTTGGAATAGATGATCTCCAGAGGTCACTTCCAACCCCAACCATTCTGTGATTCTGTAAATGTTTAATATCTCCAAGGATTGAGATGCCTCTCTGGGCAAACTTAGAGTATTTTACCACCTTCATGGTAAAAAAAAAAAAAAAAAGTCTCCTTATATTTCGTTGGAATTTTCTAAATCATAAGTTGTGATCGTTGTCTCATCTTTTTGATGTGCACCTTTGAGAAGAGTCAGACTTCATCTTCTCTATAACCACTTGCTAGGTTTTGGAGATAGCAATGATGTCCCCCCTGAGCTTTCACTCAAGGTGGATAAACCAGTGACTCCCAGCCTTTCCTCATTCATACTTGCTGTGCTCCAGCCTCCTAGTCTGCTTGGTGGCCCTTATGGACTTACTGCAGAACGCCAAGGTCTTTCTTGTGCTGGGGAGACCAAAACTGGGCACAGTGCTCCAGATACTTCACAGTTACCAAAGAGAGTGGAAAAAGCACTTCCCACAAGATGCTGGCTACATCCCTTGCTGTTACCGCCCAAGGTACAATTCACTTTCACTGCTTTCACTGCTGCAAGGTCAGACTTCTGACTCGTATTCAGCCTGTTCATCAAAACCCCCACATATTTTACTGCAGAATCCCTGTACTTCTCTGTGTAGGTAATGGTATCAAAGATGCCTTTGAGAATATTTTTTTTAGACTTCTGTCAGTACAGATTTTCAAGGTTTGGTGGAAACATTGCCTTGGTCTGAATGTGCAGTCAGCTGCTTCCCTTCGAAGTGCTTTTACAGTTCATAGAGTCTCATAGTATCATTAGTAAAAAAATGAAAACATAACACACTGAATATGAGATTTGTCAGAAATTTTGACAAGGCTCATAAATCCAGTCTTGACATATGTTTAACTCTACTGTCAGTTTAGCAATTGTATTTTGTTCTTTGAAACTGTTTTTTAAATGTGAAGTTACTGTTCTACCACTTCCTTCAATTACAAAATAAAATGCACAGTTTCACAATCATAGAATGATATTTAAATATAAAACACAAGAATGATGTTAAAGAACACCAATGAACAGCATTCTTCCAAAAGAAGCAGAGTTCATCACAAAATTCACAGATGTTAATTTACACACAGCTAACTAACCAGAACCATTCTTAACTAGTCTGTCATTGCTCTGGTCTCTTAGGGTAAACTGACCTCTAGTTTCCTTATTGCATTCTCCCTCACCACCTTCTTCCACATGAGGAAGACATTATTTGTCATTCGAGAAAGTGCAAGTTATTCCAATGAAATACAAGCCTCTGTGTTGGAAGAGAAGAGGAATCGATAGCCACTTTTCTTTGTGATTGGCAGGACAATGTAAACTCTCTTTACCAAAAGAATGAAAAGATCTGTGTATCTGTGTATGCACATAATTATATTAATTGTCTCAGAACTTCAGCTCACCAGCCAAATACTTCTTCAGGACAAAATAGATTATTATTGGTACTCTCTTCGCAGATGCCACTTCTTCAAACCAACTACCCATCTGCTAGACCTCTGCCCTCAACATGGCTGTGCCATGGAAAAGTGTGTCCTGACATGGGGTGAAGCAGGAAACACCTTCTCATTCTCTCCATCCTTTAGCACCACACATTTGCTGTGAAATGAGGACAGGGCAATTGGGAAGAAAGCAACAAATTGTATCCAGTCCTGTACAACACTTCACCTCTTGCCTGAGAAGTGAGCTACACATCACCAGCTGGAGGTGTCGAGTTCAGGGGATAGGATTCTTATTTTACAGGCAGAACAGCTTGATTTAGGTCTGTTGGCTCATGGCTTCAAAATGCAGATGAGTTACTGCATGTAACATGCTACAACATATCAGCAGCTTCACAGTAGCTGAGTGTATGTATATAACTCACAACAAATGTGAGATCATTTAAGACATCTCACATCTCCTTCACAGTCCAGAATGATACAGGGAGGTGCTGTTTCTTACTCTGTGGTTAGTTAGTACATTTACTTGGAAAGCAAAGATGTAGTTGCTAATTTTCCTTCCTACCTACTTTTGAGTAGGTCCAGGTATATTCCTGTATCTGAGAAATCAACTCATCTCCAAAAATAAAGTTCGCCTCATCTTGGAAGAAGACATATACTCATAGGATATATCAATCAAGGACTCTCAGAGAAATGCACATATGTGCATTTACCCCAGATTTTGGAGTTCTCATGTCACTGACAGAGAAAAAAATAAGTCAGAAGAACTGAAATAGTATTTCATCATCATTTTCTTTTATCAGTGGAACAGTCAATTTTACACCAATGCTGTGATAATAGCTCACTTAGATCAAACTCTTAGTTGGTTACATTTGCTTTTCTTTTCTTTCTCTTTTTCTTGCTGTTCAGGAACATTAGCACCGGGAGAAATATAGCACTCAGGTCTATAAACAGAGGTAAGACAAAAGCTCAAGGAGTTAGCATGGGTTTGTTGAGTATTCTTAAAGGATTAGTATTGTGTGAACAATTAATGGGTTCACTACAGAACAGAACTGATCCAAGGTTACATTCTGACACCATTGTTATTGGTTCTAGCAAATTATTGGATACTGAGGAAAGAATAGTAATTTGCAACAATTTACTTCTTATTGATGTTTTAAATTGTGTATAACTCCTGCATAGAGAGAGCAACACGCAAGGTAAGGAGGCACTAATTACTCCATTGCAGTCTCTTTAACAAAAATAGCTTTTCTCATTGTAGAATAAAGGACAAAAAAAACAAAAAAAAAAGTGAGTTTTTCTTTGACAGAAACTTTATAGCATTAATATAACTATGTGAATGGAAGAATTAAAAGGTTCAAATAAAAGATGTTGATTCTTGCTTATCTGACTATAAATACCCACTTACAACAATCTATACTGGCTTCATGTGCTTTATTTTTGGTGTATACTATCTAACGAGTAGGCAGAATGGGTTACATGTTTCTGTTTCACCAGTTTAGGGATGAGATAGAGGTTTATGTGTTAAAAAAGGCAGGCCAATACAACCTGTCATAGTGTCTGCTGCAGATGAATGAAGAAGTAACAAAGCCTTCTGTAGACAAGTGGCAGTAGCCTCATGATTACAGGCTCTGGTATTCATGGGGAACCTTAAACATCCAATTGTCTTCTGGAAGGATAACATAGCTGGCTGAAAGCGGTCCAGGAGATCCCTGGAGTGTGTCAAAGACTGTTTCTTGCTGAAGTGATAGATGTGCTAATGCTCAGCAGATAATCTGCTGGATCTGTTACTTGCAAGCAAGGAAGATGTGAAGATTGAAGGTGACTTTGACAGTAGTGAAGGCAAGATAGTAGACTTTAACATCCTGAGAAAAACTGCTAGCCAAATAATTGAAATGTATGGACTCCAGGATCCAGTCTGTTTGTTGAGGGATCTGCTTGGCAAGATTCTATGAAAAACTGCTCTAAGGGCAAAGGAGCCAGGTCAGCCAGTTGATCTTCAAGGACAGTCTCCTTTGAATACAAAGATGGTCCATCCTGATGTGCAGGAAGTTACACAAGAGCAGCAGGAGGCTGTCCAGATGAATACTCCAAACTTACCTGGAATGAAAAAAAACAAAAAAACCCCCAACCAAACAAAAAACCCCAAAACAACAAAAAACCAAACACAAACAAACGAACACCAACCAACCAACCAACTAAACAAACAAAAAAGGCGGGGATGCACAGAAGGTGGAAGCAGGGAAAGACTACCCAGAAGAAGTACAGAGGTATCACTCAAGCATGCAGCGATAGAGTTACAAAACCTAAATCTCAGCTGGAGATGAATCTAGAGAGGAATTTCAAGAGCATGAAAAAGAGCTTCTGTAATCATATCACCAGCAAAATAAAACGAAGGAGAGTGTGAGCACAGTGGTCCTCACTGCTCAGCGGAGCAGGGGACCTAGCGAGTGGAAAGGGCCATGGATAAAGTCAAGGTACTGAAAGTCTTTCTTGCTTCAGTTTTACTGTTAAGATCTGTCTTCTTGTCTCACAGGTCCAAAATCTCCAGACAAAAATACAAGCATAACATATGCAGTATATAACTTTTGTACAGTGAGGTAAAACCCTTCAAGAAATTCAAAACCAGCTGGGCTTAAACATGCCAGCTGGGCAGTTTAAACACAATGCATTGAATGCTGTATGATTCACCAGATTTACAGCATGGCTGCAAAGGAACTGCACCACCACAGACCTGATAAGCTCAGTGCTTCAGAAAAACATTTGTTGCATATGGCTATGCAAAATGCATTTGTTCAGCCTACCAGAAATCCTAAATAAACTTTGGCAAGTTTACCTCACTATCTTTCAGTAGAAGGATGGGATAAATTTGCCCAAACACAGACATCTAATACAATTTGAGATACCTTAAGCTGTCTGAATATGTATACTGGGTTGGCAGATATGACACACCACTTCAGCTAGACCTATGTCCTTCTGAAGGTCAGACTGTGTACTTGAGTGACTCTAAAATTACACTAGATATAATTTAAACAGTTTAGGTAAATGAATACAGCCCTTTTGTATTTAGATTTTAAGCCAAAACACACAGGCTCAACTCTGCCAGCTTCATATTACTGTAGCAAGAAAATTGCAACGCTATCTTTCTGCTTTCCTTAAACTATAATTGAAGATACACATTAGGAACATGACTGTCAACACGTGCTATTAAGATAAAAATAAAGAGGGCTGAGGAAAAAACTTTAGCCTTAAGGGCCTTTCTCAACAAGTCAACCAGCTGCCAATTTTGTAAGAATTCCTCAATATGCATTTTTGCTATCTATCTCTTCAAGCATAGCTATTTTCCTTAGGAATGCTTGTCACCTTATCTACTTTTCAAGTCCAAAAGTAATCCACTTGAAAATGTGGATGTTACACCTTTGAGGTCTTATGTGACTAGTTCCAAGTTGTAACATGCTTACATTTTGCCTTTGCAAGCACTCTGAGCTGCACATGAAAAAGTAGGCTCCGCATTAGACAAATGCTCCCATGCTGAATTTGAGAATGAGACATCTGTGGAGGAATTACAGGCTTTTTTGATGCTGAATTTTTAAGCTCTTGTTTCCAGGGCTTTAAAAAATGTGTTTCAGCACCTGGATGTGAGATATCTTTTGAAATCCAGGAAGGATCTTGTTACCTGCTAGGCTTAATTTAAGAATCTGGGGACATCATTAAGGGAAAATCTGTTTTCTTGTTCATCTGTGCACCAACTTTCAGTAATGTCATCAAAAGCAGCTGCCACTTTTTATGAGCACTTATTTCCCAAACCTCCAAAACATTGCTGATCTTTGGCCCCTGCTTTAAGAAGACTCTGTATGTACCAAGCTATATCTTTCCACTTCTTTTTGAAGGCTTACTTGTTTTCTGGTATCAAAGATTTGGTGCTAATGAAACTCAGGAAAAATGAGGTCATGCCAGTTCAGGATGTATTTTATGAGAGTAACCAATGAAAGAATGCTTCTGCTTCCAGCTACATTCTAAATAAACCCGGTCAAGTCCATTTGGAAAGAACTGATGTTAAAACCTCTCTTATTCTTCAAGTTTCCAATGCTCAAAGAGTTAGTGGCACCAAAAGCTGTAGGTAACTGCTGGAGATGTTACTTTCAGCAGGGAAATAGTAAACAAAAGGCTGGTCTGTTCTTTGTCTCCTATCGCACAGAGTTTGACTGTCACCCAGGTTCAGAATTAGAGTTCTTCCTTTATTTGCAGCATCTTCAACTTTCTTATCTAGCATAATGTTGTACAAAGGAGACTTGCCTTATCCTGCACCCCTGGGTGAGTACTCACACAGTTGCCAGAACACTGTTAGCTTGTTCAGTTTATCTATACACAAGATGGCATTGCTCTCAGAGGACTTAAAAATATTTTGCAAGCTAATGAGAATGCTAAAAAAACAAACCAAAACAAAACAGAAACCACAATGGAAATAGTTCCAGTATAAAACATATTTTAAAGCAGATTCTTTTTTTCACCTGAATCAGAGAAACCAACTGTGAAGTGCGTTACTGAAAATACAGAAGCGTCCACGTAAGCTTGTTTACACTTGCAATATGTGGAAAGCATATATTGTTATGATTCTTTAGTGAAGTCACAACTATTTACTTAAGTGAGAGGTCTTAAGAGAACCATGGACTGATTCCTGATGGTAGGAAATGCACACTTGTATTTTACTCTACCCTGATCCTTCACATGCAGGGGAAAAACAAACAAGCCAACAAACAAAAACAAACAAACAAAGTTACAAGACTCACAATGTTATTTGATATGCAAAAACCTTCTTAGACTCAATTTAAAAAGGTCCATGATTGTAGTTTCAGACATATTTTTTCGAATAGGAGCAACTGACTCACCTTATGATCAATATTTTTTGATAAAACTTAAAAATAGTATTAGAAAAGTTTAGGCTGGAGGGTTTCTTTTCAGATTGACTGTGGGAGTTAGGTATTTGATTCACATTTAAAAATCAGCAACAAGGTCTCCTATGAAAATGCCCCATGTTAGAGCCAAATAATGACAAATATGTCAACGGAGGTACAAGTAATATTACAGCCAAGGGTATTTAAGCACGTTCATAATGCTAAGCACATATTTAAGCACTTTTCTGAAATATGACAAGTTTTTTGCATGTTTTGCTTACTGCCAGTTTTATAAGTTTCAGATAATTTTGTAATATCAGAGTAATTCTCACAAAAAAATGAAACTCACGGAAGTAACATCTAGCTCAGGTTGACTCACTGGTGAGTGATGAATTACACAGGAGCTGTAAACAATGCAAAGTAACTCTGAAATATTGATATCACTTTTAAACATTGCAGTGAAAACTGAAAAAAAAAATACCAACCCAACAAAACAGTTATGCCAGCAGAACATCAGGTTAATGAAACCTTCTGTCTCAGACAAAAGGATTGTGAGTTCAATCACTAAGAAAATACAAGACATGATATAAAAAGGCATAGGATAACTGCTGAAGGAGACGATAGAAATACTTTTAAAAAATTAAAAAGAAAAGAAACAAATCCTAGACTCACCATCCTTTCTATAACATATTCATTAGGGGGAAATACTCTTAGAAATATTATTAGTGAGCACTGTTGCAAAAGTGTTGCTGTAACATTATGTATATAAGAAGGTAGGAACACAAACCCTATGATATTAGGCAAAAATAATTGGAAAGCTGTAAATTTCATACTGTGGAGATGGGATTTAGAAACAGTGTTTTTTCCTTTCAGCTCAGCCCCACTGACCTTCGACAAATCATTTCAGCCCACTGGCCTCTGCTTGTCAATCTATAAAATAGATATACTGATATTTATCTTCCTTCATAAATCACTCGAGCACGAGTAGATGAAAAGTTCTTTATATTAGTTAAAGGATATTTATTATGTTTACCCCTGTCTGAGTTAAAGACTTCTTTCTTAGCAGAGCTAGAAGACTGAACCTATGGATTCCAGTTCTGGACAATTATTAGTAACATTCAGACTAACATGTTACATCCCATGATTTAAGGAGTTTGTACTTCTCAAGACCCAGTCCTCTTCAGAAAAAAAATCACAGACAACACCACCACAGCCAAAAGCTATAGGACTGTGAAGTACGCCTATGCTGCACATTTCACCAAGATGAAGAGGTACAAGGTAGCTCAGACATGGGACATATTTTCCTTGAGGTAGTAACAGTGTTTATTTTTGCTCTAACTGAACTGAGATTGCTTTTTAATTCATCAGACTAAAATTGTGTGTGCTAAGCACTGTAATTCCATGGCAAAAACTCTTGCAGCTTAAACCACAGCACAGTCTAATCAAACCAATCTGCCATACTGTGACCACCCTGCTTGACTTCCATGGATAGCTCTTCTGAACTTTTCCTTCTTTCATGCCATTCTGTCCATTATCTCCGAGATTAAGAGTACCAGAGCTTGCTACAGAGGTCATGCACTAGCACGCAGCCCTGAGGTTCCCCAGCTCAATCGCTAATCTTGTGCCAGATGGAAAAATCTGGAAAGGCATCATTACATTACATGAAAAGCCTTGTCTACATAACCATATAGCAGCACTGGCCAGCTACTGACTAGCAAGACGCTTTAAAATATTCACAGAAAGGTATTTTAACGTATGACAGTAGAACATCAAGATCCCCCAAAAAGTCACTATGAAAAATAAAAATTGGAGGGCTCAATATCTACAAACACTTGAAGGAAAAATGTACTCTTTGTGTAGCAAACAGCACAAGTTTTCTCAGCCTTTGATAAATTTAACTTGCGTGACCATCATTTTCACACGGCAGATGCTAAAGTCTGCAATTTTCATATTGGCAGTTCTACAGTTCTTCAGCAGCAGTCTTCTCATCTCATATGTATTCTGCCCATACACATCCATGGTTACAATTTTCCCCCTTGAGCCACTATAAGCTTTCTAGTGAATATCTAGAAATATTAGATTTGCCAATCTTTATTTCTCTTAATCCTCTAGTGAGGTGTGATCTAGTCATCTGGCTTTTGTTTGAGCTTCCTCAAGATTTATTCAGACCAAATGCTTTGTGTGAATTACCTGCAGGAGTTAGATAAGCAAGATGTATCTTCTTCATCGGTGCATGGAAGTTTGAAAGTGTATTCCTGACATAAAGCATTACTGATCAGTTAACAATATAAGAATTAGAAAAGTAATGAATATAGTTAATGATGCTTAATTACATAATGGAATGCCTGCTACATGATTCTTTAAGTGTCTCAGCATTTCCATGCATTATTGATAGTCAATTAGATACAGACAAAAAAGCTGGGAGAACTATTTGCAGCAAACAATTTATTTGATAAATTTAGCCTCCTTTTCTGTTTTTGTATTACCAATAAGCAGGATTTGATTTTTACAGATGCCATTGTAACCCCAAGTAAATATTTTAGGCAAGGGTCTTCCAGCTTTATGCTCTGATTGCAAACTTTTACATACTATTGCTTTCTAGGTATGAGTTATTCTTATTTCTTCAAATCAGTATTTATCTCTTGAGTCTGGTATCTTACCCTGTTCCTTCACTGAATGAATACTAAACTCAAACTCTTCCTGATTCTTCCTTCAGGACTGGACTCATTCTGCCTGGGCCAGCCATAGAGCTCGACTTTACACTGGATTTGTACTCCATGTTTCTTAACCCAAAACATCATGAAAACCAGGTGTTATCATCCTATGAAGTAAATAGAACACGGTTGTCCAACAGCTGGAATCAAAATAGAAGTGATGGTTCTCCATTGTTTGAATCTAAACAGAAGCTATAGATTTTATCATTTAGTCTCCTATTTCCTGTCGTACCTTCCTCCATGAAGTTTTTAACTGCTCATTTTACTTAAATACTAAATACAAACATCTTTCAATGATTTACAGCATTATGCTTCCAGTTCTGTAAAAATTATTTGTTTGCAGGTATTAATGTGATCACATGCCAAATATGGCATGCAACCTCACATCAGTCCTTTGATGGACTATAGAAGTCCTGTTCTTTAGTCTAAAAAGTGGTTGCTTATCAGTCATATTATGAAGTTTATATAACTTGAACAACTGAAAAATTAGAGCTGATATTTTTTAGGCTTTCAGAAGATTATCTTAACCAAGAGGTATTTATCAGTTCAGCTTCAGTTGATGGAATTATGCTCAGATGCCCAACACAGTCACTTTTCATTAGGACAAAATGAATTTTCTTTTCAGGATAACCATATCTGGTAGACCGGGACCTAGCAGTTTTTTTCCTTCCTTTTCTGGCAGACATGGCTGCTATTCTTCCCAGCTTTCATGCAGAGTGGTAGAACATACATTCCCAGTAGGCAGATACACACACTGAAGACATGGTTAGTTCAGTTTTTTATTATCTCCAAGGATGAAGACTCCACAACATCTCTGAGCAACCTGTTTGATTGTTTGACCACATGCACAGTAAAAAAAAAAATAAATAAAAAAATCATATTTTCTGTATTTTTAATTTTGTGCCCCTTGCCTCTTTTATTTAGGCACCACTGAGAAAGGTCTAGCTCCATTTTCTTTCACCCCTCATAAGGTATTTTCACACATTGGTAACATCCCCCTTAGACTTCTCTGTTCCAGGCTTACAGCCCCAGCTCTCTCAGCCTCTCTCTCAGATGTTCCGTTCCCTTAATTGTTTTCTTGGTTCTGCTCCAGACTCAATCCAGTACGTCCAGCTCCCTCTTGTACTGGGAAGCAAAGAAATGGACAGAGCACTAGATGCTGCCTCACGAGTGCTGAGCAGAGAAGGATCACATCCTTTGACCTGCTGGTGATGTTCCCCCTAACGCAGCCTACTAGACTGTTGGCCGTTTTTGTCATAAGAGAAGAGTGCTGGCTCCCAGTCATCTTGTTGTCCCCCAGGACCCTGTGGTCTTTTCTATAAAGCCACTTTCCAGGTTGTGATTCCCGTTTTTTCCTGGTGTGTGGGATTGTTCATCCACAGGTACGGGATTTGGCATTTCCCCTTTATGAAACTCCATGAAATTCCTGTGAGCATTAGGGGATAATATTACACCACGAAGATGAACAAAAACTCCACCAGTGTCCTTCAGCGACAGCTAAATTCAAAATCAGTTCTCTCTGACTGAGATGAGCTGCAACTTGCCTGGATGTTTGATCATTGAAATTGTATGGGTGGTGTCAACAGGTTTGCATAGGCTGGTTGTGCTGAGAAGGCTCCTAAGCAGTCTGGATGTTGGGTCCTTGTGGAGTCCTCTCATTCCAGTAGCTAGAAAAATGAACCTAATACTGTTATCTTTAAAACAGCCTCTTTGACTGTTTTGCATAACGCTAGTTTTAGGACTAAAGTATAGCTCATTCCAAATTCTGGTAGATGAGAATGGCTGATTTAAAGAGAAAATGTGAAAATGAATGAGGCTTTAACATATTTTCAGTTTTGTTCTCAAGCTACACATCAGCTATTCTGTTTTTCAAAAAGTGTACCAGATTAACTACAAAAGAATTAAAATGAGAATAATTTTTATTTTCCTCCAAGATCTCCTCCAAAGTACTTGAGATGTGTTTAATAAAATTCTAAAAGTTATTGTAATGTCTGTGAATAATATCTAAATAATACTTGTGTCATCAGCTATGAAGGATAAGAGAATTAAAGAAAAAAAAAAGACCTTAGGTGTTTGTATTAAAATTTGTCCTTCAGAGATTTTCAAGAGCAAATCTGCTACTAAGTAAGCTCTGTAATATCCAACTAGTGTTTCAGAATGAAGTATGTCATGTTTCTTTCTCTATGAAAGGAAGTGATTACAGCAGGCACAAAAAGTAGTGTTAATCAGCAGTCTATATCACACAAACTTTAGCTGTCTTCCCCCCTTCACTTGCATCTTGAATAATCCCATTACCGCATCCTGAAATTTCAAGTGACAGCCAATGTAAGTGTAGCTTCACCTTATGGTTTCCAAAAACTACAAATTACTGTTTAGATTTATTTGCTAAGTCATGTAGCAGAACACTATGCAAGACCATCTATAAACCTAGACTGAAAAAGAGAATCTGTTTTTAATTGAGTGATTTTAATTCTTTGTCTATTTTATCTTCTTCTTCTAGGGAGTGAACATAGCTCTCGTACTTTATCACAACAATCAATGACTCCACTTACAAAATTCTTAAAATGTTAAAATTTTGGGACACCATACTCTAAATGTTTTCTTGTGAAGGCAGGGAAAATTCCATGCTTTTGTCTCTCTCAGGCAAGGATAAAAAGAAGAAAACATAGCCAAACCCTAAAATTTCACAACACATAACTCACCTTTCCCTGCAGTGGTTCCAACAATAACAGAAGAAAACAAATGTGTCTCAGACACTGTAGCAACCATTCAGCATGGGCTGAAAATACCTACTGAAAATAAGGCCTATCTATAAGTCCATTGAAGCCTCTGTAACCATTCCATGAGTTGATGAGGTCATGAAAATTTATGAAACTACTGCTCTATCCTATTTCAGGAAGGAGCATGTTGCTCTTTATAAACTAAAGGTGGGAAACAGAACTGCAACAGGGAGAGTAAGGTCCTGAACAAACTGTGATGTATATAATGTCAGCACTGTTAACTTTACCTGACATCTCTTCTTCAGTGCACGTCGTTGATTGACAGAGACCCAGCATGTTGATTCACGCTATTTAATTGCTATGTCAATGCCCAAAAAGGTTACTGCTGTCCATGATTTGATTGTTGATGAGGTTCCTGACTTTTCATACATTGCCAAGGTCTGTCTGGATGACTCTGTAAAACCACCATTGGTCTAGATATCTTCTTTCGAATCGAAGTTCATCAAAAGTTGAGAAATGTCTAAAGCAGTGATACTACAAGGCTTTTAATAGAGCGGACAAAGCAAATACAGAAAGTGGAACTCATGGAACTCAGCAAAGCTCAGACCTGAGTTAAGATGTATGCTTTTAATGATAAAGAAAATTTATCCTAGCAGCAGACTGCAGAGTAATAACTAGCAGTCCAACTCAACATACCCCTGACAGTTCCAACAAAAGGCATTCTCAAAGCTGCCTATTTTGTGCTGCATTGTCTACAAAGCAGCACAGACTAAAGTAATAGCCATCTACGAGCACAACGTATTGAAGTACCGGATTTATTTTTTTTTTAAAGCTTTTTTTCGGAATGAGAGGCAATGTTATGTGGGTTTTTTTAACATAATTAGTGATCTTAGGAAAATTCCTCATCTTTCCTTCTAGAAGTCAAGAAACAATTACTAATATATAAGGCTTACATTCAGCAATCCACTTATTCTCTGCAAAATAACTGAGATCAAGACTAACACAACAGTTGCATAATGCACCTTGATTTACCAAATTCAGGTGAGTGAATGCAAAGTTAAAAGCCTAGATATTAATACTTGATTTGACCTGGGAATTAATATTTTTGGAAAGTGTTAATTTGATTCTGGCTGTATTTAGGAGGCAGATCAAATTAAGGACTTGGGGATAAATCTTCTTGACATAATGCTGGTTCATGGAAAGATATCAGAGCTAGTGCTAAACAAGCTGTATCAGGTATCAGAAGATATATACTCCTGTTAGGTCAAGGTCCTGTCTGAGGTATAGTACATTGCCTCACCACAGGTGCATGGTTGGTGGTTCTAGACCCTGGTGGTATTAATTTGCATTAATCCTGCTTAATTTGCTTAAAATTTTGTTGAGGTACAGGTGTATCTCGAGTTAAGTGTTTTGTTGAACAGGAATAGACTTAAATATGTGCTTGTATCATGTTGTTAATTCCCATGAAACATATTCATTAAAATGCTTCTGAAAAATTAACTTTCGTATTGAGTAAATAATATCTGATACCATGGTACATCTGTGCACTGCATATGCATATATCATAGTACATGTTTGGTGATGATTATTATTAGACTGTTATACACTGAAAAACTAGAAAGACAATCAGTATCATAAAGTTGGGTATTATATATTGATAAGTGTTGTTGCCGTTGCATAACTTTTTTCTGTTTTCTCTATCTTCTTTTTTTTTTTTTTTTTTTTTTTTTTTTTTTTTTTTTTTTTTATTTTTTTTTTTTTTTTTTTTTTTTTTTTTTTTTTTTTTTTGTGTTAAGAAAGCCAGAAAAGTTAAAGAACTGACCATGAAGAAGTGCTCTCTTGCACTTATCCTTTTGCTCCGAGTCACTGCTGGGCTTGGTGCTGTCCTTCTCACTGTAGCCCTATGTTTGACCATGGTTACATGTTTTTTCTAGATTGTGAGCTTCAAGGTCAATCTCAAGGCAGCTCAAACTTACTTACAAAGATTTACTTGCTATGAAACCAAAAGAGAATTTCAAAATAATGCAAATAGTATTTTGTGCTTTCAATGGTGGTGGATAATTTCTTTTTCTATTGCATTTCATATTCATAGAAGACAAATTAGTTCTACGGACTAGGCAATCTGTTCAGCAATTGTCAACATGTCCATGTTCCTGAAGATATTCAGCCTTCTTGTTACCTGAGACATATTGTCCAACTGGTATTTCTCAGTTAAATCCTTCAGGTAATAAACTGCCTAGAGACACCACTGAAAGTCTCCAGAGAATGTAGCTTCACTGCTTGTGTACACATGGAACAGCTGAAAGCAGAGAAGTTCAGATACACAGAGAGCAGTAGAAGGAAAACATCGCTAAATTACATAGCTGAATGTAGTTTCCTCCTCTTAAATTACAAATTCTATCTATTTGCTTCAAAATACATGCTTGGCAAATTCCATGCCATTTAATGCTGGAAATAGCATTCAACACATAGAACTTGAGTGTGCACATTTGCCCAAATTCATGCAAGTAAATGTGAGGAAACTAATCTGTTTTAAAAGTCTTTTATATATATATATAATTTAAAAGATAATTCAGAAGGATATTTTGGAATTCATATGGATGGCTGAAAAAAAATCTGTTCCACCCACAAAGTGAACTATTTTGATACCACTGTCATGTTCCATGGGAGGTGATCTACTTGTGTATCCTATTCTCACTTTCTATCAGAATCGTCTAGTCTTCCTTGTACGACAGCTCACCCAGGATACAGTATAACCCTCTTGCAATTTTTTGTTATTACAGTTCATTATAGGTCACCACATTCAATTGGTGGACTCAGGTAATGTAAGATATCGGATTACAGAACTACCTGCCAGGAGGCACCTTCTAAGAAACAGAAACAGTAGTGTATGAAATAACAAAATATTCTGATGTTTGGATAGAAGTCACATATTCCACTGTTTAATGTCAATTTAGCTTTCAATAAAAAAAAAAAAAAAAGAAGCAGACATTGATCACTAAGTACTCTTCTAATCAAAAGCTTTACTTGGCATAATCACATCATTTTTGTTATTTTCTACAAGTCCTGTGATAGCAATATGTATTTGTATGCCACCGGGCATTTGTAGATGATAATAATAATCAGTAACAATAATCATGTTTCTGATTTCATCCACTTTCATACTTTTCAAAGCCTGCTGTTACCAGCTAGTTGAAATTCTGCAGGTGTGGCTTTAGAATTCCCCCCAAACAGATTGAATCTCACTGTATGTGGCCTTGTATATGCATGGGTGTTATATTAAAGTGAACACTTTATTATGCATTTTTAAAATTGGTCATTAAAATTGGCCAAATTAACAGGCAAATGCAAATGATATATTTGTAATGGATATATATTATCAGTAGGTCATAATAAATAAACTTATGTATTACCAACATACCCTCAAAATATCTCTGTCCTCTTATCTTTGGCAGACTAAACTTCATGTCTCACAACCTGGACATTTTGTTTTCCAAGGAGCTTCAGTGCTTATATGAATGGATCTGTCCTGATAGCAGCCTTGAGGCACTTCGCAGATATTATCTGTGGGTTACAAAGATTTTGGGTAAAACCAGTATTACTACCCCTATGTGCACCTTCTGGGAAAAAAAGTCTTTTGTATAGGGATGCCCAATGTATCTTCAGGGTTCCTCTTGCAGCCCGAAGGTAGATATAGCTGGAAATTAAAACTGAAATATGTACAAATGTTTCTCCAAAGCTGTAAATATATTCAAAGCTGAATTCAAAGCTGAATTCAAAGCTTTCTGAACACTTTGGCCCAGCCTCCCTGATGGAGCATTATAATAGCAGCACATTTGCAGAAAACAGATGTAAAAACTCCACAAGAAGTTTTGAAGAGGTTGAGATGACACCTGGGACTACCACTTCTTCAGTGCGATGGCTTTACCTATAAGAGGCTGAAGTCACAAACTCCCCACTTTTCAGTTGACAGCCAGACCTCAGGATACTCTGCCCTCACAGTATTTTGTTTAAATTCCTTTATTCATTCTTCTTCCTTGTTTTGGGTTTTCTTTCCCTCTATCAGTGTTCTTCTAAGTGCTTTGCCAATCCAGAGTCTTATTTTTACTCTACACTTATCAGTGATTTTTTTATTCCCAATTCTGATATTCCTATGACATATCTTAACTCTCTACTGTAAACACACATAAAGCAGGTCAGAAAAATATAAGCAGAAAAGCTTAACTTCATTTTCTTATCCCATATTCATGCCAGGAATGTTGGCATGCTTGTCCATTCTCATAAGGAGAAACCGTGTTATGAGATTTGTCCAGCTTATTAGATTCAAATCATATTTATCTATTTTCATTTTAATGATTAATCCATCAACAAAAAAAAAGTACAAATCAAAATTTGAGATAATAATTTCTAAGGAAGATTATATTGAGAGATGCATCTTAAATATATTGGGCTGTTCAGGGATTGTTTATGTACTGAAAGTAGCTGAATGCATCAAATACATTCTTTGCCATTATTTGTTCTAATTTAATTGGGATATATAGGAATTAGTTTCTGGAGCACAAGCTAAGTCTAAGTTATCTCATGTGCAAATTAAGCTGTAGTACCTATTTGTGTGGCTGTACAAGTCCAGAATTGTATTAACTTTCACCTTGTCTATGCTCTCCATCAGCAGTTCAAGAAATGGGATATTTATCAAATTTAGAGACCATTTGACCTTCTTCAAGTTAATACAAAATCAGATTGACCTATAGTTGCAACATCAAGAACTAGTTCACTCATTAGATGACTTCTAGATAGGGATGGCCAAACATTTTGACCTGAGATCACTGATGAGCTACATCCCATTAACCTCCAAAGGAAGCAGAAAAGACGAGAAAAGGAAAGAGAAATAGGGGACAAAAGAAGCTTCAAAGTAATAGCTGTGTTTGGTAAAAAAAAATAGCAGAAATATAGTGTAATGGTTGTGTACTTGATCTGCTCAGCTAAGACAACAGTCTGTGGATAAACAGCTTCAAAAGCATCAGTATTTAGCTATCACAGCAAACTTGAGGCCAGACACCTCCTAGAGACCATATTCTTGCCTTTCCAGGCCAGAAGTCAGGCTTGGTCTCCTTTGTGCATTAGACAAGTCTTGCCAAAACAATAGAGACAAAATATCCAGGAGACAATCGGTGTCAGTAATTTCACTAACTCAAAAATGGTAAGATGCTTCAAGAAAGCAGCTGGTTTACTTTAGAGATCCCGTGAATGTGATGATTTTTTTTTTTTTTTTTTAGTTCCTTACATCCTAATCTAACATATTGCATCTCACCTGATTTTGTAGGAGCAGGATGAAGACTGGGCTGTTTGAGTCAAAGCTGATTGCAGTTGAAGAGCTAGCCACTCATCCAGAGGGCTCTTTTTGGTTTTTGTTTCATTTTTAATATTTATTTTTTTTTACATTTTTCGCTGATATGCACAATTAGTCACAATGTCCCAGGTTACTTTGTTACAGAGAAACTAAGGTTGATATGAATCCTGAAATAATTTTTGTTAAACCTTTCAAAGTTAATTCCAAGGCCTTCACATGACTGATTCCACAAATAGATCTCTAATAAATGAAATTATTAGGGGTTTCATCTATTATATTCTCTGTGAATCAGGTGCAGAACCTGTTCCACTACCTTTGAACTCAGGCCACAGGCAGAATCAACCAGCCTTCCAGAAAGATTTGAGTCAGTGCAGGAATCAGTTTTATTAGTATCTTTATTGACACCAGTTAAAATACCACAAAAGAAGAAAGAGATGCCTTTCTGAACCGCTTCTTTAAGTAACTTTTCTGGTCGTTTTGACTGGTGACCTATACATACATATATCAGCATATCTCGTGTCACCCTCTACCCCAGGCTGCCATCAGGCTTAATACAGAAATGTTTTTTTTCTGGTTGGGGGTATTTTCACTACCCCAGTGCTCTCTTCTGAAAGTTACCATTGTGAAACATCAACATCACTACAGAATCAGGCAGTGCAATCTAAACAGGCTCCTTCACTTCCATGTTCTGAACTGTGGAGAGCCACAGTTGAGGATGTTTCCATCTAGACGTGTTTGTTTTGGCCACCATCTGCTGTCACAAAGGGAGGGGTCAGTGGCAAGGGAGCAGCCAGTTCCTGCTGATGCAGAATAGCCAAGAGTAGAGACGTCCTGAACTAGCAGAGCTCAGTCCATCTCTCTTGAAAGAAACAGAATTTTAGAAGGTATTTAGATCTTCACAAATGGGTTCAACCCACATTGGTTTCACTGTAAATTAGGAGCACATTCTATTTATCAGGCTCCTGGGAAAATGGTAGAATTACAAAACATTTCCACATTTTAAGTTTAAACACAGAAATATTTATATTTTTCATTAAAGCAAGAGAAGAACCTCTACATGAAAATTAGTCTGATGAAGAGGTGGGCTTGTAACATTCTATTTTATCTTACTGATGAGAATTTTGGGTTAAAAACTTTTCTACATGTTTTGTTTTGTTTTGTTGAGGCAATGCTTTTGCACGATAAAAATTTTGTCAAAATAATGCCAACCAGGTCTATTTTATTTCCGCTTTATATATATCCTGTTCTATGTCTATCTGCACACCTCGAGGGCCAAGTTGACAGTAGATTTGCCTAAATGCATTGCACACCAAACAGTGCTGCTAATGTCTGTGTGAGAGTGCTTTGAAAGAGAATACCTACGCAAAAAGAGAGAACAGCCTCTCTCTGCCTCTCAGTGTGCAAAATAAATCCTTGAAGAATCCAGTAGGTCTCTGAATTAAACTTTTCTAATTTCTAGGTGGTGTGCTATTCTATATTTAAATCTCTAAAACCATTTTATAATCATTATCACCTGTGAGTTATAGCTTATATCATATTTGTAACCAAACTGAATTAATAATGTGTATCAGATCTTTTTACCAGTTATGCAAAGCTTATAGAGATATACTTATGCTTCAAAATAGAAAACTATTTAATCAACTTAATTTAAACTCAAAATTAAGATAGAGATACTAATCCTTGTTCATTGGTTCATATCATTATAGATCCTGTCAAATAAATAGGAAAATAGGTTCCCAGCTCCTAAGAACTTATAATGTAATTTAAGGAATTTTTGATCTCAGAGCATATCACATTTCCGTCACAGCTATTTGTGAGGATCGACTCTTGCTTAATTCTGCCTTCAGAATCTATAGAATGCTCCAAATTTTTCATTATTTTACAGATGTGCCAAATCTTGGCTTCTCCATTCAATTTTTATTTTCTGTGTGCAACCCAGTGACAAAGAACATCCAGCCATGTTTTGTGTGAATAAAAAGTCAGTTGCATTCCTTGGCTAAACACAGGACAAAATTAGTTTCTTCAAGTCTCTGGCACCTGTTTGAAGAATGCTCATAAGGCTCTGTCCCCATATGGGAAAAAAGCCAGGTTCTGGAAGAGTTGGTATTCCTGCATCACTCAACCAGATAATGACACTCTCGTCCTCAGTGAAAAACATACCACCATCCCACTGGACACATCCCTTTCTCAGGTTCTATTTCAGGATCTTTATCTACAAGGTCCAGGAATTTCAGGGAAAACAAAAAAATAGCAGTAGTCTGCAGGACTGAGTCACAGGCTAGAACCGTTCCAGATGATGTCCCATCAGTAGCCTTTGGTGGTTTGTCTCTTTTCTCCACAGCATCACTTCTCTCTGAAGCTCTCTATAAGAAAAAGACAAATAATACTTTCTTCCCTTTAGAATATGGTTTCAGAAACGCTACAGGCTGACTTAATTTTTGTACATAGATAAAAGCCCAGTTCGCCATTGTGCTGTTGCAGAGGGACTAATATTTCCCCTGAGCTTTAATTTATTTGGACTTGAGAGCTTGGTGTTGCCATTTTTTGACTGAATAAGAAAGAATACCTGTAATGAAAAGGTAATGTATTAAAACAATGTTCTTGTCCCCATATTATTCACTTTCTCACTAAACTACTACAACATATTCATTCCATTACAAATTAACAAAATACTCTCAGATTATAATATTAGTAAGAGCAGTATATTTTATTTATTTTTATGTTGGACTACTTTTCATTTAAAATACATGTCTATATTTAATGGGTAGTTGTTTTTTTCCTCTGCAGAGACAATTCTACTGTCTGCTGGTTTAAGAGGTAAAACCTGTCCAAATTTCTGTAAAGACCGGAGTGTCTGATCTTAAGTTGGATTACTACTCTTGCAGACTGAGACCAGATAAACAAAGCCCTTATAGAACTTCAGGGCTGTTGTGATCAATTTGCCTGGTGCACGACTCTGGGGACCATGCTGTTTTACCATCTTGATTGCAATGATAAATCCATCATTATGTTCAGTGCGGTGGAAACAGCTCTGAGCCTTGCCATTTGTGGCAAATCTTTTCTATGGCAGGCTCATAGTAAATCAGTCTAACCTGAGCTGACAATGATTGATTCTGAACAAAATGTCACGAACAATCAAATCCCCTGTTTTCTTCTTCTTTTAAAACTGAGTAGATTTAACCCCCTGAATCTAACTAAATTCCAAATAAAAGAAAATGGAGAGAGATTGGTATGGTTTGTTTTCTTTTTTTGTTGGTTTTGTTTGTTTGTTTGTCTGTTTGTTTTTTTTTTTTTTTTCTCCCTTCAAATGATAATTCACATTATAGAAGTCTAAAGTGAGCGGTAAAAATGCACCTGTTATTTACAGTCATTATTCATTACTATCATGAAGAGTCAAAGGAACACATATTTTAATCCACATCAGAGTGCATGTGTGGGAAGGAGACAGGAAGATTTGTCAGCTCTCTGAGGCAGATATTGTTTGTTTCCTCCTGCTTGCTTAAAGCCTTCCTGTAACGGAGCTATTGTAATGACTGGAGTGTCTGAAAAATTTCATAACACAGATGGCATCAATATTGTAACATGGCATTAGAATCATCCAATCAGCCCACTGATTTATCTTGGGTCGTTTTTTGTAGGCTCACAAAAGGTGTTTTAAAGGGCTCTGAACTAATAGATGTGTTACAGGGAACCTAAAGTTCTCCCAGAAATCTGCATTGGTCAAAATCTAACATTTGATTGAACACAGTTGAAACAAATCCTATATTCCATTGACATAAAATGTACGTAAAATAAGAGAAAAGCATTCTGGCCCCAAAATTAAATGTTCCAAAGATAGGAATTAATTTTATCAGTTAAAATGGGGGGGGGGGGAGGGTATATTTAGAAAACAATATACTCTCATTATATCCCTTAAAGCAGCCAATTTTGTCTTGAACAGATGCAGAAGTTAAAAAAGACATGAGCAGATCTTCCTGCTTTACAATTTATGCGAAGAATTATGGTGTTAAAGAAAAATAGATTTGGCTTTTGTGCATACTGAATAGAAAATGAAAATGATATAGTCACTAAAATGATTACCTCATGTATTTGTTTATCTAGAATATTGGATGAAACAAAGTAAAGGAATTGAAATTAAATGAATTATAAGCATCTTTCAAATCTATTCTTTTTCTAATATAGAGAGATCAGACAGTTTGGAGAGGCAATCAGCTTCAACGTGAGGTAGAGCAAACAGAAGCATCTTCCAGCTGAGACAAAAGACGCTGCAGAATTCATGTGTTTGTGAGGAAATGTGAAAAGAATAGCTTAAATTGACTATCAGATATTTTTATACTGTTTTGGAGGAGTGGGAATTTAGTATGTGAATATCATGCTCGTGAAACTGAAACACGAGCAGAACTTGCTATAGATGGGGTATTATTCTTTGCACAGCTCTAGTAATGCAACTAGCTCTGAACTGAATTAAAATCATTATTCTTATTCTTTTTTTTTTTCAATCAGAATTGCTAGGGGAACGGTAGTTCTACTTCACAGAGGATTTAATTATATCATCAGTTTTGATATTCAAAACTTAGTTTAGTTTTGACTCAGAACAAATCCCCAAAATTCTCAGTGGCAGGAATAGTCCGGGGGTTCTTAATACAAAGACAATCCACTCTGAGACACTGAACCTGGGCTGCAGCTTCTGAAAGCCCTGGGATTTCTGGATTAGAGGCAATCTCCCTGCTCGGCTGCCTCAGTGACACAAAGCTTCATAGTCTGGTCTCTTCAGTAAAACCAACCAATAGCCACGTATATGAGTTTTTAAGAAACCAGGTATGTTTAGAAAATGCCTGTCAGGAAAGCTTCTTCTAAAATAACTGCTATTCAGTTGAACTCTCTGTGGACTTTTTCTTATCATTCCCAAGTAAAACTTTTTCTTCCCCACCCCTCGACATTTTCCAGTCAGCATTAATCACCCCTTTATGGCTATGCCTATACTAGCACGTAGCCTACATTATCAACATGGCACTAACAAGCATGGGTTTGTTGAGTGAGGCAGCTGGTGCTGAGGACCCATGTCCACACCATGCAGGGGTTTCAGGGAGATTTCTTTGGACTGTCTGTAGTCTGGCTTGTGAACTGTATTCTCCTTAGTGGCTGGGGCACACAGCAGTAAGTCTGAAGCTTATTCTTGTTTTGTTTAACCCAAAAGGAGTTTCACTTCTGATTTCCTTGATGAGAACTGAAGTGTGGCAAATACACACCTTATCTGAATTGAAATGCTATCACAAATATTCCATCTACAAAAGATTAGATAGCATTTTTTTTTTCACTGCCTGAGGATATCCTCCATGAGATAGGCATGGCTATTTTTCAATACTGTGCCCAATACCAACTGTCAGAATTATGCATAATACTTTAACAGGTGGCAGTTAAGGTTTTGTCTTCATTGAGAAGTTACTGTGAAGTAAATTCATATGACACCATCATTCTCGCATGGATCCCCTTATAGAGTCTATTAGTAGACACTAACTAATCCAAGCTTTCTCACCTTAAATTGCAGTTACAGTGGACAAATCAGAAGCATCAGTCATGGCAAATTAAGTAGAACTTTACATGGGGAAACTTGGATATAAAGATCTTTTTACATGAGGAGCAGCCAGGAAAAGACACTGGCTATGTAAAATAAAGGGAATCTTAAAGCTGACTCTGAGTTGTTAATAGAGGATCTTAATACAGTTTAAAATAAAACTTCCAGTTAGTTCAGATGAACTTTTCCACATCTTTCTGTGTAAGCAGGCTTTTTGAAGATAATTTGAGCAGGTCACTGTGCTTCATGTTTAAAAAAACCCAAAAAGCAAACTAACCTGTTATCTATTAGGACTAAGTACAACCGGTTGCCAGAGGAGGCTAAGAGGTTAGCAGAATTAAAACAGAAATTATAAATATGTACAGATAACAGAGGCAGCAGTATTATAGCACATATTAAAAAAGTCAATGAACAGCAAACTCAGCAAAACCAGTACAACACTTTCTGAACTAACAAAACTGCTAGTAAGACCACAATCTGGACAAACTGATTCTATCCAAGGTTTGGTAGCATTTTTCTGGAAGGCTTTTCACTGTTTGTTCTGAATATAAATAAGTAAGAAGCACATATATTCATGACCTTATTTTATATTTCTCTTCAAATATCAAGATAATCTTAATATTAAAAAAAAAGAATATTTTGTTTATATTTCTAGAAATCTTTTTCTTTTTTATCTGACCAGTGCTGAGGTCATTAAGCCCCTAAAAGTATACCTATATTAGTAGAATAAATATATGAGGGTTAAGACTCATGCAACAGTTCCTAACTGTTCACCCTGCTACACTGTTAGCCCACCCTGGCCCAATTTTGGACAGGATGAACAAGCAGACTGCCATTCAAAGTTGGGGCAAGATCTGAGTTTGGCACAGATAGGACTATTCCAGCAGCATTTGAGAGGATATTTCATTGTGCAGTTCAAGTTGTTCTGTGTCACTAGGCTTCACAGACAGAAAATATTGCCTTGCACATTGTGTTAATTAAATATTATAAGTACCTGAATTCCATTGAATCCCTTTTTTTCTTTAGCAAATCTCAGCCTTTCTCAGTTTTCTCAAATGCATTACTCCCAGAATTTAAAAATCTTTCGTTGGCATGATTCTACGTATATGAATAGTCCCTCTGTCGACATACAGCAGCTACAGTGGCTACATCTGTACTATGAAAATATAAAAGCTCCTAGGCTCAGGGACTACCCCGCCATTATCTGTACAGTCAGATTGGAAGCAGTGTTGTAAGGGGACTCTAACATGGTCTTGGCTACCTAAAACTCTCAAACAATTTTTGGATGTGAATAAGTGAGTTTAGCCTTAAGGATATGAGTTATACTTTATTATTACAGTCAGAGGGATCATTCGGCCGGTTTACTTAGAAGTAGGTGGCATGTACATGCACCTATACTGTCACAGGACAGTGCTAAACTGACTCACTGCCATAATGCTTAGGATTGACTTACTCTTGAGCAGACTGGCAGCATTTAAACTACATAGCACTTGTCCCTGGACCATCTCTGAGCCCCAGTGGTGCCTGTGTAGCCTTAAAATATAATTATGATTCTGTGCTTTTCAGTACAAAGTGTCAGAAATAACCTGAGGTCTGTTTCAGCCCAGCAGCACAGTACTTTCATTGCACGAAAGATAACCTCTAGGACATTGCATGACAGTGGATATTTGAAGGTCAAAGCCTATGGGGATATTACTAAAGGACAATGTGGGGTGGAGAGCACCAAATCTGATGCAGTTTCATCCTCACTGCCTCGGAGAAGCAATCTCTAGAGTCTTCAGTCAAAGGCATCATGGATTCTTGGTGAGAGTTAGAACAATTAAGCGACATAAATCACCAGGAGTTAGAGACTGTCTTTGCTCCCTTGCGGTATTTTATTTGGCAGTGTGGATTCACCCAGCATGGTTCCTATGACTGAAACATGCATATATGTTTTCAAGATTAGGAAAGTAGTTATTTATTATCTTTTCACATGCAATTGCCTGTAGGATGAACAAGAACAGCTGTTCAGTAGTGTAGAGCAGCAATACACAGTAGTTTGCTGCAGGGTAGGAAAGGAAGGAATTCCATAATTTGATTTGATCTGGAAGCTTCTATCCACACAATAAAAGTGACCAAATGCAGGTTTACTCAGGGAATCTTTGCCTCACTGTGCAAAGTGCTATTGTCTCTTAATTACTACCACCAATAGCCAAGTCCTTCATATTACATCTGTGCTGAAAGGCAGAATCCTCCAGAATCTCGCTGAGGCATTGCCTGTGTTCTGGCATGGATGATGCAAGACCATCCCAGAATAACAGCACCCTCTTCTGATCAGTCATGGGGTTCTTGGTTTTTCTGCTATCCATCACTGTCAACTTCCATTACCGCAGTTTCTCAGATCCATTAGGCTCCCAGCACAGTGTGGTGCACCACAGAATGCTATAAGAAATGAAACCATTCCCATAAATGTAAGTTCCTTTCTTTTTACTGAATAAAGTGTAAAACAAGACACAAGTTCACATACAAGCAGGAGCTACATTCATGGAAGCACAGAAAAGAAACGATGATTCCCGAGTCATCTTGTATATTCCCTTGAACATGTAAATATTTTCTTCTACTACCTACAGCCTCAAAGTTCTTTGTATGCAGCTTCAGTTCAGCTGAACAGACCATGTCTGTAGGTTGGCTGTGCTACTACAAAAATATCATCAGTAGGCAATATATGCATACCTTGCAAAGGACACCATTCAGGGAATGTATTATATCCAAAATCAGCAACAGGCGTAGGTATACCTAGAATATATTCCATTTTAGGTGAGGCTTCCAATCAATACTACCACATTTCCAACATCAAGCATTCAACAGCTAGTACATGTGAAAATTAAAGTTGCATACACAAATCCATAAATCTGTCCTCTTTTAAAAGTTCTTCAGGCCTCTGAATTGCCTACAAGCAATTGCATGTGAAAAGATAATAAATAACTGCCTGCCTTTTGTGCCTTAGGAAAAAAAAAAGTCCTTTTTAATAAGATGATCGAACCTGAAGGTTTGAAATTTGCACTTAAGTTTATCTATGCACAAGCAGTCTCATTGCATAGACAACACAGCAAAGTGTTCAAGACTTGTTAAGACTTGGCAGATTCTTTTGACAGAACAGCATTGCTTCATCTTGGCTGCTCTACATTAGAGATGACTTTCCAGATTGTGCAACTTTTAGATGAGGTATAATAAGAAGTGAGAAAGGCACAGATTTAAGAGAAGCAACTTAATGAAAAAAAGTAAAACTTGAACTTATGCTCTTGTCATTATCAGCCCAATCTCCCTTCTGTATGAACCCATAGTATTGTTTAAATGAGGAGAAAGCAGCTGAAAGAGACCAGTTTTGCATGATCCCATCTGGAGCTTCATCTTTGTGGCATACTTAAATGAGATGCTAGGTTGGTGCATGGGCAGGACTGATTGGATGCTGACGGATTTTAGCAGACAGCCTCTAGCAAGCTTTAGTGAGGAAAGAACAGATGGGGAACAGTGATTTTTGGCAGCTTATGATTCAACCAAACCTGAGTGGATTGAAGACATGAGGAGAGTAAAAGGCATCTTCCTGACCCCGGGACTGTACTCACGCCAAATCTCAAGTTCCTTTTGCAAAATGCAGAAGTATTCAACTGTTTGAAAACACCAAATACAAAGAATTTTATATCTTTTTAAAGTCAGAAGACATTAAGCAAAACTATATGCATGCTAAAGTTAAAGATAGATATCACTTTAAAAGCAAAAAGTATGTGAAACCTTACTATTCCAGTCAAGTACCACATATTCCCATAAGCAGCTCAATGCTGTCTCAGGAATTTGATGTCTTCCCAGAAATAACAAACAATTCAAACGCTAGACCTCATATGGAGGAACCAATCTATCCTCACAATAGCTTGCAATGACTCTTTATGAATCTCCTTTCACAATGCAAAGGCAGTGATTGTCAATGAAAAACTCATGTAAAAATGCAAGACTAAATGGCCAGAGAGAACAAGTATAGCTGCATATGTTGTTGAAATGACTATCCAACGACTTTTTAAGAAAGTCTTCTATGTGAATACCAATGAAGCAAGTGAAAAGATCTTCCAGACAGGCATATTTTTTCTTATTAATATTTTTTTTAGAATCATATGAGAAACTACAGGTCATAAATGAGCCTGCCCCTACCCTAAAAAGTTTAATACCCGAATAGACAGGAGGATAAAAGGAAGTATTATTAACTCTGTATTACATAATTGAAAAATTCCTGATTCTAAGAGATCCTGACAGCTACAGCTCTGGTTTAAATAGACATAACTTTTTAGATATTCAGCACTTCCAGACCAGTTCTTAAGTGATTTTTTTTCTTCTGATATTTAAAGTCAAACACTTGGAGTGGGTATCCTGAATCCCTTATAAATACTTTAATCATGACACCATCCATTTACTCTTTAATATTTTGCTTTTGGGCTTCTTGAGATAACTGAAATCACTTTTACTTTAAAAACAAAATGCAGAAAGCTAAACCCATTTGTATAATTACAACTCTGATCTCCCATCCTTCTCCAAGACATAATCCCCCCTAGAAAACTCTCACTTAATGGGCCATTCCAGTAAACTCTTATAGCTTAAAGATTGCTGTGTTTAATAGAAGCCTGTAAGTGTTGAAATAGCGAAACTTGCAGCAAGATTCCCTCAAAGCTGTGCAAACTAACAAGCTTAATGGATTTTTAATGGTCCCTTTACAGACTTATGTAAGGGCAATGGAGGCAGCGGTGATGGGAGGTTATGCTTGTGCATAATATTAAAAATATTTTGAATGCTCCACAGCAGCATCAATACCCAGTAGGACTATAATCTCATGGAAAGTTACATTAAGGAGGTTCTAACTGAATAAAACAGGTATTACACGCCTTTACCATGAGTGCAAGTAATGTAACACTCCTGGGGACAACGAGGCACTCCTGTTGCATTAAGCATCCCCATATGAATAGTAGATTATGCGATAAAACAAAGCATCTCCATATGAATAGTAGATTTTAACATAAAACAATTGTGGGCATGGCATCTATGTCTAATGTGATAAGAACTCCAAATCACATATTGGTATGCAAATATGATGTTGAAAGCTGTTGTGAGGTTAATAAGAAACTATAGAATGAAAAGTTCTGGGTTCAGAAAATTAGCAGTCACTCTAAAGGACAAGAAACTGAAAAACAGAACTGACGTCAGTTGGAGTTTGCAGTGCTATCTTTAACAGAAAAAGACTGGAAGATAATTACGGGGGATACATAAGAGTTTAAAGATTTTTATCCTGGAGACGACGTGGAAAATTTCATGCATATAGGACTTTAATCTATCCTCCTGTTTTCAACCTCTTTTAATTGCTAAAACAATGGGCTAATGTTTTTTTCTCACAGAAACTATGTTAATTTAGAATTGAATTATTTACTTGCCTTCATTAGGTTCATAGATGTAACTGATGGCCAAGCATGATCCTTTGTGACAATAATGCCACCCAGGCTTCAGGACATTGGCAGGCAAATAGAATAGATCCTTTCCTGGTTTGCAGGTCTACTTCTGTGACTGTTCAAAGCAAAAGCCCTTAATCTGAACACCCATGGAATACCTGAAAAGAGATGGTCTCTTACCTTCTGTTGCAGTTTATTTTTAAAGATCTAAAGTTTTGAAGCAATATTATTTTTCATTTTCAAGGAAAAAAAATAATTTGCAATCGAGCTTTACTTCTCCCCTGCAAATGAACAATCGCAAATTCAGTACTTCTCATTTTCAAGTGTTCGGATAAGCAGGACCTAATAAGTTGTTGTTTTTTTTTTAAATCCATTATTTTGGCTTTGAACACTCTTTTTTATACCTTATCTTGTACCCTAGATTTTTTGTACCCAAGATTTACCTAGTAATCAAAGCTAGCATTTGTCCATGTTTATTTTCCCAAATGATGCCTCCTATTAACTGGAGACATTTTATACTTTGACTTATCTTCAATCTGCATAAAATAGCTTATATTGATTCTGTATACCTGCCCATTTGTAGGTTAAGTTTGCATGCTGGATATGCTTCCTAATGGGAAGGGACTTGGAGAGTACATTGCTCCATTGACTTGAACGTGCTGCTCTGTTTTGTTGAAGAGGTTGAAGTGGCTTGGTGCTTTCAATGTCTCAGTTCAGTCTGATCAACTATATATAGTGTAAGCCTCTGCAAAACAGTGTAGAGAAATCCATCTGTCTTCTGAGAGAAATATCCTTAACACTGGAATTTCATACAGTGTGCAGATAGCTGCAACTTAGGCTTTGTACTCCAGAACATTAGGAAGGAAAACAATCATCAAGCCCTTTTTTCCAGCATAATAAATGATTTTCATCAACTCCAACAGTATTCTCCTAAACTTACAGACATAACAAAGCCAAAGTTCCTTTCCTTATTCAATTATATAGGACGATTTGTTATTATCATTACTGCTTCTTCCTCCCACTCCACATGTCCTACGTATAGGTACTCAAGTAACCTCATATCATAGTAACAAGTATGAGCTAAAATCCTGTGCTTTCAGAGCGTTAAGAAAAACTCGATTTTATTCTTACTGTCATAGCTCTGGACATCTGTGAGAGAAGACAGACATCTGTGTAATTATACTTTTCGTTCTTGTGAACAAAATTGCATACTCTATTTTCTGAACATCTTTACATAGTCACGCTACCAAGTTGTCTTAGTTACTTTAAGCATGCATTTCTTTTCAGTTTGCCAGTCTAGGAGGTCTCAAAGTTCAATTGACTGACTGAGTCATCTACAACGTAACTCTTTGTCTGAACATACCACAGTCAGCTTCCATCAGCTAGGAGTTAGTCAATCCATTGAACTTGGAACACATCTCCTCTTAAAACAGGCAATGATTTTTGACCAGATGAATCACAACTTACATTCTGTAGACTGTATTGACCAGATCTGCACTGACTATAAGGTGAGTCTAAACAAATAGTTCAGATGAAGACATCTACACAGTGCAGTGAGTGTTTTCCACTTTCCCTCCTCCCGTTGTTTGTTGTTGTTTCATTGTGTGGTTGTAAATTCAAGTTGTTAAGGCCTCAGTCTTACTTGCCATCCATCTGCAGATATTAAAAACCACAGAGCATGCATTTTGGATTAGACCACCTAGTCCAGAACTTTGTCTTCAGACCAGAACTAGATGTCTGAGAAAAAATATGAGACTAGAGGGCAAGTTCATGTGATACGTCTCCACAGTATTCTCACAGGGATCGATAATTTTCAGCTCAAAGGCTGTCTAAAACAGAGGTGATTTCTTTGTATTTAAAAATCCTGAGGAACATAAGAGTTTCAAACCTATGCTGAAACAAACCTACATGAGCTGAAGAGAAAGCTTCACAGCAGGCTTAAATACATCAAGCCCCTGAAACCACATTTCAGTTCAAAACCAGTGTACCTTATCTCTTAGAAGTGCAAAGGTCATAACAGCTACAAGAAAATTAGGGTGTCCCTTGTCCTGCCCTACATGTGTCTGATCCACAAACATCTCATGAAGAACAACCTGCCCTTGTGCTAGCTGAGGAGGGTATTTAGGAGCTCTCTTGAGCTTAATCATCCCTGCTGGCATATTTACTCTTAAATTGCTTGTTTAGTAGGTGAATTTTGATTTGAGGAAGAGTTACAATCCATGTGTAATTGAACAATGGGCAGAGACAGTATCTTTCAATGGGAACGTTAAATGTGTACCGTGCATATTCACGTTGTTATATTGAGTGCATACACAGAAGATGAAAGGCTGTATAATTTTTTTTCTAATATTAAGTACACTCATGTTGTCAGCTCTTAAACTCATTAACTCCAGGACATTTAAGTTCTGCCAGTTTTATTCCTGATCCTACTGAGAGTTTTTTATTTCTTATAAATTAACTCATCCTCAATTGCTTTGATCCCTGAATTCCCAGTCAGTTCATTCCCCGATGAGACCAGAGGCTTAACTTGTTTCCACTTGAAAATGAGCCTTTATGCGCACACACATGTACACACACAGTATAAGTGTAACTTGTAACTTTTCCAGTTCATTATTTACCCATATATTTAGTTTTCATGTTCCCTTTGGGGAGTAAGTTCCCTAAAGTGCAAAGTTTTAATCATAAGGCTTGTGGCTTTTTGCTCAGTGCCAAAAGCACTCTTTCTAATAGCATTTTGGCTCCACTTATGTATCCAAAGGTCCACTGCTGTGGGGGAAGGAAGAACGATTGCCTTCTAATAAAAGTGCTTAGTGTAGCACATATCTTTGTAAACATGGGATGGGAGAAAGGCTGCCCAGAACACAGTTATTCCTGACTCCCCAGTGTACAGAATGGTAGAGGATAACTCTGTGCTCCTCGGTCAATTATAATTAATAAATGATACATTTACTTTTTGTTTGATAGCTTAGACATTTTCTGCTGAAGTTTTGCCTGTTCTTGCTATGAAAAAAACCATCCAAAACGATGATCCTCTTTGTCCATGCTGTGCAAACTTTGCCTCCACTTGCAAACTCTCTTAAACCAATATAATCTATTGCAGTTCTTGCATCTTTTCCAAATCTTAGGTGCTTTGCACTTCTCTGTACCATTTAATAGGGATTCTGACTTTGAACTCTGTAACATTTTCCATTATTTTATGTCTTTGATCCTATTTTTTCCTTTTCTGCTAGAGTTGGACTTGATCATCTCAAAGGTCTTTTTCCAACCAAAACAATTCTATGATTCTCTGATTTTGGATTCCCTTGCAGAACATCAGAACTGCTACAGCCGTGTCCGTCCTCCATGGAGTCAGTGGTAGTGCATTTTTTCTGGGAAAATTCTAATTGCTTTGTTCAAGAGCCTGTTCTAAAATTTTCCAGGTTTATCTCTATGTGTTTTGTTCAAAATATCGTTTTGTCTCTGGTGTCTTACCAAGCTTATTTCTTCTTCCCCCACCAAATTCAAGAGGCTGGTTCTTTAACTCAGATTAGTCAGAAAATCACCCCAGCTTTTTTTGTCCACTCTGATAATGCCACTTGTGTTTCATTTTCACAAAAATGTCAGTGCTCTTCAAATTTCTGTAATTAGTTTCACAGTCGGTCACCTCTGCATGACTAAACTGAAAATTACTCAAAAATGAGAGTACTTCAACCTAGGCTATTTTCAGAAAGAAAGTTACCTCATGGTTGGGTTTTTTTTTTAATGTGTGTGTGGTGTGTATTTGCTGTACCCTCACTTGACTTTTTAATCTAAAATTGGAGTTCATCTGTAGTAAAACGTGTATTTTTGTTGGCATTTGCATTTGACCTCCCAGTTTCCACTATTTCAGGCCTGAGGGGGTTAGTTACTTCATTAATTTTCTCATCTCTATTTTTTTTTTGAGGTGGTGCTCAACAGAGAAAGCTGAAGGGGGTGTGGTGCAAGAGGGGTACTCAACCTCTACATTTCTCTGGGATAAGGCAGCCTGGCAAAGGAGCAAATATTCCGGATTATTTTGCCTTCCACTTCCAGCGTCTTCTACAGCACACAGAGAAGCTGAGCAGTTAGCAGTGATAGTTGCTAGCACCATGTCCTCAAAGGGTTCCTGGTGCTCAGACCTTCTATTCTGGTTGCTCTGGTTTCCTTTCTCTTGCCGACACACGTAATTGCCTGAATCATTCCTTGTGACCACTCCAACTACATTGCACTCAACCATCTTCTGCTTTGTTCTCTGGAGGCTTGCAGTTGAACAGGTGAAGTGAAGGTTAAGGAGAGCAGCCAGGGAGGCTCCAGGCATAGTAGAAGCACCCCAGAACAGAAGCACTCCCAAATAGCCTTGATGCAGCATCGTTTGGACCTAAATGACAAATAGCTTTGTCATTTATGCTTGCTTCTTCTTTCAGTTCAAAGGTCTGTTTCCTCAAATGCCCAGTTTCCATGGGTCATTTAATTCTTCAGCTCCCTTCTGAAGCCAGCCCATTATTTATTCCAAGAAGAAACCAAGACACACTGACAAAATCACCGTGATATTAATTCCAAATCAACAACATGGAGGTGTATTACATCACTGATTTTTTTTCTCCAACAGTGACATTCTTTTAACAGCGTCTGAGCCACAGGAAAACCAAAATGCTCCATAGGACACCAATGCTGACAGTTGTATGACACACAAGTGTGACTGTTGTCCTCTAGAGGGTAGTAGGACTGGGCAGGGAGGACATGGACCAGCTCACACCAGCTGGGGTTTTCTTCAGTGTAACGTAGTTTCCAACAGGTACCTCTGAGCAACGAACTGGCAGGTTGCTCAGTGACAGAAGAGAATTATGCTTCCCCAATGCCTGAGTTTTAGGTAGCACTGTGTGGGAACACCTTAGCTGAAAAGATTATGCAGCTATAACTCTTTATATTGTTTCTGAATATTTGAATTTTCATTTGTCAAGTTGGTGGTGCTATGGTTTTAACGTGCAAAGCTGACTGGAAATTCTGTTTTTACAGAAAATAGTTATTTAGTTTTCACGCCAATCTACTTCCCAGAGTAATACTGGAGCAATCCTTTTGAATAAGCAGAAGCTTGTTCAGATTGAAAATGAATTCAATATTCACCTCAACTCCAGATGCACAATCTGTGAAGTTTCCAGCCAAAGAAAACCAACTTTAATATGAGAAATTGCTAATATCCAGAATCTTTAACACCCTGTGTTTTCTAGTTTTATAGTATTTTTATTTATGGGGCAAGGTCAAATTGTCTTAAATAGAAAATTCATATTACTGTATAGTCTTTTTAAAAAAAGAAAAAAAAAAAGGGAAAATCAAAAGACGCATATCCAAGTAATTCATGTGACCGTTGTTTTTGTTTTCCCTAAAGTATTCACGTTTTCTGAAAATTTGATTTTTTTTTTTTTTAATTTTTTAACCTATTCAGCAAGGGGAAAAAACCTGAAATCTCAAAGTTTTTCTAGGACTATATAAAGTTTTCCTGTCCCTCTCTAATGCTAAGTGTGACCCACCTGACCAAATGTAGATACCTCTATCTAAATTAGTCACACCAGCTTCCTCTTATAATCAATAGAGATAATTAAGTATTGCCAAGGTAAAATTCATTTCATCCTAAAGGATATGTCTACATTTGGCCAAATGAATTGTGCCCTGAATATATTTACATCTCTCCATTGACCACGTGAGACACAGACTGCATTGCACAGACATGGCCATCTATACTATCATAGCTATATAAAGGAAGGTGCAAGAAATCTAAATTTAGGCCTTAATTTCTCAGATTTGACTTCACACAAAGCAGAAGTAATTACATTGGGAAAACAGACTCAATGACTTTCTTTCAAGGCAAAGACAGGGAACAAAGTAGGTTGTTAAATAACTATAACACATCGTTATACCTACTAATTTCTCAAAGAGAATGTTGAAAATGACTGATCCATTAACATGATTTTATATTTTTAATTTTATTTTCAGACCAAATTCTGAACTTCTTTGCCCAGTGTCAGTGAAATACAGATATTTCTCTTTAAAAAAAAAATCAAAATTTGAGCTGATTATGAAGCAAGAGCCTGTTCACCTGAGGCATCAAAACATTTTTTTCAGTGAGAACCTGTGTATCAGGAATGCATCATGCAAAACACACATGATAATAAAAGCCTGAATGATTCTCAGAAATGCAATTTGTTTCTTATCTGAACCATACAGCACACGTTAGGCAAAAATGTGTATGGGATTTTTAGGGGTTTTTACTGAGGATAAATTATTAAATCTCTGAACAAGGTTCAAAACTACTCACAAAGGAATAAAAAGGTGCCCTTATAGCCATGTTCCACAAGCATTCTCTTCAGGCTACTGGAAGAGAATGTATTTGCTATGCTGAATAAATCACTATATTTCCGAGGTTGTGTGGAAGACAGTTTAAATAGACCTGACTGTTGTTTAAGGCCGCCTTCAGCATCCTCAACTCCCTAATCAGTGCCTTCTCTGCAAATAATCGGCTTGCAGAAAGACCTAGCAAGCATGTTCTTCAGCTGTGTTGTGGGATTTGTACTCCTAATCCCAAAGGTTCCCAGCTGGCCATGGCACCAACTATTTTACTAGAGCAATGAGAGTGACTACTGAGAAGGCTGGTGGTAGAGCTGGTGATTTGCAGTTGAATATTGGTAGCAGCATAGGTGATCTGCAATCATTAGGTAGAAATAAAGAAGGTCCTGCTATTTACTGTTTGTATATGTCTGGATGATGTCTTGAGCAAGCTGAATGTCTCATCGTGCATGATAAAAAAAAATAGTTTCTAAGAGGGCTATTTCTAAGCCTCTGTGAGGCTCACGAAAACAAATTCAGCTCACAACCCAAGCTACTCTGGCTAAAGACCAGGGAAGAGACAGCCCAGAGTATCCTGAGGGGAGATCCAACACTAACCTGTTCTTTTCCTACTACAGAGAAGTAACTAACTGACCACTTAGAGAAACTGTATTTTTATTCTCTCTTTTTTTTTTTTTTCTTTCTTTTGTATTATCTTGACAGTGAAAGGCTTCTGGCATAGGGTTTATGAAGTAAAAAGCTAAAAGGAAGCATTTAAGATTTATGTCTGACATCTTGTGTCGTCATCTATCACAAGAAAAAATGCATATGTAGTAAAACCTTGCCGAACTATTATAAGTAACATCTCCATCCCATTGAGTCCATCCAGGCTCCACAGGCAGGAACAAAAGGACACCAGGGCTGACCTGAAATGGAGTCCCTGAGTCCATGGGCAGTGGAGGCCCCAGGTGGGGTTGTTTGGGGACCAGTAAGACCCATCGATGCCCTCAGGGCCATGATCAACAATAAGACATATTTTTTCTTGAAAAAAATAGTGAGAGCAGATAGATGGTACATCATGTGTTTTGGCATTGGTGTAAACATTTTTTAAACTTTAGTTTCACTATATTTTAGAAAATATTTAGCACCTACAAAATGTTCTTTCCTGATCTTTCTTGTAACAGCATGAGAAGGAGAAAATACGGGTAGATATAACTTCATATTGAGATACTAAGTGAAACACAGCAAGGTATGTATGACTGAGTACTTACAGGCAAAGGAAGCATCGGTTTTGACCTGCCTGAGAGCAGTGCTGGACATCTGAGTACAGAGGGAGGCTTTCAGTGTGCTCTACAAGCCAAACAAGAATACCTTCTAGTGAGTAATCCGTGTTCTAAGCACAGGCTGAATGGATAGAGCTAAATATGCACATTAATGCTTTCAAAAACTATAAGTATTTAACAGACTCAGTGATGCAGAAGAGTGCTCTACACCAATTAGTCATAACATTTCAATATAGACTAAACTTAGAGCATAAAAGTAATAATATTTGATGTACCAAGGCTTTTTGTGTGCTCATTTTGCCTCCACCCTTCACTATCCACTCTCTTCATAGAGAAACTCTGCAAATCTTTCTAAAGGTATCAAATCTATTATTTAAACCAAGTAAAAATAAATTGAAACTAGGAGGCCAAATTATTAAGTTCTCATTTCATTTATGGCTCTCCCTTTGCTTTCAGCCTTAGCAAGAAACTAAAAAATATGAAAGTCCTTCAGTCTGTGAATGAGCTGACTTTGGCCTTGAGGTCTGTAGCTTCCCATCTCTTACCTTTGCTGCTGGATTCTTAGAAGGTAATCCCACTTTCATTCAAAACAATAAAGGTTTCCATTCAAAGTAGATGAGGAAGACCACATTTTTTATCAGTCCAATAAACAAGCTGAATTGTAATTAGACATATGTCCACCAGGAAGTTTTGTTGGAAGTTCTGACCCATTTTCTCAAATCACTTCCAAATAGGAAGCTGGCTGATTTTGTAGACTTTTTTTTCATTACATTCCATTAAGCTTTGTTCTATTCTATTTTCTGTTTCATGTGGATTGAAAATTGGCTGGGAACTGGATTATCTCATCTATGAGAAAAGGCTGAGAGAGTTGAGACCATTGCATGTAGAGAAGAGAAGGCTCAGGGAGGATCTGGTCAATGTAAATTTCTAAAGAGAAAGTGGAAGAGGACTGAGCCAGGCTATTTTCAGTGGTCCCCAGTAAAAGGACAAGGATAATGAGCACAAACTGAAACACAGGAGGCTTCCTCTGAATATCAGGAAATATTTTGTCCTTTGAGAGTGAGTAGCACAGGTTGCCCAAAGAACTTGCGGAGTTGTCCTCCTTGGAGGTATCCAGAAGCTGTCTGGATATGGCCTTGGGCAACTGGCTCTGGGTGGCCCTTCTTGAGCAGAGATATTGGACCAGATGACCTCCAGAGGTCCCTTCCAACCTCAGCCCTCCTGTGATTCTGTATTTCAGTCTTTCCATCAATACCTCATGCATGTCACCTTCATACTTCTCAAGTTTTTGAAACTCACCACATTTTCAGAGTGGGATAGAGCAAAAAGAACTTCACTGAAAACAAGTATTTCTGTTTCCTCCTTCCTGAATGAACCCTTATTTTCTGTTTTTCTCCAGAGGGTGGGCAAAAAAAAAAGAGACAAAAAAGGGCAACAAAATGCATTTAATTATAAAAATATGAAATATTAAAATTATTAGTTTTAAAAATATTAAAATTACTAAAAATAATTTCATAGTATGTAATACAAAGTACATTTCCTGACTCCCTCAAGAATTAAGCAAATTACTTTTTGTATCACAAACCCAGTAGGCTGGGAAAACAACAGATCACTGCAACCTTTTGCATATTTAACCACAGTTCTCACATACTTCTCTTGTTGTCCTCCTCTCTTTCTCTTACCCCTATTCTCTCTTTTCTAGAATAAGCAAATCTAATTATTTAGAACATTTCCTCAGAGGTGATGTTTTCCAGCTTCTAATAATTCTTGTATGCCTCCTTTGGATTCTCTCCAATTTATCTTCATCTTCTGAAAATGGACATAGTACCCCAGGTGCATTCTACCCTCACACTAGATAGTTAGCAATAATTATGTTTGTCTTCCTTCAACATTACTGTTCCTATATTGCAGAAGGATATTTACCCTTTCTTCAGCATCTTATTGTTGATGTTGTATTCAGCTTACAGTCCATTTTAGCTCCCTGATACTCTTCTGCAGTGGTATTGCCTAGTCAGCTACTCTTTATTTTGTATGTGGGTAATTGATCACAAGATATTTCACATCAGATTTTTGTTGAATCTTATTTTATTGATTTTGAATGAATTCTCCAGTTGATTAAGATTATTTTAAATGTTAATCCTATGCTCTATCTAGCTTAAACCATTCTCGCTTTGCTGTTAACAAATTTCATAAATATAATCATTTCCACTGCCTAAGTAATTAATATTTACCAAAAATATTTAGTAAATTTCTCCAGTCAGCAATTTAATATAGGATTTAAGCTAGACTTTGCATCTTGTTGTTGTCTTATGCTAGATCATGGAAACTTTGACTCACGTCAAATGATCCCCAGAAACGTTTGCACTTTGATGAATTTCAAAAAACATTAAAAAATGTTTCATTGATGCTTATCATAGAAGCACTAGTAAGCATCTAAAAAATCTAAAGATGAAGCCTACACTTAAAGGAAAGATGGTCAAAATCTTTGCCATATAGTTAAAAATCCAACCTGTGACCCACATAGTATTTTATACTTAAGTAGAAATGTTCATGTATGGTATTTACTATGCATGATAGGTGACCAATAGGTCTTTTTTTCTAAAGCAAATACCATGGCTTCCCATATAGTTAATGGAAAAGACAAGTGTCTCTGAAGGCTCCTAAAAGAAAATCTAGTCCATCTAAGTTAGCTACCTATGCTAGGCAGTTTAGATCCCATCTTTATATGATTTTCCAAAAGGAAAATAATTTCACACCTCTTCCCTTAGAAAATCATGACTCCACTTATAACTGTATTGTGTTTGGAGAGAACTGAACTGATAGACGATCAAATTACATGATAAATGTAGTTGGTAAGAAAATGATACAATTCAGAAAAAAATGTGTTCACAAGCAATCTTTTCAAGTAGTGTATGTCGTGGAGGATGGATTTAAGACTTTTGTAACTGCAGTCTGTCCCACAGCAGACACCCCAGAAACAGAACACAAAGACATAGAGCATGGCTTCACATAAACATCACTGACTAGATGGTCTTCAGCCCTGACCTGAAAAATTCTGTTTTCATTTTGCACCTTACCAGCTTTGAATTTACCTACCTTAGTCTTCTTTGCTCCGTGTTCAAATCACACTGGATGTGTCTCAGAAATGTAGTAGTGGGAGGGTGAATTACTAAAGAAATTGCCCATAAATGTAATTCGTATGCTTTGGGAGTCAAGACCAACATTTATGATGATAAAATTAATTTGGGGTGAAGGAGAATTTCCCGCTATACTGAAAGACAGGACATGTGAAGAAATGTCATCTTTTGCCTCTCTGCATTCTACTATGGGAGGAAGGGAAAATGCAAGATAAAATAACTTTTGATACTGTCAGTGTATTTTCTGTTGTTGTGGACTTTCTAGAAAGCTCTGTGGACTGATAAACTGGTTCTCAGACATCTTTATCACAGGGCTCAAGACCATAAATGCAACATCTACATGCAACTATAGTGCAACAGTTAAAAACCAGAAGCAGCCACAGATCCTGAGGCTATGTCCTTATTTGCAAGTAGAATAGTCCAGGAGCTACTCTGTGGTCCTAAGGGCAGAATTTGCATACATATAACTGAATGCTCAGACCACCTTTCCAAAACAACTACAAGCCCCCCAAACCAGGGAGGATGCATGTGTATTGCTTCAGGAACAGCCTCTGGGCCGTACTGTACACCAAACCATACCTGTGCATGAACAAGGCTGAATGTAGCAGATACTGTACTAATCAATCTCCAGTTATCCCAGTAAATACAATATTGCAAGCTTTGTATAGCCTTACTTTTGTCTTAACCTGTTTTGGCTTATCTGGAGCTTTCTTTTAGCTTCTTGTCTGGAACAGCAGTTTCTAAGGACCAGCTGGCTGTGCCTGTTTTGTTTCACTTGTGTTTACCTATGCATGGTATAAGCAGAATGTTTATATAGGTAATAATGAGAGGTATCTATTTGGTGTAGAATGAAATAGTAATGATTTTAATAAAATGGTCTCAAGTACAGGAACATAGGCCTGCTACGAGAACAAAGGACTCAAAAGAGGTACAAAGGCTGTTCTTTAGAAAAATACAAGCTTGGGATGATAACAAGAGTGGCACTGGCTCGCATTGCAGATGCCACCACTGTGAACAGCTTACCAGCTATGAGTTAAAGAAATGCAACCTGGGATCTGGGGAAAAACAGCTTTAATGATAACAAAAAAAAGAACATAGGAATATATTATATGTAAGAAGCATAATGTATAGTGAAGTGGGTCTTACGTGTCAATGTAGAAAAACCATATTAGCAGTCATGCAGAAAATTACCTTCCCTGGATCCTGCAGTGAGGAGCAAGAGCATCAACATCCCAGTCCTCCAAAGAAAGAACTTGAGAGGCTGATGATTTGCCTTCTCTATCCACCTAAAGCTGTCCACCTCCAGAGGGTGGGCGGTAGCAGAGAGGTGACCATAAGAACAGATAAAAGGGCTAGATACTAGGAAGCATTTGCGTAACAATTGTAACTGTCTTCTCATTATTCAGACACTTTGTGTGATGGTATCATAGACCCTTTTTATTTTTTTCTTTCTTTTTCTGCAGTAATTAGATCTGGATTAATAATAATTCATTTATTAGACTGTTAAGATTTCAATTTACAAAATCTTGGGTATAAATGTATTTCCTTTTCTGCCCATAAATTCTCAGTGCAACACTAGCAATTAAACAGTGACACATTGATGGCAAATGCTCAAGTCCATGCCCTGGACATGTCCAATTTACTAGATAAACTATCCAAAAGGTCAGCTCATAGAATGTCCCCAGTTGGAAGAGACCAACAAGGATCATCAAGTCCAACTCCTGTCCCTGCACAGGACAACCCCACAGTTCACTCCATGTGTCTGAGGACGTTGTCCAGTCTCTTCTTGAACACTGTCAGATTGGGGCCGTGACACCTCCCTGGGGAGCCTGTTCCAGTGCTCCAGCACCCTCTGGGTAAAGAACCTTTTCCTCATGTCCAACCTAAACCTCCCCTGGCACGTCTTCCTGCCATTCCCTCGGGTTCTGTCATTTATCACAAAAGAGAAGAGATCAGCTCCTGCCCTTCCTCCTCCACTTGTAAGGAAGTTGTAGACTGCGATGAGGTCTCCCCTCAGTTCATCCCACTGTGTTTTGGCATCTGAAATCTGGAATACCCAGGTCAAGTCTCCATGCTCCATCACCTAGAATATAGAAGTCATTAGGGCTGGAGCACAGACAGAGATAGGTGTCATCTCTGCAGTAGTTACGCTGGCTGCTCTGGAATGCAACTGTGACTTGAAAGTGGCAGGTCCTGGTTTGCCAGCCAAATCAATCACTTGAGAGTTGGGAGCCTAGAAATGCCTTTTATTTTCAGTCTTGGGATAAAGCATATGAAAGAGGGTATATGAAATTACAAAAAAGTTGCAAAGCTTGAAGGGTACTGTACATACTGAGACAATTTGACATAGGAGTAATAAGCAAATACTAAGGAACAATAAGCAACCACTACCAGGAGACAGAGAGAAATAACATCATATATGTAAGTACAAGAGCCCCTGAGGACACCTCCTATTTACAAGCCTTCATGGCAGGCAAACTGTTTGTTGGGGGTGTTGGTTTGGTTTGGTTAGGTTTGGTTTGGTTTGTTTTCACGCTAAGAAGGTTGCTAGCTGTGGGTGTCTTACCAGTAAGAGGCATGTCTGCAACCCCATGCTCCCAAGTATGAAAGATTTCTCAAATACTGAGAGGCTTTTTCAGTATTACTCGAACAATAAATTTACCAGTGACATCCTTCTCAGATATATCTGGATAGATGCAACAGAAATTATTCAAAACAATTCAGCTGGAGAGAGTCATGTGGAGCAGGAAATTTCAGACTGAGTTGTTAGGGTTAGATAAAGCTGTATGCAGCTGAAAGTCTTCTAATAGAAAGTGTCATGCTACAACCAGTCCTAAACATGCTACATAAATATACTACTCCATTTCTTACAAGAGTTTTTATATGTCTGATAACTAGAAGGTTACTTTGTGATTCAAGTTAAGTGGGATGAACTTAGGCCATACTACATACTGCACTGTGCTCCTCACTCTTTTGGGAGTTATCTGGAACTATTGCACAACGAAATATAATTGAAAGTTTGGATAAGATGTTATAATTAATTCTATTTTTGTGTTTTTAGAAGTTATGAAGTCAAACACAGAAAAAACCCCAACCCTCTTCAATAAGATAAAAAAGCTGCATTCATCATGAACAAGCAAACCCCAAAATGACGTGATGAAACGAGGCTCTGAAAGGGGGCATTTTCAACACAGAGTGTTTTGAACAAAAATAGAAAATCAAGTCTTTCACATATTCTTCATATGTGGTTATTATCTTGTAAAGCACAGAAAAGAATGGGTCAGGAGCAGAAGTCTGAGCATCATTTAAACCCTTAGTTACAGGTTGAGTCAGATTCATGTCTCTAAAGTATTACTTTCCTGATCATAGTCTGAAAGGTGCTGTATAATGGAACATAACTGAGGTCATTGCTATCCACTTTCAGAGCAGTGTGATTGACACTGGCATTGTAAGCTTTCTTTAATTACAAGATTGCAGTCTCAGAGAACAAGCCCTTACCCCTACCAAAAGAGAAATATGATTAGTTAATTCCACAGGAGAAGCTAGGCTAGACTGCAAGAGACCATGAAGAAAGGCTACAGAGCTGGTATACACAGGGAAAATAAGACATATCAAGAATGAATAAGGTGTCAGATACATGAGAGAGAAAAAAAGAACAGAGGTGGTTTTGAAATTTCAGATATCCTTATGTCAAGCTAACTTATTCTCTAGCATTTGGAAACTTAAGGATCAAATTTGCTGTCAGGATAAGTATATTACCACTCCATCAACCTGCATCAACACTACTGGGCCTTATGTACATTTTTGATACAAGCGGGCAATACTATGCATTGACATCTATGTTCAGGTTTTTTTTCAGCCATCCAGGAAAAGCATTTCCCTTCCACAGTTGTGGCCACTGAAGCAGATTTGACACGTGTAGTACAGATTTGCTTTATTGACCCCCAGTGATGAAGTGCAGGGCTGCCCAGCACCGTCCTTGGGCAGTACCAAACACATGCTTTGCAAATCCAATTTCCTTTCTCCATTTCTTGACCATCTTTTTCACCTCCTATGTGTCTCCTTTTCTCCACCCACGTCACTTCCAAATAGTTTTACTCCTTCTTTCCATCTAGTTTAACCTCAAGCCAGGGCAAAATCAGAGACCTGTTCATCTGCCTGCATCCCTAACATTATTTTTTTCTATACTAGGCTAACACTGAGATGGATATAAAAAATTAAATAAGCACTTGTAAACTATAGGTGTTACTACCCCAAACTCAGCAGAACACACGTGCTTACCTGTTGCAGTGCTGCTCTATGTCAGAAACTGTCAAGGAGACTTATAAATTAAGTGAAACAAATAAGGTATTCAAACAAGTTTTGTTTTTGGGAAGCCAGTTAAAGCTCCATTAACATGGGTTGATTACAGACTCAAGATGTCAAGTGGAACTGCTACTGCACAGATGACTTAGGGATTCCTATGCTTTTTTGAAGGGTAACCCAGAATGCACAATCACTCACCAATAAAGCAAGGGCTCTCACCCTTGAGGAGTTACTTTGGCCAGTGTCCCAACCCAAGGGGAGAATCCCCAGCTGCAGACCTGCTGCTCTGAGGAGGACCAACTCAATTGGCCCTACAGGCTCTATTTATAACCTAGTCAAATCTACGCTGTTGTAAAATATGGTCTTATTAGTCCCCATTGATTGAGGGTATTCTCTTCTGCATGAAAACAGTCATTATGTGGTCCTGATGAAAGTCAGCCTGCACCTGGTAGGTTACAACTCAACGGGTGTGAGTGGTTCAGTCTTTCCCAGGTGGGTGTACCTGCCACAGGGAGCTCGCTGAACATGATTGACTTCGTGGCACAGGACAGCAGTCTACCAAGCCGGCTGTTTGGGTCCTGGAAAACCTCAGTACAATTTTATATCTGTGCTAATTAGTTCTGCTTCACAGAGACCACATTGTTCTCAGCCCCACAGCTAGATCAGTCAGCTCTGGGACATACATTGCACACACAGAAAGACACGGTGTTTCTATAGAAAAAAGATTAAGATGCTGTCATGAAGGGCAAACCAGAACTAAAACAGATATTTCCTTAAAAATCTTGGAATAAATGCGGCCAGGTTGTTATCAGTTTTATGGGTAGGAGGAAGAAAGGAAAAAGAAAAAAGAGGAAGAATACTATTAAATTTAGTACCATAAATCATAAATCAAAATTGTGCTTTAAAATTTTAATAGAGATACATGAATACATAAAGTGCTGTGACTCCCTAAGAACATGATTAGTCATAACAGCATTAGTTCTCATGTTTAAGATTAAACATACTTAAATGGCTGTATATTGTTTCATGACAAAGTCAGGACAACCTGTTTCTTATATAAACCTCAATAATTGTAAGGATTCGCATGTGGAATCATAAATCAAGTGAAGAATTTTCTCTATCCCATTAATCCAGTGATGTCAGTGGCATTACTGCTATAGTCAGGTCTTCTCAGAACCGGGAAAAGTTGCAAGCCAATATAGACCTGAAAGAAATGGAAAAAATACCAGTTGGTTTAGAAACAGACTTTTTTTTTTTATAAGCAAAGAAAACCCCCTTCTAAGCCTATGTAAGTATAGGTGAAAATGACATATTGTCAAGTAAGTTGTGTACATGAAAACGTTAGTCCAGATGACATGCTACACATTAGCTGCATATAAATGTATGTACAGGAACTATTCCAATAGTTACAATGAACCAATCAGTTGTTCAAAAGTAAATTAGTAAAATGTCCACAAGAATATGACTCCTCATAGCTCCCAGAAAGAAATAGTCTGAAAAAGAGTAAAAAGGAACAGAGATGTGCCCTTTCCAGTGGAATACTGGAAAACTGAAATATATATGGTTAGAATTCATAAAGTCATAGAATGTCCTCAGTTGGAAGGGACCCACAAGGATCACTGATTCCAGCTCCTGTCCCTGCACAGGACAACCCCACAGTTCACACCGTGTGTCTGAGGACGTTGTCCAGTCTCTTCTTGAACACTGTCAGGTTGGGGCCGTGACACCTCCCTGGGGAGCCTGTCCAGCACCCTCTGGGGGAAGAACCTTTTCCTCATGTCCAACCTGAACCTCCCCTGGCACATCTTCCTGCCATTCCCTCGGGTTCTGTCACTGGTCACTGAAGAGAAGAGCTCAGCCCTGCCCCTCCTCCTCCCCTTGTGAGGAAGCTGTGGCCGCCATGAGCTCTCCCCTCAGTCTCCTCTTCTCCAGGCTGAACAAACCAAATGACTTTAGTTGCTCCTCGTACGGTTTCCCCTCCAAACCCTTCACCAACTTCGTAGCCCTCTTCTGGACACTCTCCAGTAGCTTAATATATTTTTTTTATTCTGTGTCGCCCAGCCCTGCACACAGTGCTGCAGGTGAGGCCGCCCCAGTGCAGAGCAGAGCGGGACAATCCCCTCCCTGCCCGGCTGGCCATGCTGTGCTGGATGCACCCAGGACACGGTTGCTTTCTTGGCTGCCAGGGACACTGTTGGCTCGTGTTCAACTTGCCGTTGACCAGAACCCCCAGGTCCCTCTCCACAGACCTGTTCTCCAGCATCTCATTCCCCATTCTGTATGTACAGCCAGGGTTGACAATATAGTTGGAGATAATACTAGAAGATCTAATTTTCACTTTTGGTCTTAAAGTCTATGTCTCTCACAAAAATTTAAAAGTATGTTACTTGTCAAGTTTCTGGGGAAGGCCCATCTCCCAAATGACTGAGGGGAGAGAAAATCATTGACCATCAATCCTGGAAAAAAATTAAATTTTTTAGTCATCAGGTTGCGCATGCAAAAGGTACCTTGATCCTGACTGGGAAGGTCTGTTTCCTGATTTCTAATCTTTACACACAAATGAGCAGAGGTTTGAGAAAAAAGGCAATGCCATAAATACCTAACACAAACCCATAGCCAGAAACTTACAAAATAAAGAAATGAACAGCTTGCGAAATTTGAAGCAGAGGACACTGAAGAAATAAGATGAACAAGTATTTTTTTTTGTAGCTGACACTGGGTAAAACTCAGCTGGAAACTCAGCTACCACCATCGGTATCAGCAAAGATCTTGATTTAGATCATTTTACAATCCTAATTTTTGCAGCAGCTACTAAGTAGGACTGCTGAGTTGCACACTAGTATGAAAAATGAATGTACTTTTTCATTTGATGGGTATGAATGAAACCTCCCAACCTGGCAACAGGATCCATTTCTATTCTATAAGGAAAAACTGTCCAAAAGCAACCCGAACTGCAGCATTTTAATTTCTCAGGGTAAAAGAGAGGGAGAACTACAGCATCTGGCTGAAGAGCTTGTATACCACCTTTGCTCATCCCAAAGCATATTAAAACAGTTGAGTTGTAAACCCCACAGATGGAAAAAGGGGCTACAGTAATGATATTCTCTTAAATACAGCCAAGTGGCCCCACATAACATAAATTGCTTAAGCACTCAAGTACTTAACTAGTTACAGTATGTGAAATTGGGTTTAATTTGACAATGCTGTAGCTCAGCATTGTTTGCTTTGCAATTATATACATTGATTAGACTTTGAACATAATGAGCTCTTGCCTGAAGGGGTCTGACAACAAACACAATATTTTAGGAACTCAGGGCTGTAGTGTTGTAAAGCAAAAATTTTGCTTGAATACAGTCTCAAAGCAGGCTGTGCTAATAAGTCAATATTCTAAAGTCCTGTGGTTAGATGCAAGGCTTCATTATAATTCCTAGTTCCATATAAGTAATGCAAATGTTATTTTTATTCCACATGCACATTAAACACATAATCCTCATTTCTGTTAAAAAAAACCCAGGTAGTAAACACTCCAAATGTATCTTGGGTTAATATGCACAAGATGGAAATTAAGTTGCACTATAGCATACATTACAATAAAAACTAGTGAAGTGTGTAATTACTGTTACTATGCTGTGTGTTCCGGTATATATCGCTCAGTGTAGCCACAGCGGTAACCATCTTAGTGTCACTGTCTTAATTATAGCAGTTTTATTGTTATTATAATTGTCAGTCTTTAAGCTTTTACTAAATCCAAAACTCAAATCTACTGAAGCACAGAAGCATATGTTTATTTTAAGCAGGTACATAGTCCCATAGAGGCTAGTAGAATTACAAAAACTTTAAAAATACATCTTTTGGAATGAACGGGATTAGTTACAACTCTCAAATTAATGATGGGTACACCAGAGATTCATATTACCTTCAAAATAAATATAAATTCAGTGAAGATTCTGAACCTGAGTGTCTTTTTGACTACAGGTGATTCAATTTCCATTGAATCAGCCCTAACAAGTTATCTGTAGCCTCCATGTCTCCAGTGTCTTTTGAGCAAGGCTGGAAAAGAAATACACCTGGTCCTGCCAACTGGAGAATCCAAACTCGAATCTCTTTAGGTGTATCATGCCTAACAGCCTGCCTCCACTGTTTATTTTACCTATTTCTGCTGCCCTTCTCCATATTCCTGATGAACAGCAGGTATTTATTGATTCCCATTGTTTTTACCCAACTGAATTCAGATTAGTGGGTCTCTGCCAAGATCTGGGGTCACAGCAGCAGGTTTCATATCGATGATCTAGATATACATACATGGTTATAATCACAAATGGATATAGACACCGAGTGTAAAGTTTCAAATACTTTTGCTGCCCTTCTTTAGGGGTCCCAGATGTCCCCAGGTCTTCCAACCTAATAATCTTGCCTGTGAATAACTGAAAATCAATACGATCCATAGGACAGAGTAGAGCTATGCAATTATCTTTCCGTATTGTTCTATAGATTAGATCAAATAATTATTAATTTTTGGTTTAGCAAAGTATACAAGATCCCCTCATGTTGCTGTATAAATCCTTTAAAAATGTAGTATTTCTTCAATTTTTGCTTAGCCTACATGTCGGTGTGACAGGAGCCACACTCCAGGGGAGCCCCCCTACCTGGAGGTTTGGTCTGAACAGGACTAGGCAACACCGACTAAGCACTCATTCAAGTTGTTACTAGGACTGATGATAAGAAAGGCAACCTTTCTCTCGTCTTTTCCCCCCACTGGCTGCACAATTAACAAATAACTGTGAGAGAAATGTCTTCATATTCTCTAAAGGTGTTCTTTGGAGGAAGAAGGATAACTTCCCACCCTATTCTGTGAGTGAATAAGGTGAAAGTCTAGCCTGGACATACTAAATTTTCAACATTCTTTTTTAGTATTTGACCTCCTTTTATCCTGGTTTCCATTAATTTGCCTTCAATTAATGTTCTTAGCACATAAATGTAATGATTATTTTATATAATTTGTTAGTACTTTATATTATGAAGATATTAATAGCATTAGCCAGTTTATAGCTATGTAACTGCTGACCTTTAATAAGCACTGGGTCTACACCATGTGACTGCAAAGTAGAACACATTTCTTGTTATAAATATAATGATATTGATATAATGTCTGTATCAAAACTTGTTCCATAGAGAATAAATGCTGGAAACATCAATCACACATGCTTACTCCTTGCAAGCATACCTGAGTAGCCCAGGAAGAGAAGGTGGATTATATAAACAGTGTGGGCAGCTATTTTATCTCATCTTGCAGATATTTACTGCATGGATAATATAGAGTACTCACAAAAGGAAAGCAGCAATTAAAAAACTCAACTGACCACAAACTGGGCCTATTGTATTAAAGAATCAGAATGAACTGGTGATCTTCTTGTAAGTGGATACATATCCATTACATCTTCAGATCTAATGCTAACTATAAACTCTCCTATGATGCCCCTGGCACAGAGCAACAGTCTTTTATAGGGAGAAAGTAATGAATTTTCTTGTTAAAAGAAACCAGGGAACTAAGAGTTTCGTGAAGGTTAAATGACATGTAGGTACACAAAAGGAGCTGTATTTTTATAATGCACCAAGCAGTGTAAGAAATAGACCAGTTCACCTAAGGAGAGAATGAGTCTATTATACAGTGTCATTTAAAATCTGAGTGACAGCTCATTCCATGAGGACAAGGAACTGAAAGTTCACAGAAATAATATATGAATAACAATATGTTAGCTGTTGAGAAAAACAAAATGTCATCCTCCACATAGAATTATCCAACACCCAGTGAATTGAAAGGAGAGTGAGTTATTTCAATAAATGTCCTGTGAAAAATTAGGGCCTAGTCTTTCAAATGCTGACCGTTAAAAAGAGGAAGATTTGAAAATGTTTGCCAGTAGAATAGCAGCATTTTTGATACAGAGATAAGTGTGGGAAGTTCCATATTTATTCCAAAGTTTGACTTCTCACAGATGAAATTGTGGACAAGATTCTCAGCACGGTAAACTCACCTAACTTTAACTTCTACATTGGCTGGATATTTTTAAACTGTATTGACTCAATGAAACGGCAATGTTTTTCTTAACTTATTTCACAAAAAGTTAACTCTAAATGAAATGATGGGGGGAGCGTTACACCCGTCTTAAAGCACACTATTCCCAAGAATTGTATCATCTCTGAGTTAAATATCAACACTCCTGACAGAAGGGTGAGTTAGGCAGATAAGACTGGGATTTGCAGAAAGCACTGAGGTAAGTGGGGAAACACCAGGGCTAGCAAGGAGAAAATTATCTAAAAGAGAAAGATAGGGTCTACGTCTATTCCTGAGGAGGTGTTCTTGTAGAACTGAGTGACACTTTTTTCTATGAATAGTAAATTCTCTGCATAAAGGATTATCAACTCAAGTGAATAATTTTGGACAAAAAAGAGGGATTTTTTTAAAGTCAAAATATTTTACTTACATCTCTTTTTCATAAAATGCTTCATTTTTGAAATGCCATAACATTTCATTTGGCATTCTAAATTAAATTTTGTAAATTTTTTCTTTTCAAAATGTAATTTTTGCTAAAGAAAGACCTACATTAGAAAAGGCAACAAGAAAATTGGACAAGATAATCTGAAATTAACTGAAATGTTTTTTGTCTTTTTAAAAAAATATATTTATTTGTTTTGCCAAAATGTGTTTGTGTTATTTTGATCTAACTGAAATTTCTAAGTGAATATTTTTGGTTTTGCAGCTTAAGTAAAACTTAATCCATTTTTTTTGTAGATTTCTAATGCCTAAAGCAGTTTGAAAATACATTAGCTGTGAGTGCTCCCTGAAACTAGGCAATAAAATATGGCAGCCATTTTTCATCTGAAATCAATAAGTTATTGAGTAAAATGCTAACCTAGGATACAGAAGACCTGTTTCATGTAGATATTTTACTAAATACTAAAACCTTTAAAAATATACTGTTACCTGTCACAGAATAGCAATAGCTTCTAGTTCAAGCACCCTATAGATGAAAACGTTAGCCGCTAAGTTATTTGACCTAATAGAGCCAAGCTGTTTCAAAACTATCCTATCTTCATTTGTTGTTTGTGGCATCCTAATCTTGAGAGCTCAGAGGTAAGACAGGGCTCTGAAGAGTCCGGCGGTCCTTAAAGTTTAAGATGTAATTTCTGACACGACAGCTGCTAAAATCTCTGTACCTTCGGTAAACACAGATCCATATTTTCTCTGACTGAGGTGTCAGAGCTGGATTAAGAGGTCTAAACAGGGGAATTCATCAAAATAATTTCAGACATACAAACAGCAACTGAATTTCAACAAGTCATTCTCAGACTTTTTTATAGTCGATGTAGAGCAATAAGATCCTCCAGAGTATAGTTAATCTTACCTGTTCTAGCCGCATTTCCTAGGATTAGATAGCTTGTGCATTGGACCTATTTTTTCCTCAGTGATTACAGGAACAGTCTAGGGTGACTACTTCAGATTTTGACTTCTAAGTTTTAGGTATCTAAACTAACTGAGCTTAATCACACACAGAATGGTATGTAAGAAATCAAAGCACAATATAAGTGTTGAAATCCCATCAACTGCATCTGAATGGATCTGTGAAGCTCTGCCACAGTATGTGTAATTTGCTTGGTTCTTCAAGCTGAGGGACCATCAGCTCTCCAACTGCTGGTTCCACCAAAGTGAGGGACCTCTCAGAGGCCATAATACAACATGATACTGTGGAAATGAGTGGGAATGAGTTCCCAAACTGTGCCACACTAACTGCTTCCACAGAACAGATAAAACCAGTTCTTGACAGCCTGCATACATTTGTTTCACAGCACACAGTCACACCTTGATTTGTGGGGGTGGTCAGTGAGGAGGTATGGATCAGGGAAACAAGAGCAAAGAGGTAAAGTGAGGATCTGAGCTGCCAAAACTCTCACTCAGAGAGGGGATTTATGAACATCTCTTGGGCATTTGAATCCAAAGAGCCAACACCTGAGGAGGTTCCATCTGTTCCTCTCTCTCCTATTACTGTTGGTATCTGAAGTTCCCCCAGTTATGAGCAAGCAGCACCACTGCTGCTACTATTAGTAGTACATAAACAAAGCTCAGGAATCCTCACACCATCTGGAAAATACTGATATTTAAATCTAGTTATGCTGCTTTTTAAATTAATTAATGTAAAATGTTATAGTTGATTGAATGTTTCAGAAGATAACTTTTCCGCATACAGTCTCAGTTTTTGTATGCAGTGACTGATATGTACTCTGGAGCCTCACTTTAAGTCTCTCAACTTTGCAGGATTAATATCCTTTTCTGGAAAATGGGGCTAGCAATAATAATAATCTTGACATACCTCACCTGTAAATGAAAATGTGGTATAAATGTTAAATATCCTTATTACTCCAAGTTCTTTAACAGACACCAAACCTTTCTCTGATACCATCAGACATATTTTCAGCTTCAGCAGTTCCCCTGTATTTCCAAGGTAACAGGAATTTCTGCTCAGTAGTGTAGATTTTTAAAAGCCTGTCATTCCATGACTCTGTGATATTAGGGACTGAAAAACCTCATATAGCGGAAAATTTAGACAGATTTTCCAGCAAGTTTAGTCCGCTAGTTAGCTCATGACTCAAGGATACAGTTTGAGCTGCAACATCTGCAAGTCAAGGAGTCAGAAGCTTCCTCTATATGGAAGCTTCTGAGGAACCAAATCCAAAGTAACACATCTGCATCTCTGGCCCAGCACACTACGGTGTTTTTGAATCTCTGGGCTACCTGCAGTAGCAGTCAAGTATGACACCTGCATTAAGAATTAAGAGCTTTTTTCCCAAGCCTTTCGATAATAACACTATGATACTGTGTCATTATATAGAAAAAAAAAACAAAACAAAGCAAAACAAAACCAACAACAAAACAAACAAACAAAAAAATCAACACCCTCCCCCCCCCCAACCAAACAAACAAAAAACACCCCCCCCACACCAGCCACTCATTGAATCGTGTCCAAGTGCCATGTGAATTACTTGCAATATGTCCTGCCTGCCAAAAGAATGACAAGCTGGCACTTTCAGGAGTAATTTATGCAAAACATCCTATGCAAAGGGTTTACCATAAGAAGTATAACCAAAGACTTCACATTATTTGACTTCCATTGTTTATCAGTTAGTCATTAATGTTAAGCATGTCAGTGTGTTGACACCTGGCATTTGATGCAGAAGAGCAAATAAAAAGAATAGTTATAATAGAATAAAAGAGTGATGCAGAACAAACCATTCTACTGTCACTTTCCATAATGCAGGTACGGCAAGGCTTGTGTGTTGTGTAAGGAAAGTATTTGTCTCTTTCAGGGTGCTTTAAGACCTCTGTCTGAAGTCCATTGAAACAAAAAGAAATATTTCCAGCTTTTTGGTCTTTTTTTTTGGTGTAAAATCAAGCTCTGTATGGAGGAAATATGAGGAGGTTGTAGGAGTGTACCAGATATATACCTGGTGAGTCAGTGGATAAATGATACCTGGGGAATTACAACTATTAAGCAAGAGGAAATTTTGGCATGTGATAGATAGACCTGATTGCTGTTCACCTCTCAAAGAAAAGGTATGCTTCTGGACAAAAAACTCAGCTAAATAGGGCTATTTTATGTGTATAGTGTCTCTGAGCATTGTGGATGGGGTTGACCTCCACAAATTTAGCATCCATGGCTTCAGATAACATCATCTGATCTAATCAAACTAGCTGCTTGTTCCAAACAACGGAGATAAATGGGTGCATCCAGATCATTACAGGTTGACCTATCATTCCTGTGTTGAATCTCTATCTATAAGGGTGGTTTAGGGTGACAACATGAGGTGTGGAAATCAGCTACATAAATGGAACATTCTAGCTATGCACAAACACATAACACCACAATTCTTAATATCCAAGCCAAACACTTAGATGGTAAGATTAATTATCTTTATTAATAAATTTCTGCGTTCTTCTTTAAAATCTGAGGCCTTTTTCTAGGTATTTTCAAAGTTCAGTTCCAGACATAGGCTCCTTAAAAAAACATATATCACTATACGAGGATGAGTTGGAAACAAATTTTTCATGGAAGGAATCACTGAATGAAATCACTTTTTTTCCCCCCTGCTTCAGACATGATGCTGTAGTGTCTACAGACAAGCTGCACAAATTTATTGGATGCAATTTTCAAGACTAAATTGAAAAGGTAGCCAACTAAATAGTCTATTTTCAAGTGGTGGTATGCACCCAAAGCTACAAAATAGTTAGAGATTTGGAGTGCACTGATCTCCAGATGTACAACTTATGATAACTTGAAGAGTTCAATTTTCAGGTGATGGTTAAAAGTGTATTTTTTCCTCATTGTACCTTAGAAAATGTTTACAAAAGTAGAAGATTTTTTCTGGCATTAGCAGTAGCATCTGAAGGACATAAGTATGTTGCTTAATACAATTCTTTATGACCGCATATGCTCAGGGCTTATGATTTTATATCTCTTCTGAGCAGTACAGGCATGGCAGCTGTAGAAGTGCACAATATAGGTACGTCTTTAAAAGCAGCAAAGTGTAACGGCAGCCGTTGTAATATGAAGTGAAAGCAACAGCAAATGAATATGCCTGGCAGCTGCTTTGTATAGCATCAATTTTATTATTCCAGATAAGAGAAGTAAAATGTTCACTATAGCATATGGGGAAGTGCTCAAATCCTGTGCTACAATAGATTGGTGAAAGAAATGTGATAGGAAGTAATATTTCCCTTGTTCAAGCTGTTTACATTCAAAATTGAAGCCCATTGACTATTGCCCCTAACTGCCAGTTCATAAACAGTGCCGAATTCTGCATTCATGTTTTTCTGTGGGTGAAACATCACATGTAATAATTTCTAGAGGATCATTTGTAAACCAGGTCTTTAAAAATACCACCTTTCTGTCCTTCAGCAGAACCACATCATGCCTTCCGTCTTTAAGCAGAATTTTACAATCCACATGAAAACTATTTTTTTGCCATTAAATTATGCCTTTTTTCCTAACAATGGACTACAGATCAATATGAGCTATTTACTCAAGGGGCTACTTTTTGATGTCAGAGATGACAGAGGCAAAATTCTGTTCACTACTGAAAATTTAGCCATGATTATTTTAACAGGTAGATTTTGCCTTTCCAGCTCCAGCTCAAAATCTATAAAGGACACATATAATTTTTTTTTCTTCTCTCCCTCTCATTTAATAAAAAGTTACAGTTTGGTTCAAAAGTGTCATTTTAATATTTCCACCCACTCTTGTTCAGTTTGGCTGCCATGGAAGAAGGAAAAGGTGTTGTGCATTCCTAAATAGGCACTAGTGAGCAGATGGACTCCAGCTAAAAAATTCTGGGTGCGAGAAATCAGAAGTGTTTCATTTCCATGTCTGCTCTATTGGCAATGCAAACCCTGGTTCTGCTCAGACATGCAGATTCCAAGAGGCGTGGAGTGGGAGAATGGAGATCTCCGAAGTTTCTGTGAAACTTTAGAAACACAGTGAAAATATGATGTATTGTGAAAATGTGGAAAGTGTGGAAAAAAAAAAAAAAAGGAGAGAGCAAAATCTTGAAAGTATACAAAAGTATAATGTTGCAATTACAAATCTGACAGCACATGCAAATTCACTGCCTGCTTACTATCACTATACTCCTAAATTTCCAAATGCAGTTATCAAGATAATTAAATGGTCCAAGTCTAAAGCTGACATTGTGGTTCAGCATATTTAATCAGATCTATTCCCTGTGTGTCATTTCTTCCTCTCTCCACACCATCTTCCTTGCAAGATGTTTTCAGGTTGGTAACTGGCAGTGGAGTACTGAAGATTTGTTTTTAATAATTATTTGTAGTAGATTATTGCCTAAAGACCCAGATCAGATCCTGATTGTGCTGAGCTTGTAGAAACAAAACAGAGAGAAAATTGATGACCAAAACAACTTGTTGGGATAGGGGACCGTGGGGTTTCTACAGAGCAGGAAGTATATTGCAAACCTGTACCTCGCCTAGCAAGGAAACACTAGCCTGGGTTCCTTGCAAATTAAGGTTGGTCATGAACACTGTACTTACCCAGAAACAACAAACGAGGGTACTGACTCTAATCCGAAAAGTAGTAAACTCTGTTCTACTTCTATTCATCTACCTTCACCACTACATATACAAAAAGGTATTTTGTTTCCTGAGCTTGTTTTCACAAGGTCAAATTGCTAGTGAACAAAGAGGAAATGAAATAACATGTTTCTCTTCCCTTACCCAAATATGCTTCATGAATCAGGAATGAAGCTGGTCCTTCTGCTATTGAGAATATGGGGACTGATTACTTCACCTCTTCAGAGAGCACCTATGACATGGAAGAGGTTAGGGGGAAGAGAAAAGGAATTATTTATGATTCAGCACTGAATTTCTGGAAAGTAAGAGGAAAATGACAGGTCTCCAATTGCCTCATTGTTGTTGCCTGGTTGGCAGTTCCGGTCCAGGAGGAAGCCATGCAAACCATCCTTGTGTTACCTGTAGAAACTAGTCAAAAGTCTTCCCTAAATTTATGGATCCAGGCAGACAACATTATCAAATAGTGTTTTTATCAGAGAATTTGAGGAGAAAAAAACAGGCCTAACTTTGATCCCAGGAAATTAAAGTCACATGGTAGGCAATACATATCACCTGCCTGCTCCTAGATGCATGTTCATAACCTGAGATAAACATTTCTCACCATACAGCCTTTATTGTTAGATAATATAGATTTCCCATCTTAAGAATATTGCTATCAAGTATCTCATAATGCCTGTGCCATAGCAACCTATTACTGTGATTTACTTTGACAGGAGACAATGGGTATTTTATTGTTTGACCCTTTCTGCTCTTGCAATGTAGGCTATTTTTTTTTCATAGGAGCTGTTTTATTTAATCTTTCAGCAGGTGGTATTGAATCTTCACATTGTTTTTCCCCTTACCAAGGTATGCTTTTAGAGTAAATAATATAATGAAAATCCAGGATTTCAGAGAAAGGCACCCACTTAAGCAATTCTGCACTCCTATCTCAGGAAAGGTCTGTCTTTAAAAATGTATGTATTACAAAAATTCAATGAAACCTCTTTTTCTTTAACATATGAGAAGAATTGTGGGTGGAACTGAACCTTGTTAAGTTGAATGAGAAACCTTCAAATGGCTTAAATCGGGCTTACCTCCCTCAAAAGGCCAATGTTATGACTACTGAGTGACTATCATGGTGACCGTCCTGAAAATCGGGTATATAAGAAAGGCTACCTCAAGAATTGTGGCTATTTGGTAGTAAGATTACTGCAGTACATTTTTTGCAAGTAAAATGTTTCTACAAGGGGGAGGGAGGGAAATAACCACCATCTTGCCCCTTACCTCATAAGCATGAGTTACTGGAATGTGAGCTTATGGTTGAGCTACGCAAAGTTAAACCATGTAATTCTCACCATCAGAGGCTCTAGTCTCTGGGAATCAGGCACAGAACTGTAGCACTCATTCATAGGCAGAATTAACGCGTATGTCTGGAGGAACTGAGATCAAGCCCAATGTCAGTGCTTAACTCGAACTTAACATACCATTGATGTTTCATTTGTAACATTTGCTTCTGTTCGGGAAGTCAGCTGGCAAGTCAGCAAGTCTGGGATTCTCCCTTAAACTGACAAATTCTTCCAAACGTTTTGAACCTGGTCCAAAGGCTTAGAAACGGGGTAACTTATACAATATACGTATGGATGCCAAAGCCAGAGTCCTAAAACATTGAGCCTCTTCGACAGGAGCAAGAACTGCTTGCGTATGAAGGAAATCTAAATGATCAGTTACACTTCAAATAAGCTTTCAGAAACTAGAAACTTCCGAAAGTCTTCATCAAAAAACAAGTCAAGGCAGCCTCTATTAATTGCTGAAAGAAATTATCAGCTATGCCCCAGAGACTGCAGTCTGCATCACTGCAGCTAACGTGACAAAGGAAAGTTTTAAGATGGGATATAAAGGAGAACAACAAAGCGGCTTTGTTCATTAAGCACTTTTCCCAAGCTGAGGAGGTAGCCAGGGACTGTTTCTTTGAAATCTAGCAAGTAGTTGATTGTGAGCAGCTATCAGAATAGCTGACCCCTTGATACTGAGCAACAGGTAGCAAGAGAAGAGATAAGCCAAGTAGGTTCCCTACAGTATAAGTTTAATACTTGTTTGAATGCTTGAAACTGTGTTTGAACCTATTAGAGAAGAGATGGGAAAAAGCAGTGGGACAGATTCAAAATAACAAATGAAGAGGACTATACTGCGAGTAGTGTTCTGACTTTTAATAGTATGACAATCTTTTGCACTGTAATGGAGAGGGATCTCCCAGGTGATTTTTTTTTTTTTTTTTTCAGTCTGAACATGATGGGGCTGGCACAGTCTAAAGCTTTTCAAGAAAACTTTATCTATTGGTTCATATTCTTCCTCGTAGTGCCATCTCTCTTATATATGATATGAAGATGAGCAAAAAAAAAACAACCAACCAACCAACCAACCGAAAACCTCTCAGAATATTCCCTGAGTAGTTTTCCAATATTCATCATCTGATACGTATGGACCTGATAAGTAAACGTTTAGCTGCTACTTTCTTTCTGCTGGACTTCTAGTCACAATTTTAATCATGTCTTGCATTCAGTCTGAATCAATTTAGGATCATGAGGTTTCAGACTTTCAGTTCAACAGAAAACATTAATAAATGGAAGAATTAATTCCAGCACAGGGTAGATCAATCAAATCCTCAGCTTGGGAGCTACTTACTCACTACTGTGGCTCTTTGTCTTTTTCTTGTGGGTCAAAAAATCACCACCCTGCTACTATGGTAACAATCAAGAGAAAAAAATAGGCAAGAACCCCATTCAAAATGACAAGACAGATGCTGCAATTTTGTTTGCTAACAGAAAGTGTTGAACTTTCCTCCATAGCCTCTTGTGGTGAGGAAGAGGGAGGGGGAGAAGAAGAAAGGGTGGTTTGAACTAATTAATGTATTCTCTGGTTGTGAGTCACCTGATCTCTGAGAAGATTGTTTCATAAAGCAGAAAAACAAAGTGTGCTTGTTGATTAAATCCCTTTATAGAAGGGAACAGATTGCAGGAAGCAGCACAGGAAGGTTTCCTCTCCCTGCTTCCACACTCCTTGCCCTTCCCTCCATGCACCGCAGCCCTCAGAGGCAGACAACCAGCAGGATTTACAGGATCTTGGTCAAAATGTAACATTCCAATGCTGTCCTTGGGTTGTTTCGTTTACTCTTGCAGACGTAGTCTGAAAGAATCAGAATTCATTGGTTCTGGCTGCAAATACCATAAGTGCCAGGGCAGGCACGTAGAACCTGCACCTGCCATTGCTCTAGTCTCAGCATGCTGCAAAACAGACTGTTTGCGGTGTTTGCTGCTTGCTTGGTGCAAAATGGTGCTGTGGGTGAGACAATGTCATGGCTGATTCTCTTCCCTTAACCACCTATTTCCTTTTGCTTTTCTGTGATGATACAACCTTAAGATTTTGGAGACAACTTATTGATTATCAACGTTTTTCTCTAGCACTCATGTTGCAGTATAAGATATAAACTCCTTTGCTGACAAATTAAAATATGTTAAAATCACAAAACCATTTTGAAAGCTATTTCAGACCTCCCAGTTGGCCTGGCTCTTGAATATCCATACCCAAGTTTGCTACACAATTAGAGTTATTCTTGCCTTTCTAAAGAGCCATGAACATACAAAGCATAATTCAATTCAAGATACAATACTGTAGAAAACAAAACCTTCTACGATACTGTAGAAAACAAAAATACAATACTGTAGAAAACAAAACCTGGCATAGATACCCTTACTACTATGCCTTATATTTTATTTACTAGTTAAACCAAGGTGTTAGACCTTGTTAAGTAAATATCTTTTATTTTTGTATTATTTCTAGAGGTATAATTTATGTGTCTATGGAAGATAAAGTTACTAAAGCTATCTTTAGAACTTGAGAAAATACTGAAGATGTATCTTCATTTTAAGGATTCAGTGCATCTTCACAAATACATCACTGGTATTTCTTATTCTCTCCACAAAAGGTATTATAACAGAGCAGCTCCACCTTCATGGCTCAGGGAAGGCAGCTGGAAATAGTTCTCCCTGAATCCCATCAGTGTCACTGTCGGTGTCACTCAGGAGGTCTTTGTGGAAGAGTGCAAAGCACTTAGCCCTCTGGGGCCAGCACACGTGTTTCCATTGTATTATTTGTTCCTGCTGGCCCAAGGAAAAAAGAAAATATTTCAAGTCATAAACTTTGCTAAATTGGAAACCCATGTGCCAAACTCTGCCTTGAAATGCATGCTTGATCGACTTTTATTGGAACCTGTAGAGGACTGGATACAAACAGGAACAGAATATAGCTTCAGATATGATGGAAGTAATTTTTCTAAAGCTTCTGGAATTGTTCCAACTCTGCTTCAGCTGCCATCAGGACAAGTTTTACTATGTAATCTTTTTAAGGATGAACATTGGAACTCATATCAAAGACTTCTTTGAAAACCTCAGTGCATACTTAAAGGTTTTTTTTGTTTGTTTGGTTGTTGTTTGTTTTTTTAATTATATTGATAAATTTGGAGTAAAAATATCTGTACAGACAACATTGAGACCACAGTTGAATTCGTCCCAATTGGGTCCATCTTTTTGAAACACCCTGTTGAAATTTAGTATAAATTATAAAAATAAGAAAGGGTCTAGATCCTCATATAATATGACAAATACGTTATTCTTTATTATTTTTCTTTGTCAGTGACAACTCAGTTATTTATCTGAGCATCATGTGTATAGAGTCAAACTAGAATCAAAGCCTCTCACTTTCCAGATGACTTTCCCTGCTTTTGCCTTAAAAAGACACTGCTCTGATAAGTACCCATCCTTAGAAGATGATAGAGAAGCAGAGTCTCTATTTGCCTTGGGTAGATCCATTGCATCTTTGGCCTTTACTATATAGACATTACTTCCTGTCGTAGTGTGTTCCCATCACATTCCATCATAACAAACACACATTTTAAAGGAAACAGTTGTTACAAGATTACCAGTCCTCCAGTTCAGCTTAATAATTTATCATCTTCATAGTTAAAAAACTACTTACATATTATTTCTGTTTTGAAGTATTATGGCTTTTCCTTCCAGTTGGTGTTTTTTTGCTATGCCTTTCTCCATTCAGACAGAATCCCTTAAACTAGCTGATGGTAGAGTGAGGAACAAACAACAGTCAAATTTGACTATCACTCTTGTTCCTTAACTCCAAAACTGTGGGGTCCCTATAACAAAATGCAAAGAATAGATCATTCATTGAGATTCCCAGATTAGCTGAGCATATACGATAAGTATTAAAAATGGCTGTGACATGCTAGATTATGGATGCACTGCCTTACGTCACATCAAAGTGATCGTAGAACCAGTCTGTCATTGAGTAAATGACAAAAGATTTCCTTTTTTTTTAAAAAAAGAGGAAAGACATTATTTCATATTCTCGCTGTCAGTTTGGATAGTCTGCTTAAGCCCTGCTTTTGTAAAATAAAATATAATGCTGCAAGAAATGAGCATTTTATGCATATTATTATCATATTTATTTTTATATTCAGCTACTCCTACAGTATAACTCAGTGTGTTAAATAGCTCATGCTAATTACTTTAAAATCCATTAAATTTTAAGTCTCATAGCAGATGCAAACACCATTTCAAATGTTCTCATTGTGTTGCCTACATAATTAATGATCTCTTATTAGAATGCAGACTCAAAGCAGGCATTTAGTATGTGAGCCATACTCTCCAGCTTTTTGTGTGTTCCTGAGAAAAGTGCAATACGGTCTTTCAACGTTTCAATACCAAATCCTTTCTGTTCAGCGGCTATGCTGACCTATAATAACGAATAAGAGGTCTTGTAGTGTAGCAACTGCAGATGTTGGAATTGAACAGACACATTAGAGTGTGGGTAGTTCAGGCAGTCACTCCCACAGCCAGGGCTGGGAATCCTGAACAAACGGCCAAGAAGGATCTCATGTTCCCGCGCCCAATAACAAACCTTTTACATGATTTTATTCGTGGACCCTTTCCGAGTCTGCCTACCTCTTGTTTCTCTTTTGCTGGACCTATAAATAACTGGGAGTTCAGAGCCTCATGTCAGCCCAGCCTGACCTGGAAGAGCAGAGGGTTGTCTGGGCCCAGCTCTACCTCTACCTCAATGGGAGCTCAGCCACCATCTGGCTGAGGATGGTGCCCTCGTTAGCATAGCATTTATCAGTTTTGACTGTTGGTTCCAAAGGGCACTCTGTGGTCTATGCTGTATCTGCAAGAGGTCTTGGATACCCTCAGGTATTTTAAATGGCACTAGATGCCTGTGCAGGCACCTGAATGATATGCTATATCTATGAAATTTAGCTATTTAAATCAAATGTAGATAATCAGGTTCCTTTTATAGATTAAATTAAAGGCTACTTCATCCTGCCTATGTTAGTTACTTAAGTATGATATGTAGTATCCTTTGGAAATTATTACTCTATCCACTGTAAGACAAGTTTGGAGTAGCTAACTCTAGGCAATCAACGTTTATGCTGCTACAAGCAGGCAAGAGGCCTTAGGACTACCCATAATAGGAATTTGATATAAATTCAGTAATCTATAAATGATATTCTGAGTCCCAGAATAAAATTTTATTACTGTGGTAAATAATATATTTTTTTCCCAAATGAACGAGTAATTCACCTTTATGCCCATAATATGTGTATAATGAGGTTCCCATAGTTTTCCAAGATATTCTGATACTAAAAGTATTAACAGTTGTGAAGTACTCTTTAACTGCAAAAATGGAAATTAGTAAGTACTTCAGATAGTCACTTCCTCAAGTACAGCTGTGCTTTAAGAACAGACCTCTGTACCCCAGTCAGCTTTTCTCTAGCAAAGCCCACCAGATCTGAAGATCAGGTGGTTTTGTACTCATATTCAAAACTCCACTTTTCTGAGTTTAGTGTCTTGCAGGTAAATGGATACGTGGTGTGCGAAGCACAGGCAGTCAGCATATTTTAGTGTTCTTTATACATATTTTAAAAGCTTTCATATAGTACTTTGGCTATTTCTAACTTTTATGCTTCAATTCCCTATTCTATCCTGTAATATTTTATCTATCTTCTTCTCTGATCTTGCACTTTGATAGGGGTAAAAAACCTTTGGGAGAATGATCTAACATCTCTTGTTATCTTTCTTCTTTTTTTTTTTTNTTTTTTTTTTTTTTTTTTTCTCCAATATACTTGTTTAGTTGTAATCTTGCCGTTTTATCTAATACTGTTTGCATGTAAAAAATATGTAACAATTTTTCCTTTTCTTAGCAGAAAACTACACCATCAGATTTAGTTTCAATTTTAATTAACAAATAGTCCTAATCCAACTAGAAGAGGAAATGGCTTAATGGAACATCACCTCTTTCTTCAGGCTTCAGGAAAGTCCCACTATGTAAATATTTTAGGATCCGTTTCTCCAGTCCCCCACTTTCATTGCATTGACTAGTATCTTGCACAGTCCTATCAAGGCTGAGGAGATAGATTAAATATAAAAAAATTCTTCACTGTGACTGAGGTGAGACACTGGAAGAAGCTGCCTAGAGAAGCTGTAGATGCCCCATCCCTGGAAGTGTTCAAAGTCAGGTTGGATGGGGCTCTGAGCAACCTGGTCCGGTGGAAGGTGTCCCTGCCCATGGCAGGGGATTAGAACTAGATGATCTTTAAGGTGCCTTTCAAACTAAACCATTCTATGATTCTGTGAAGGGAAATATCTAAGGAGAGCTTGAGATCCTACAACCATGGCTAAGGAAAAGTAGGCTCCTGTATCAAAGCACTTGCTCTTCGTCAAACCCTAGCCCAGATTACCTCCACACTGACATGTTCTGAACTCACTGGTACTTACTACAGTTGTGTTTCTCCTGTGTTGTTCAAAGTCCTTGACGTGTTCTTGAGTATTTTAACCCTCAACATAAAAGATCCTTTTATCACTTAGGTCTCTCATGCTTGAATCTGAGGGAATATATATATATATATATATATATATATTCCCTCTAGTCCAGTCAACATGATAACAGTGTTAAAATTCAATTACTTCCCTCAGAAATAGTGTGATAATCATCATAGCTCTCATCTTTCTGAAATTTTCGTTATGTGCTGCCAACTTTTGTGTTCATACTTCCTTCCTACCAATCTTGTTTCCACTCTTCAAACACAAATGTATTTTAAAGAACTCATATAGCACATTTCTCTGTGCATCATATTCCTGGGACTGATCTAAGGCTGTATAGAGAAGTTTCTCAAATAATAAGCTGATAAAGAGCAGATTACTTCTGTTTTGGTAATGACTGTGGCCTGAAAAAAAAGCTAATGACTATGAAGTTTCATGTGTTGGAGGATTTTATACTACGTAACTGCTTTTCTTAGATAACTAATGAATAATTAGAGAGGTTTTGCTGTTCATCAGTCTAATGTATTACCTGTCTCCACAGAAGATATTAATCACTTTAGGAAAAAAAAATCTTACGGCTTGCGATTAAAGACTTTATGATTGTGCTTTAGATCCAAAGATTCTTGGTGAATCACAAATGAAGACAAAGGTGATGCCACAATATTTTATTAGATGTTACAAAGTATTTCAGTTTGGGGTTTTTTTGTTTGTTTGTTTCTTCTTCTCCTTCTGAGTCAAGATAACAGACCATCTTCATCTCCATTTGCTTCTAGCAAATCCAGGAATGAGAGCTTTAAAAAATGGTGTATGATATCACATTCAAGTAATGTTCAATTTTGTAATATTGAATCATTGACAAAAGAATAGACTAAAATCCTTAATGCACTATGTATGAAAATTAATTTGAAATATTTTCGTGTGGGTGATGAAAAACTCAGAAATTTCAGCAGTGGAGTATTAAGTAATCTATAAGTTATGTTTTCTGAAAAAAAACAGCTGCTTGTGAAGCATTGTTATTGCAGCTTTTTTTGTAAACATTTTTTCAAAGAGACTTAGAAATTCCATTTTCTTCGCAATAATTTTGTAATATTTACATGTTTTTCTTTGGTCCTTTTCCAACTTATATTTAGCGACATTTTTAACCAATTGACTTTTTAGTTTGCTTTACTAATAATGTAACCAGTAAAACATAAAATTGTTCTGTAATGATTAGAATTGGTGGAGATATTTCAAAACAAACAAACAAACAAAAGACAACCCAAAACATTTATTTTCCCTGCTCTTTCCATCCCTTTCCTTCCCTAATTTTCCCTTCACTTGAAAAATCAAAGTTTGTGGAAATTGAAACTTTTAAAATATTTGATTTGCACATGTTGATTCTTCCTGAGGTTTCTTTTGGATGCTCTACTGGAAGACAAGTCATTACCTCCTTGTGACAGAGCAATGATCCCCAGATCCTGTCTTTCACAGTGGCCAGACAATTCTACTACTGAGTATTTCAGATGAATATGAGGCATACACTACCTGTCCAAGTGTGTCAATACTGGACAACAAGGTAGACTTCAGGGTGATGACTAGAAGTGACAACATCATGCTCTTGGCCCTTCTGTACTTGCAAAGCCTTAACATAACATCTGTTCTGTAGATGGTAATGTCTTTTCCTGCCTCCAACAGTAAGGACAAAATGTCCTTGAAGTCTCTATTTCACCCCTATCACCTCTCTTTTTTCCGTGCACTTTGGGGGAAAAACCTCACCATAAAAAGTCAATAAAGTCATCCTCTGACCTTCCTTCCCTTTTAAAGACTTTCCCCCTGGCAAAATATTTTAACACAGTTAATGACATTATCAGCCATACAGGGAAAAAGTATCTAGGTGATGTATCCATCTCTCTTACCCCAAAATACATCTCTCCAAACATAATTCTTCAGGTTTCTGAAGCAGAACCTAACTATCTCTCACATGCTTTAAAAGTGGGTTGATCATGAATCTTCACTTCTCTGAGTAACAATATTCTCTTCTGTAATGTTCTTAACTCTACTCACCTTCCCCTGTATTTAAGTCTGTGCTGCAAATGTGCATTTACAAAAGTCTAAGATTTAGAATTTTCACAACTAAAAATAGCACAGCGGTTTCAGGCTACTATTTTCCAAGTCACATTTGGGTAATAGGTACAGCTTCTTAAATAAACTATGCCCCGTTGAAGCTCAGATTTTCAATCTATGCCTATATTAAACACATCACATGGACAGCTGATGTCCAGTTGAGTTTCTCGACTTTTATTTGGTGAACAAAGATTTGAATAAATTAAAAGAAGGGAGGAAATAATGTTTAATGCAATGGTATTTAATAAAAGGTTTTCTTTTTTGCACTGACAGTGGTTATTTTGGATATACTAATAACATCTTTCCTGAGGACTCAGAAAATCATTTTTCCTTCTGAGATTGTATCACACTTCAGATACATTCTAGTTTCAATATTTTATTCTGTTTAATCTGTCAAAATAGAATGTATTGATGTCATTCTTATCCAATCTGCACATTGGTTAGGCCTTTCTCTCATTACGCTTATACTGGACTAAATGATTTACTTTGCTGTCTGCTTTATTACACTGTAGAGAAGAGCATTGCTGAGTCAGAACATACATTGCAATATGATAAAATTATTTTCCATGCATATAGACACTCTTGTACCATTACTGTGATAATCTTTGTGAAAATGACAGATTTTAATATCTGCACTACTTGGTCTGCTGTGTTGATAGAAACTATCAACCAAAGTTATTATTTTGGAACTTAAATGTCTATGTATTGAATCTCATCTCAGATTGATCTTATTAATTATAACAATATTACTTTTCTGTGTTGTAATACTCCATATATCTGATCACTAGCAGTAAATAGGGTGTTTCCTTACACTCAGAACCACCTGAGAAAAAGGCATTTTCTGAAGTTTAAAAAATTGTACCTTTAGTTGCAGGTATAATACCTTATATCTGACCATTAAAATAGGTCATTACTTTTAAAACATATCCAGAATCTGTGATCCTGGGATATTTTAGGGGAAATATTTATGCTTTAAAGTATTATACTATACTAAACATCAATTAATTGCCGGGGGGGTGGGCAGGGAGGGACATAAATGTGAAAACACACTTGACTTCAGTTTTGGTGGGAACGTATAGCTGAAACAAGGCATATGACCGAAGTAAATGTAAAAGATTCTTAATGTTTGTAGTTAACCCTTTGTGCAACAGTTCAGTTTCACAGAGTATGTATGTGCATATATATATGGATTTTAAAAGTATGTAACATACAATTATTTAGGTGGCATAATTTTATGGCAAATAAAAAATGTTAAGTTTTCTCCATTACGGTCACAAAATGGTGAACTTCCTTGTGTCTACTTGCAAAATGGAGATATATATCATTTCATTTGACAAAGATTTTATTTTGCCTGTCTTTCATTTTCTGTTAGCAACTCCTACTGCTGCTACATTGTAATCTGTAGCACACTTAGGATATTTAATATATGAAACATTATAATGTTTCATCTTTGCTATGCCACGAGTATTCATTTCTAGCTAATGCAGTATGAAAATTTTATGATGAATGAACTCTATTGCAAAAATAGTAACATAAAGTCTTCAGATTGTAACAACTGTTCCAGGACAACTTTCAATAAGGTATCAAGGCATCTCCAGTAGTGACGCAAAGTATGACTGAAAAAGAAAAAACTGATTGAATGGATTGTGAACCCCATTCAAACCTCAACTTGCGGTGTGGTTTGGTTTGGTTTGGTTTGGTTTTCCCAGGTTCCATTCCCTCATTTTTGTGTGTGTGTGGAGGGGGGGGTGGTTGTTGTTGTTGTGTTGTTGTTGGGTTTTTCTGTTTGGTTGGTTGGTTTTGTTTTTGGTTTTGTGGGGTTTTTTAGGTTTTGACTTAATTTGGCAGTCCATATTTGGGCTACTTAAAATACCAAACATACAAAAAAAATCTTATTCAATAGGATGCAAAAAAAAATCTAGTTTCGTATTTTCAAGAATGGCAGACGTGAGCAATAATTATACAAACATTTAAACACTATGATTGTTTAAACATTAAACCTTAATTATGGGGTAAAGTGCACCCATTCATGAAGAAAGCTTTCAGGTGTCTTCTCTCCCTGATAATCATTCACTCTGGAGTCTGTATCTTGGAGCTCCAGAGGCAAACATTCAGGTGAGACCTGTATCCATCATGGTGAAAACTTTCAGGATTCTTCTCCCCCTGACAACCGTTTGCTCTGGAGTCTGTATTTTAGAGCTCCAAAGGCAAACTTTCAGGGGAGGCCTGTCCCCGTTCNATAGACTTTTATATCTCTACAGACTAGAATGACAGACCATTCACGCCATGATTCAATCCAATAGCAATATTTCACTTTTGGTCCTTCTTACTTCGCGTTGGATCCTTTTCACTGGTCCCATATGTGCCTTTGTTTTGCTTATCGTAGACATTGTTTATAGTCCATAGCCTTGTAGGTTATTTTGTCTGAATAAATAATTTTCTTCTCAGAAAAGTACAAAACAGACCTTATCTTGCAAGTGTTCAGTGTAGTTTGTAGTTGCATTTGGTACACATGAGCAGAACTTTACAGCTTAAGATTTCAGCAAATCTAGCTTACTAAGTAACATGAAGCTGAGAGTATATTAAAAATCACATAACTTTATACTTCTAGATGATTCATTATATTCATTCAGTATGCATTTAATTCAGCTAAATGATTAATATGAAACTTAAATTGGGCTCATCCACTGACCTGTGAGCAGTAAAGCCGTTGCCATACAGCTCACTTATTTAGCAGGGAGAGCTCAAAGTAGGCTCACTCAGGCTGTTGTATTTATAGAATGAAGTGGTTGACTCGTAGTCAAATTGCATACAGTGGGAAAGGTCTGCATGAGACTCCTTGCACCCACAACTCATCAGTATTCAGTGTGCCATTCTGCTTCATTGCGGTTTTCCCAAAAGGAGTTCTTGGCCTGGCTATGGCTCAGGCCTTTACCTCCTCTGGAGCCTGGACCAAACTGCTGCTGGTGTGGCTGGTGGTGTGTTGAATGTATCCGCCACAGGGTCCTGATGGACACCAAGATGAACGTGAGCCAGCAATGTGTCCTTGCATGGTGGCAATGGGCACAGACTAAAACACAGGAGGTTCCATCTAAACATTAGGAAATGTTTGGGTTTTTTTTTCCCATGAGGGTGACCAAATGGTGGCACAGGTTGCCCAAAAAGGCTGTGGAATCACCCTCCTTGGAGGCATTCAAAAAGCTGTCCCGAGCAAAGGCGTCTGGGTGCCTCTGTTTGAGTGGTCACTCCTCAAGGTCCCTCAACCATTCTGCAGTTCTGTGACCTCTTCCCTAAACTATTCTCTTCCTGGTTTTCAGTATACAAATTACGTAACAGCTACCAGTTAGTCCTAAAAATAATAATAAAAGAATTATGCAGTATGCAGTATAATGTAGTATGCAGTTATGCAGTAACTAATCTTAACAAAGCCCATGGAAGTATCTGCAGTGTGCACAAAAAGTCTCTGTAAAGCTAATATTAAGAAAGGTTTTTCTCTTATTCAAGCAGAGCCACTTATGTCCTGCTCTACAATTTGCATCAAGCACAAAAAATTAATGTCAATTTGAAAATTTTCCCGTTTTAAAAGAGTATACTTTACCTTTCAAAACAGCATACTTTGCTTAGAAATAATTCTAATAAAAGAAAGAAAATTGAGGAAATATTCTGCATAAACTCCATGTGAAATAAACATCTTGTTTTAGTAGAAACAGTACCTTCCATTATTCAATTTATTTTCAATTTTCTGAAAGCATCAAACCCAAACTGTTTTAGTTTCTGTTTAAGCCAAACTGACCAGTTTTTTTTTTTAATTATTATTATTATTATTATTTTTTATTTTGACCGCTGATCTAAAAAGTATAACATTTGACCAGTTTTATTTTAGTATTATCAAAATAAAATCAGTATATATGCTGGGAGTAGACTCGAGTATTTTTCAGTATCTGAAGCTGTGTAAAAATTCTTCACCATCAGAAAGAAATCATTAAAACCTGATGTGTTATCTCCTTTCCTATTTCCTAAAATCGTCAGTTTTTCATATTTATGCCCAACATCATCTGTACTGTTCATCCTTTACCTAGAGCTATGGGATTGATTCACATAAACTTGTTAATATTCAGTCATTTAAAAAGTGAACTGAGAATATTACCTTTCTGTTTTGTATGCCTCACTGTTTATTTTCAGTTGGGCTGAGATCTAACACTTGACTCTGGAGGGACAATTCATCCCATCCTCAAGTGTTTGTATAAACAGGCTAGATGAAAAACTCCAACAGTGCTGATTTTTCTTCTTTGGCTACACACGGTACCTCTGATAACTTTCTCAGGTATAGATGTCTGTACTGAAGATGTCTATAATTGAGATTAATCCCAGTGCAAAAGGTAGGTGGGATATATACACCTTTCATGTATAAGAAATATATGAGTTTTATGGCTATAGCAAATACACTGCAGTTTCTTAAAACATCCTCTAAGGATACTAAAAAAAAACGTGAGCGTATCAAGAATGACTCTGTCACAGTCAGATAAATCCAAGTAAGAAAAAAATACCATTCTTTGGGCAAATTTATAGAACATTATGACTTTTTAAAAGCAGCAGCAGAACCTTTTTCAGAAACATTTTAAACCATGATGTTTCCATCTACCTTTTAACAATGGTTTCATTTATTTCATAAGATTGTATTTAAGTATGACTGTTTATCCGTGCCAGTCAAAGCAATCCTATTGTGGCAAGATGCAGGTTATTTGTACAAGATTAGCACCTGCTGATACATCTTTTTACTATAAAGTAGGAAAACTACATGTGTAATTTTAAAAACAGTCATGTAGCTTTTGTTTTGCTTCTCTTGGTGTAAAGTATTCTAAGTCTCAATCACTTCTTGAAAAAATATAATTCATGGGTTCTTTTCAACTTATAACTGTTTCTTAAAAATTTTCTATTCTCTAGAGGCAATTGGGTACTTTGTCAGTGTGTCAGAGCAGGTACATTGTAAAAAAAATACTACTGAATGGTAAGATATCAATAGATTAATTATAAGCAGGAAAACCAAAAAAGAGGTTATTTGTTCGGTCTAAATTGTCAAAGCTATCTGTAGCATTGATGGAACTATGTTGCTTTATACTATTAGAGGCTCTAGCACTAGAGGTTTCGGCTCCATATAAGATTGCGCAAACTTTGTTCTTATCCTGTTTTAGGATATGTTTGGTGTTGTTTTCTCAAGGTAAGCATCCAGCAGTACTAAAATCACTTAGAATTTCAGGTTTTCATCCATTCTGAAGATCAGGTTAGTATAATGAGTCCTGCTAGCTTGTTTCTTTAGTGTGTTGAAGTCTTTGTTTTCCCCGGAGGTACTTGCCTTTCTACATACCTACCCACCACTCAAACCATGTACTAAAGAATTTATCTTGTGAAACAATGTTAAGATTGAATATGTTGAAAATGTTCCTGCAAAAATGCTAAAGGACAATCAACATGGCACACTTCCAGCATTAAATTCCATCTAGATGCTTAAATTAATTCATCAGTCAATGATGGGGAAATCTGGTCCTGTAACCTTGATTCTCAGGACCTAATCAAAGACTAATTGACATTAAAAAAGATAAACAAGCTCTTTTAGAATACACACCTAGAGTCATCCTGCAGGGTGTAAGGGGAAGAAGATGCTGATAAAGCTATTAAAGTAACTAGTACTCTAATATTACTTTCTGCTTAGAAACTTTGTTTATTCAAGCTGAGGAACAAACAAATAATGTTATCAGGGTTAACTAACTGGATTGGAGAAGTATAGGCACTTTTATCGATAGTAGGAGCTGGGTTTGTTTTAGATCTTATTGAAAGGCTTAGGCAGATGTTAATTTCACTTGAAAACATTTTAAAAATCCATCCATATTCTTCACTTTATGCAGAAGATTCCTTTCACACTCACCTCAACAGAAGGAAAGAGTGGCTGTTTTTCATGTGGTTGTCATGAGACTGGTCATGCCTGCAGGTTTTAAAATTGAGAATAACTCACATATGGGTGCGTAATTTTTTTCACCTACTGAGCTCTATGGCTTTATCAAGCTTCAGATCAAGATACATTGCCCGCTCATCAAAGGGGTTTAAGGGTGGAGTGCTGCAAATACAAATCTCATAAGAATTTCAAAATTCTACTAAAATAAATGGTAGAACTAAAGCCCAGATCAGATATCAGAAAGGATTAAGACCATGGAGTCTTATTCTGGTGATTAAACACACTGGATTCTTCATTCCACCTTCTAAAAGCTGCTTTAATTGGGGTAAAAAACTGATGAGAAAAGCCGTGTTTAATACATGCCAGCAGGAAAGTACACTGAGCCTATAAAATTCTGGGTATAAACTGAATGTTCATCAGCTCTGTCTACTGGCATGTTATTTAGTATTTGAATACACATGCATTTTGTTCACTAGTCAGTATAAGGCAGTAATACAGCCTTCCCTTCACTTCAGTGGATTGTTATTTTCCCAGATATTTTTTTAACAGGAAAGTTTACTAGGTGCGGATGTCTAATTGACTGAAAGAGAAATTAATTGTTGCAAAATAGAACTGCTGATTTCTGATCAGATACCACAGAAATCCCAGTATATATGGACTGGATATGAATTCTTACATGTAAAGGTAAATTCTCAGGAGACTATGTTTACTGATGTAATTACTGAAGCAATACTGTGGGATAATGTCATACATCAGGTCAGGTGATTTTGTCAGGTTACAAACACTGAACAGTATCCAGAAAAGGGGTGGTGAAATGGGAGAGGACAGAAGCCAACACAGTAATAAAGATGTGAGGACCAGCACTTTGATTAATACCAAGGACTCCACCTAGACTACGCTGCCACATTTTTTTGAGCTAAAGAATTCTTTCTCGTATTATTTTTCTTTTCATATATTTGTATCAAGCACAAAGGAAAAAGTACACAATACAGTACACAACAGTGGCAGTATGTGCTGAAGTTTGGTTTGAGTCCACTAGTACAAAGGAGGCAAGAAGCTATTACTGCAAAACATGTTTGACATCTTTAAAAACAGGAATTGTATCAACCTATCTGCTGGTGGGCTGGGGTAGAAATGGTGCATAAAGAGTAAGAGTTGTCTCAATTTCTCTTCAAGTTTCTATATTAAATACTTACTTGGTGTAAATCAGAACACTGGCAATGATTTCAGCTTTTATCTCTACCAAGTTAAAACCTTACCTTTATTTCTCTGCATGTTGCCAAGATACAGTACATATCACAAAATTCTTGAAGAGGAAAAACACTTAAAGAAGCAAGAAAAGAGTATGTGAGATGGAGAGGCTGTGGGATTGATTTGCTCTGGAAAATAGTCTCTTATTTCTGAAAATGTCTTTGCACTGTAGCAAGCATGCAATGCTCATCAGGTAGCACTTGTGTCTCTCGACTCACACACAAATTAAGCAATGACAACAAAATAAAAAAGCCTCAGAGACAAAGAAATATAATAACAACAACAACATTATTATTATTATTAATATTATTATTATTAATAATAGTGCCTTCCCTTAGTTAAAGAGAAAATTCCAATCCCAGAAGAAAAAAATTGTGAAATCACTATATTGATTGGACAACTGACTTTTTAATAATGTGAAGCAGGCAAAATCCCTCAGGTAAGGAATGGGTTTCTTTTTTATGTTCAGCATGAATTCAAAATTACATTTTTGTAAAGATTCTCAACTTATCTTTCATCATTGTTTGCAAGATGAAGCTAGTCCATGTTTTTACTAGTGATCAATTTAATTCCAGAAGGTCTGGAATTTTCTTAACGGGGCAGAGATTTTCTGCATTTTCCCTATTCCATTGGGCCACAACGGGTTTGGAAACCTTGTGTTTAGGTGCTTACAAATTGGTGCCTCATGCTGTCTTTAAGAAGCTGTGCTGTTGTCGATATGTAACCCTTCCATTTTTAAGACCAGCAGCTTCTGCATACGCGGTTGCTCAGTGATCTTCCTTCTGTGCTTGTATTAGGCCATGGGTGAAAATTTGTAATCAGTTCCTTAAACATGCACCATGATCACCTGCTTTACAGATGCCTGCGAGCTTATTCCTGGCCTGCTAGGAAACTCCCATCAAGTTTAGCTTGCTTTCTCCTTCTTTTCTGTATATTGGAGATCTGGTACATCAACTAACTGCCAGATCCTTTCTACAATCCATAATTCTTCACTTCAAAGTTCAGTACCAAATAAGAACTTATATTGTTTGGTGACCTTTTGTACAAGCACTTCAGCAGCAATTAAATGTTCCTTTCCTTTTGTGCCATAAGAAGACCCAGACTGTCTGCTTGCTTTTCAAGTTAAGAGAAAAACAGTGCTGTTAAGAGCAGCGACAGCAGCCTCCTTTTTCATTAGCAGCAACAGTAAGAACAGTCAGAGTAGGCAAAGCAGCTGCTATAGCTGATACCAATGTGCCAATATTCCAGCAGGAGTATAATTTGATTTCCAACTGTGAAGTGACACACGGAGCACATAGCTGTAATTTTGATATTAGTGCATAAATAACACTGTGCTCAAACTCAACATTCATATTTTCACCTATTGCAAAGAACAGGAAGCCAATTTCCTCCTCACAGTTTACTGTGCCATGATGTAAAAGTTGTAAAGGATTTTAACTACTAAATAGACATAACCAATGAGTTTTGTTCCTCTGTGTAATCATTTTTGTTTGATGAGAATAGCTAGTGGAAGCTGCAGGACTGACCCAGTTCCCTTGGTCATTCTATATCTCTCACTTTTCACCTTGTCTTGTCCCAGCAGATGTGTTAATTGAAAGGCTGAACAAGAAATGATGAAAAACATCATATGATACTTATTAAAATACCTTCTCAAGTATGATAATGGTGAATATTGAGTTGGAATTGGGCGTTTTCTTACAATGAGAAGAGCAAATTAAAGCATTAATGGTGCCTACAAGCTGACCAAAAAAACCCAAAAATCTGATGCCATGTGATGTGAGCACTAGAGCACGTTATTTTATACCCAGTCATCAGATCACAAAAAGCACAATGTGCAATATGAAATATGAACATTTAAGTTGTATTGAATCACTCACTTCAATAAAAACAAAACAAAGCCTTCAACGGAGAAATTGAGATCTTTCCACTCACTGACAGATCACCTCTCAATTTCTCAAGACACTATAGCAAAGGACTGTTCCTATTACAGTACCTTTTCTTTCTATTGTCACCCCCCCACATACTTAAAATTAAGTTTAAAACTTAAAATTAAGTTTTCCTTACATGCAAAATACATCTATCATCTACCTGATTTAAATCATGGCATGTTGCAATTTAAGTCTAGCTGGAAATTATTTGTTCTGTGTTGTAAAAATATTGCCGATCCCAGTGATCCAACTTTGGAATTCAAACTTACGAAATGTTGGCAAATACTTTTCTTTACATCAGTTAGCACTGCCAATATCAAAGCGAACAACCTTTTCAACATTTTCATGTGGTCACCGTAATATCTTATACCCTTAGTGTGTTATTACCTCTTTCAAATATGAAGGTTTTGAATTTTTTTCCTTTCAGTCACTGCTCTGTAGCATCTATTACCAAGTAATATAAATTTTAGTAAGAAGATTATAATATTTCAGAGTCCACTACAATGTATGCAGTAAGATATTAATGTCAGCCACTTACATTCATAATCTCTTTGCCCATTCAACACTAGTACATGTAGATGTAAGTATGTAACTCACACAGAAAATAAGATGTTCCTATTCAGAACTACGTTCTTGCTTACAGTCTTGCTGTGCCACTTTAATAAACAACGTGAGTCCTGGGCATTTTTCAGTCTCTGAGGAAAACTGATATAGATCACACTAATTTGCATACAGATGGCTAAATTGTGCCCAGCCTTTTCTGAATGAGAGCAAATTGGCCAAAATCACTCTAGAGAACATTTGAAAAATTAAAATATGAGCTATCAAGTGCCAGTACTTCAACTCTGCTCTGTCTTAGGTTGCTTTCTAGCACACATTTATACTTTATGTCCCTAAGGTGCAGTGTGAAGTTGTCAAGACTTTGAAGTGAAGATCTGACTCTGTTCCCAGAAAGCCAAAGCTGGAGGTCCAGAGCCCATGTTTTAAGTGGGATGGATATCAATTTTTACACATTGGCAGAACAGGATCAAGCCCTCCTCCTAACCATAGGAGTCTAATACCATTTTGGATGAACTGCCGAGAAACCCACACAAGACTGTTCTGCACATCACAGCAGCTGTGGAAGACCCATAGGCTTGAGCGTCTCAAATGGTACAAAAGGTGAATGTAACACTCATGTGAAGACAGTTGGATCAAACATAGGAATAGATCTGGCTCCAGATTTTGACACCAGAATGTAAAGGACTGAATGGGTGTGTTTGTGTGTGAACCAGGTGTTGAAATTAACTTCATTTTAACCACATTTTAAAAGATTCATAGCTGTCTTTCTGTGGAGTCTTAAGTGTGACAGTAGTGCAGCTGAGCAGCTCTCTGTTCTCTCTTACCACACTAATTATGCGATCTGTATGGACTGTCATGGGAGCTTGGATGCCTACAGCACCTGTGGATGCCTGTGTGTAGAAACCTAATTATATGACCTACTTACTGACCTAATAACTTGCAGAGAGAGGAGAATAATTAGCATGTCAGGTCCCAAATCAATACACCTAGTTTTGGGTCAGTCAGTACTTCTTCTAGCAATTTAGTTAAATAATAAGAGAAAACTGGAGTAATCGAGAGGCTGTACAGAAAATGGGATGGTGCCATGCAATGGCAAGAGCAAGTTGAATAAGACTGAAGTTCACAGGAACTTAGCATCTTTAATTCTGACACTCAGGTAACAATTTACCTAAGTATATAAACCGTATACCTCAAGGACAGAGGTGCAGAAAAGCGCTCCAAATATACAATTTTAAAAATCCATTTTTGAGCTACAATAAGGGAACCAAGGATATGAATCAGCCCTGCTCATTGACACTGTTGTTCTAAAATACAGAGTTTATATGGACTCCATCTATATTCAGTGAAGTAAGAGAGATATTGTTAGAGTATGATTTCTATTTCTACATAGGTCAGCTAAGTAATTTCTTGTAGGTGTCCCATTCTGTCCTTCAGGTGTATTGACTATGTCAATATTTAAGCATTTTGATTGAGATGGCGCAACAAGAAGAAACGAGCTGCTGAAACAGAAACACAAATTTTGTTAGAGAAGGAAGAAAATATGCCTTGAGGTGAGCCGAGCTGTCCATAACTATAAGCTACAAGGAGAAGCAGCGTAGTAGGTATAGAGGGTGGTGGAACCACACAAGTCCTTCATGCTGAGGTAGTGTTTTGTGTACTGATAGAGTGTAAGATGAGAATTCAGTACTGCCTCTCAGGGCTGCTGTCAGGAGAGGGGCCATAAAAAGCCAGCACTGAACATGGATCAAGCCACCTCATAGTCCTTCAGACACTCCAGAGTTTGGCAATTATCTTTCTCGTGACAGAAAAAGCCCACAGCTGCTACAGAAGAGACTTTCTGAATATACAATACGAGTAGATAATACATCCAAAGACAGAACAAATGCTGAAATGCCAGTTGGAAAGGATGCATTATGGCCACAAAACCAATTGAATCATCATCATGCTCTTCACAATCACATTTTCCCCTTGCTCTGAAGCATACTGGTAATTCAAAACATTATTATGTTACAAATAACCTATTCAAACAAAACGCACTGTACCCTGCCCTTATTATAAATGTGATTCTTTTTATAAATGCGGTAGCACAGAAATACACAGTCAGATAAACAAAATGAGGCACGCAGGGATTTTCTTCTTTCGGTTTTGTTTGGTTTTTTTTTAAGAATGATGTACCGCATCTGGAGTCAGCTGAAGACCTTAAGTGTGGATTTTATGATTAGATCAGAGGAAAGTTTTGTCCAGTCAAGAAGGAGATAAACTATGAAAATTATCAGAAATACATAAATCAAACGAGTATAAATACTTCAGAAGAATGTTATTTCAAGAGGCAATATTGACTCTTATGACTGTTTTTGAGGTAAAAAAAATGGAGATAAAGAATAACAGCAAGACTTACTTAAAGCATGGCATACTGAGATTCAAATCCTATGGGGTTTGAATAGCTCTATTATATGGGAAAAATAAAACATTTTAAACATGCATTAGAAAAATAAATTTGAAAACCTCAATATGTGTCAAAAATATTATTATTATTATTTTTTCATGCATGCCTCTTATGAATTGGGTTTGACAGCTGGTTATTAACTCTTACTAATCACAAACCCTAAAATTTATGCCGTTTTTAACAAATTCAAATCTCTAGACAGGAATTCAGTAGCGATTGTATCTGGTACTCTCCTGGAAAAGACGAGTTAGTATTATATCATTCTCATGCCAGGGCAAGAGAAAGAGTAGAAAAACAAAATCGCTTGTTCTGGGCTGTAATTCAATCAATAGCGTAACCCAGAGTAATGTCATTCCCCAGCTAATATATATAAAATGCCTTAAGCAAAATAGAATTATTTGGACCATAAATCCTTTGGGTCAGGCATGATTTTTAAATATGTGTTTGTACAACATTAAGCATATTACAGGTTCTTTTCTTCTTATAGTTGAGAGTTCTAAATATTATGGCGATACAAATAGTAAATAGAAACAAAAGTATATCTACATCTCCCTTATGATGGTAATATTTAGAACAAGAAATAAAAATTGACTCACAAAAAGCTTCTGAAAGAATTCATTGGAAATCAGAAATAGCTTTAAGAACTCAGTAGTGAGGAAAATATGTTTTAAAATGTAGCAAGGAAAGTTAACACTTTTGGAAGCTAACAGCAGATATTTTGGCTCACTTCTGCCATGAAGAGTCCAGAATAATTGATATTTTCTTTCAGTTGAAGTCTGCCTAATAAATATATACAAATATATACATACGCACATGAAATATTCTATTGTCCTGCGAATATCTGTAGGTATTTTGCCTTGTGGTGGTTTTCACATTATGGATCTAGCTGAGATACATTTCAAACAAGCTACTAGAGTTCTGTAGAATTTTGGTTTTCAAGACCACTGGAAAATAACTTTGAAATTATACTTCAGTGACTCAGACAGAATTTTACATTGATTTGCCAGTACGATTATTTCCTTTAGAAAGGTGACCTCTTTAAGAGACTCTTGTTGAGATCTGTTTCTCGCATTTATTCTATCTTTTCAAAAATATCTCTTATCTAATTGTCTAACTGTGTTGAAGAGCTAAGCTTTTCCTTTCTCTTTCTTTTTTTTTTTTTTTT